>CM038216.1:218586872-218633982 GCA_021442155.1 Cymbidium sinense
AGCAAATTCATCATATCACTTCTAAGAAAAAATTCCTCTTATCATTTCTCATGGAATAATCAATAACTTTGATATGG
The DNA here is from genome assembly GCA_021442155.1 of Cymbidium sinense. Classification (NCBI taxonomy): domain Eukaryota; kingdom Viridiplantae; phylum Streptophyta; class Magnoliopsida; order Asparagales; family Orchidaceae; genus Cymbidium; species Cymbidium sinense. The sequence continues at coordinate 218,586,950 of CM038216.1, forward strand.
CTCTCAAAATACCACTAGTTAAAGCACAAATATTGATGTCGAAAGCGATATGATTTTGAGTCAAAACCGATCGAGATCAAGCACTTAAAATATCATTGGAATCTTTGGGACATCAATTAAATCCCAAAACAGCCTCTCAAATATGGAGTTTATAGTCAGAAGGCCTCCGAGCGGATCTAACGAGACTAAGATCTCATAATTCTTGGGCATCCAAATGCTCAAAATACATCAAATGATCAAAGGAATCATCCCGAGCCGCCGATCGAGGGGAGGGTGCCTTTACATGAATTTACAAGAATGCCCTCCTCCCATCTATAAATAGGCCTTCATTCCTCACATGAGAAGGAGGCCAAGTGAAGAAGAAGAGGAGCTGAAACAAGTAAAGAAGAGGAGGTGCCCGAGCAAGGAAGAAGAGGAAGAGTCCGAGCAAGGAAGAAGAGGAAGAGTCCGAGCGAGGAAGAAGAGGAAAAGCCCAAGTGAGGAGGAAGAGAGAGCTCTGAAGCTTGAATATCCTCCAAGCAAGATCGCACCCAAAGCAAGATCGCACTCCATGCCATCAACCACCACCCACCGTCATTGCCAGTGTACCGATTCCACCGGTTACCCAAGATTCCACCATCGAATAATTACAACCCGATCATTGTTACAGCTTGTTATTCCTCTCATATGCGATGTAATCTCGCGGAAGATTTTATACTCAACAGATACATAGTGGAAGATTTTACCGGGCTAAGCCGATTTTCCCCTCTTTTCGAGGTTTTCCACGTTAAAAATTCTGGAGTGTCTCTTGCTCGCTCTTTAATTACCTGTGTGTGTGCTGGACTTCACAACAAGGCTAAGGTGAAAACTTCTACTCTACCGCGACTGGTTTTCTAGCACGCAATAATTTGGCGCCGTCTGTGGGAAGCTTGCAACATGAGTTACATTATATTAGTAAATATATAGTTGAAGATAGGATGTTTAAGGTTGGTCTTTCCATCCAAGCAGGAAGATCTCATGCTCTTCCGTTGAAGAGAAAGGGTGACGAGAGTTCTCCTCATACTCATAGGGTTCTCTCGAGAAGCCCGTCACGGAATCACGGCAATGTGTTCCATCTTTACGAAAAGAGAAGACTGTCAAATGACTATGTCGATATCCTGAGATGATGTTCAAGATCCGAGAGTTTCACTCATGATGGGGGAGTTTGTTACTCTAAGCCGCAAATTCCTGAAGAGGTATTAAATCACATATGTACTGGACGTCAACGGGCAGATGAATTGGTGTGTTGTTTTTCCTTCTTCCTTCTATTCTTCTTTTTCCTCCTTCTTTATGTAACATTGGTGCTGCTGATTTTTTTTTTTAGGTAACTCAGTCATTAGGACTGATGGCTCATTTGGGTGTCGCCTTAGATGAATGGAATTGAATTTGTGAAGATAAAATATTCGGAGGTATGAGAAGGATGAATGCTAAAGCTAAAGAAGTGGCGACCTTGGAGGTGGCTTGATTGAGTGTAGAACCGAAATGGCGAATATGTCGAATTTCTTTCTCTCCTGTCGAGGTGGAGCGCCGATGAGTTGATTGAGGCAGAGCGTAGACTCGCCATAAGGAGAAGAGGATCAGGGCACTTGCAGCGGATAAGAAAGCATTACAAGATCGTCTTTCTGAAATGGAGCATAGAATGTCAGAAGCAGAAGCAAGCGAGATCGCTTCTAAGGCAGTGGAAGACTTCAAGAATTCCCTGGCTTATCATGGCACTATTGAAGACTTTATCCAGGAGGCTCGTAACCATATCTTTGATGTTGAAGTGAAGGACTTGGAACGATAGTGTTTAGATGAGGGCTTCATCCGAGGGTTCCTGAAAGGAATTCGTGCGGTACATCGCAAGACTGGGGCCAAAGTTGAGGATATATCTCCCAGCCAAGCATCCGAAGATCCTTCACCAGATTCAGAAGACGAAGGAGTTATGAGTGGGCTCCAGGGAGCGTCTCCTAGTGATGATGAGGATATTGATATTATGTAGCATCGGTTGTGGATGTCTTTCTTCATCGTTTATTCTATGTAATGTTGTTAACGTGTATCAGGATCTTAATTCCTTCTTATATCATCGTATTAATGCTATCAATGATATCTGGATATACCCTCTTTTTTTTCTTTTTTTTTGTATACGCCCTCATCTTGTTTTCACCCATCTGGGGTAATTGGTCAAAATATTATTTGACGTTGCTAATATGGGTGAGTTGAATCCACGAGATTTTGACCTATCCGTGGTCGTTGTCGAGTGTTACATGACGCTTAACTATGGAAGAGGTCGTGGGAAGTCCACCAAGGACCTTGACCTTTCCTAGGTTGTTTGTCAGAATTTTTCGCTCAATGACATTAACCTGCACGGAAGAGGTCCGATCAAGTTCCCTTGGGATTGATCATGTCCCAATTGAGATGTAATATGAGTTGTATATTTCTAAGTGAAAAGTAAAAAAAAGCAAATTTGTTAGAATAAAGGAATTCACTAGTTCAATGATATAATCATAAGACACGGTATGAGCTTCAAGAGAAAATGACAACAACAATCGTAATAACAAACAACACAACAACAACAATAACAACAACAAGCTTTAATCCCACTAGGTGGGGTCAGTTATACGAGGATGAAATGACAGACGAGATAAAGTAATAATTATGCAGTAAGAGTTACTGATAATATTTTCAAAGATTCTTAGTATTCCAAGTTCGAGGTAGAGTTTTTCCTTCTGGGACCTTGAGCTTGAACGCTCTTCTGAATAGCTATAACCACATACGGATCATCCCAGAGGTGAGAGTTTATTGCACCGAGGGCCTTTGCCCGCACTAGATTTCAGGACCAAGTCACCCACGATATGGACGAGGTTTCACTTTTCTGAAGTGGTGAGCTACCCGCTGGTGATAGGAAGCAACCGGGCCATATCATGAAGTTTCGGGAGTAGGTGTCGCTGAGTTTTTCTTCATTACTACCATGATCAAAAACTAGACTCTGACTTGGAACCCGATATCCACCGGTATGATAGTTTCGCACTCAAAACACAAGTTATACTGTCTCGGTTGGGTGTGACGGAAGGTAGGCCCAAAGAACATTGGGAAGGTCATCAACCCATTGCCCCCTAGCCTTCACAAGATGTGTTTTTAGTCCTTTGAGTATGGTCCTATTGGTAACTTCAGTTTGCCCATTGGTTTGAGGATGTGCTACAGCCGTATGCAGCAGCTGAATGTGAAGATCTTTGCAAAAGGTCGTAATGACTTTTCCAAGAATTGAGTTCCGCTGATGATCTTTGCGTGAAGACCGAATCGACATATTATATTTTTCCGCACAAATTGTTTAGCATTTGCCTCCTGATTTTAGAGTGGTTCGGCCTCTACCCATTTGGTGAAGTAGTCGATGGCTAGAATGATGAACTTCGCTCGGCTTATTGGAAAAGGTCCCATGATATCAATCCCCCACTGAGCAAAGGGCCACGGGCTTTGAATGGAAGAGAGTTCTGCTTTCGACATCAAGATTTGTGCTTTGACTAGTGGTATTTTGAGAGTCATATCAGTTGTCCCCCTATTTTTGGATGACATTAGCTTAATCATCCAAAAATATATGTGTCAAATGCTCGAAAATAACGAATTCTTCAACGAAACGTGCTGAATCATACATTTTGAGAGAATAAATCATCATAAAAATACAAAATTATGATTATGGAAGTAGATGTGTAGCCGTAGGCATGAGATTTTGAGGTTCTGGATCTATTTGGATACTCAGGAAGTATTCAGCATTTAGGGGACCAGAGTAGGTAGGCGCCCGTCGGCTTTGGCATAGAGTGCGTAGCGCTTGTGAGGTCTTGCAGATGATAAATTTGACCCTTCAATTGGAGTCGGGTAGAAGCGGGCTGCGATTTACGGGCGGCGGGCGCGTGGCGGGCGTCGTCGGGCGGTGTGGCGATCGGCGGCCGCGCGTCTTCCGCCGTCTGAGCAGCGCGGCGGGTGGTTCGCACGCAAGCTTCTGAGCCATAGCGATGATGCGCTGCGGACCGCGCTCGCGGCGTTCCGCATCGGTTGTCGCGGCCGTCCGTGTGATGGTTGAATTCGTACGGTTGGATAAGCGTGGCAGTTGATGACGTTCCGTGAAACGGCCGTGCGAATGCGTCGCCATTGACCTGGCGCAGCGCTGCGCCTGCTCCGCCGCTTCATTCAATGATTTTGAGTCAAAATCGATCGAGATTAAGCACTTAAAATATCATTAGAATTTTTGGGACATCAATTAAATCCCAAAATAGCTTTCAAATATAGAGTGTTTATAGTCAAATCGAGCGTCTCGATGAGCTGGATCTAACGAGCCTAAGATCTCATAATTCTGACTTCATTTGGGCATCCAAATGCTCAAAATACATCAAATGATCAAAGGAATCATCCTGAGCCATCCGATCGAGGGGAGTGGTACGGGCTTTACATGAATTTATAAGAATGCCCCTCCTCCCATCTATAAATAGGCCTTCATTCCTCACATGAGAAGGAGGCCAAGTGAAGAAGAAGAGGAGCTGAAACAAGTAAAGAAGAGGAGGTGCCCGAGCAAGGAAGAAGAGGAAGAGTCCGAGCGAGGAAGAAGAGGAAGAGTCCGAGCGAGGAAAAAGAGGAAAAGCAAGTGAGGAGGAAGAGAACCAGCTTGAATATCATCCAAGCAAGATCGCACCCAAAGATCGCACTCCCTCGGAGGCCATCACCCAAGCACCATAGTCACTAATTGTACCATGCATTCCCACCGGTTATCCGCATCTCCACCATCGAGAACAATTACAACCGATCATTATTACGGTTGTTATTCCTCTCTCATATCGATTCAGTAATCCGTTATCGGAAGACTTTATACTCAAACAGATACATAGTGGAAGCTTTTTTCTTGGGCTAGGCCGTGATTTTCCCTCTTTTGAGGTTTTCCACGTTAAAAATTCTGGAGTGTCTCTTGCTCGCTCTTTAATTACTTGTGTGTGTGCTGGACTTCACAACAAGGCTAAGGCGTAAACTTTCACTCTACTGCGACTGGTTTTCTAGCACGCAACAAACTTGTTGAATTATAATTGTATCCATTGGTTAAAAGTTCATGTATGACCTCCCAAATCTTTTGTTTCTCACAAAAGTTGCTTAAAGAATTCCAAACAATGAGGATAATTTTATCTCATTATTAGTAGATGATAAATTATCAACATAAATAAACAAACGAAAAAAATGAATTGAATTATTTCGACTTAATTTTGAACAAAATATGAATATATACTTGATATGACACTAAAAATACTACTAGTTGAAGTACGAATCTTGATGTCAAAAGCAAGTTGATTCTAAGTTGAAATTAGTCGAGATCAAGCATTTAAAATATCATTACAAACATTGGGATATCAGTTAAATCTCTAAATAGTTCCTAAATATGGAGTGTTTATAATCAAATCGAGCGTCTTCTTGGATTTAAAGATCTCTTGATTCTGACCTCATTTGAGCATTCAAATACACAAAATACATCAGATGATCAAGGGAATCATCTTGAGTCATCCGATAGAGTGATTTGGATTTTGCATGTATTTACAAAAATGCCCTCCCTCTAATCTATAAATAACCCATCATTCTTCACATGAGAGGAATCCAAGCTAAAGAGAAGAGAGAGCTCTGAGGCTTGAAAATCCTCCAAGCATAATCGTGCCACTACTCGGCGGTGGTACCACTCGGCCGCCAACCCGCGTTAGCCGTCGATCCTCATCGCCATTCGTCTCTCATTTGGTCGTCGCCGACCACCGTCGCTGGGCATTGCCGTCAACCACCGTTGTCGGTCATTACCGCCGACCACCATCGCCGATCGCCGTCGCGTCACCGGTCCTCGCCGTCACCTGTCATTGCCGTCAACCACCTCGCCGGGCATCACCGCCGACCACCATTGCCGATCGCCGCCGCCGGTCATCGCCGTCAACCATTGTCATCGGTCATCCGGTCATTCGATCATCGCCGCGGTCGCTCCATTGGTTGTCGGCTGCGATAGCCGACCCGTCGTCGACCACCACCATCAATCATCATGGTCATCAAACCGCGTCGGCCATTTCGATCATCATCATGCCTCAGTCAGCCGATTGGCGACCCCGTTCACTTCATCAACTACCACTAACAACTATTACAACCTAACCACGGCTATACATAGTGAAAGATTTTTACTGGGCCATGCCCCGTAGTTTTTTCCTTCTTTTCGAGGTTTTTACACGTAAAAATTCTAGAGTTTTTTTGTTCATTCTTCAAATAACTGCGTATGTGCTGGATTTCACAACAAAGCTAAGACGTAAACTTTTATTCTACAGCAACTGGTTTTCTAGTTGGGAAGAATACTAAAAAAAATTAATGTTAAGCACTTTGATTATATTTAAATGATATAAAATTGTGAGATTTTTATTTGCAGATAAATAGAAAATAATAAAACATTTATTCTGAAATGTATGATACAATAATAAAATATTAAAATGTAAAATTTTAATCATAATATTGTGTTCAATTTTTTTTTCTAAATAACTATTTGTTAATTTTGAGTACTGATATGACACTGAAAATTCTACTAGTCGAAGCACGAATCTTGATGTCAAAAGCAAGTTGATCCTCAGTTGAAGCGGTGGTCAAGCACTTAAAATATCCTTAGAAACTCACGGGATGTCGGTTAAATCTCTAAATAACTCTCAAACATGGAGTGTTTATAATCACATCGGAAATCGAGCCGGATCTAACGAGCCCAAGATCTCATAATTCTGACTTCATTTGGGCATTCAAATACACAATATATCATATGATCAAAGGAATCATCATGAGCCGTCCGATGGAGAGGAGTGGTTGATTTTGCATGTATTCTGAGGCACTCCTCCAATCTATAAATAGCCCCTCATTCCTCATATGAGAGGAGGCCAAGCAAGAGAGAGGAGAGAGCTCTAAAGCTTGAAGATTCTCCAAGCACAATCCTGCCACCACTCGATGGTTGTCAACCACCGTCGCCGACCGCCGCCGCCGCTAATCCTCGCCATCGTCAATCTCTGTCGATATCCATCATGATGACCTTCATCGTCAGTCGATGTCCCTCACTGTTCACCGTCATCTGCTACCACTGCAAGCAATTACCACACGGCTACATAGTTGTTGTTCCTTCGTATTCCGTAATCCGTTATCGGGAAGATTTTATACTTTGAAACAGATACATATTGAAAGATTTTTATTGGGCTAGGCCCTGTGGTTTTTTCCCTCTTTTTGAGATTTTTCACGTAAAAATTCTGGAGTTTTCTTGTTCACTCTTTAAATACCTGTGTGTGTGTGCTAGATTTCACAACAATAACTTTCACTTTCACATGGTTTTAGCATAGCGGTTTGGGGCCATTAGAGAAAAGAACCCTTCAATCACAATTCCTGTGAACACCTCGTTATGGCCAATAGGCACAACACTCGTAACAAAGGAGCCTTCCGCTCCAACTCCCGTCACTCTCAAAATCAATCCTTGAACCAAGGACACCAAGCTGCTGCCTCACTCCACCCTGATAGGCGTGACCCTATCGTTGAAGGCGAAATGAGAATCTCTTTAGAAGATCATGTCCGCCGAATGGAAGAGTCTCAAAATGAGATGATCTGACTTTTGTGAGGAACACAACAACCAGTACTGCGACAAACACATCTCCCCCGAGATCGATCGTTAGCTGTGGGAGGTCAAAATGCTAATCTCCTTGACACCGTTCCCCGTAGAGGCGTGATGTTGATATCCTTGACACTGCTAGTTCTACTCATCCATCACGTGCAGCTCAACGGACTGCTAATCCACCAATTATTGCTAGTAGCTTGACACATTCTCGTCCTGTTGACCTCACTCGTCATGTTATACGTGCAAAATTACGACGCTTAATGCAAGATGAATTTCACCTTCAAGACAGAAATCATCTTCCCCACCATGCTATGAGGAATCCTCACCTTTAAAGCTATTCTTCAACATCCTATTCTTGTGGGTTTCAAGCTTCCGAGCATTGATTCCTATGATGGGGCGACTGACCCACATGAACACATCGACCATTACAGGACTATCATGCATATCCAACTAGCTCCTGACACACTGCTTTGTTAGGTCTTTCCCGTTACCCTCAAAGGGCAAGCTCGCACTTGGTTCTACTCCCTTCCAAGGAGATCCATCCGTACCTTTGACGAACGTGCCAAGATTTTTGTGGAACTCTCAATCAATTTCACGCCAGTAAGGACATGGTCCGTGTCCTTTGACTGCGTGGCTTGGCAAGTAGGCTCCATAGATAAAATAGTCATGACCAGAGTCCTCTGATCGAGTGGTTCGGCTAGTCCGGCTCCATTATATTACGATCACGACCGTAGCCCGTATGCTCCCCAATGACTCTGTCCTTTGAGTTGTGAATCATAGGGTATACTTGATAGGGCAAGCAACCATCTGTCAACTAAGGTAGACTTAAGTCTATCTCCTTAAAAAAACACCACCCAGATCTATAAGGATTTCTTAGACGACGTAACCCATGTGTTGCTGATGAGGATCCTTCTGTCAGGTTGAGTCGACTACCTCCTCTGACTAAGTAAATTAGGAACCGCGAATGCCCGGGATGACAGAACCATGGGATCTAGATCGGGCACATCATCATTCCCCAACCATTTAAGCTAAAATGATGAATTTAATATCTTAAATTTTAAAACTCTACATGCTGCTACTATACTCTACGCATTAAACGATCTAATGACTAGCCTTAATCGAAAGTTCTCTCTCATATTGAGAGGGGTAATTAACTATAGGGGCTTGCGCCTATAGGAAACCTGGAACCAGATCTAAAGTTATCACCAAATGAGGACGAAATCTCTGGGTAGTGTCTTATCTACTATTCCATGAAAATTACGACACTTTAAAACACTCTTTTCATTGAAGGGTGTGGAAAATTTTCAATGGTTACTCCAATGATCAATATTAATCATAAATTATTCTTTAAATCTCTATGCTCACTCCAAATTTAGATTGCTTTCATACAAGAAATAAGGGTATATTTATAATTTTTTGGAGCAATATTTTGATAATTTTAGATAGAATCTCTAATTAATTCAACAAATAACCCTTACTAAAATTTCTAAATCATAGACTAGTCTTTTAATATTTAAGTGTCTTAGTGATATCAAAATTGAATATTATTAAGCTTATTAGATTTATTTTTATCAAAATGTATGTATTATTCAAAATCATTTGGTCATTAAATATTATTATAAAATTTTAACTACATTTCACATATTTAATTTGTGATCAATTCTATATGAATTAGAATACTTTTAGTATCATTAGACTCATCTAATTAAAACATTTATTTCAGCTATAAGTATAAGAAAATTAAAGTCTTAATAAATTTAAATTTAATTTTAGATATTTTAATTTAAATATTATTTCAAACTTCTTGTGTGATCAAATGATTTTTTCAATGATGTATCAATTCATAAGCATGGTCAATAATCTAAACCAGAAATCTACTGAGACAAACAAACTCTAAATTTATTATAAATCGTAGATTTATCTATGTTGAAAATCTCTTACTAAAAGTGTAAAAATATGATTTATTTATGCATTTCTAGAGATCCCATTATCTTTATTTCTATAATAATTCTAGACACTCCATAAGATAATTTGAATAGATCCTCTTTGATCATGCTACATATTTTGGATCTTTAGTATCATAACAAATTTAAAATCAAGCTATTTTAGATTTGTCAGATTCATCTCATTATGACTTCCATCTAAAGTATACACAAAATTTAGTGAAAGTTTGGCATGACCAAACTTGAGTTAAGCTGTCACGGCTAGATTGAGTTGGATTTGGGTCTCCCAATCCAACTTAGCCTATTATTGTCTCCCCATCCACATGGAATCTATTCTTTGAAGTAAAATAAATTTTCAATATAATGTAATGTATTCCAAATATATTATAAAGGCTATTTTTGGTATATTTGAAAATCGCCCAAACATCGGCCAATGTAAAGTGATACGGTGGCGTGCGTCGGTTACCCACGCCACTCAACGCCGCCAGACGGCCGCCGTGTGCCGTATGTAATGTCGGATGTCAAAACCTTCAAAATCATTATATTATATTTTTTCAATGACGGAAAAATCAAAGTCATAAATTTGTAAAATTCTCACCAATCATGTAAAGTATCTTTTTGAATTTCTTTTTCGTTCTTTTTATCTGTATTTTTTTTTCAAAGAGCCCCTAAAAGGGCAATATTTTTATTCTTTATTTTTTAAAATCTAAGATCTGATGCATATTTAAATTCAAACCGTGAGCGTTACATAGCTATATATTATATATTATAAATAAGGTTATAATTAATCCATTAAGTTTTATTGATTTCCTTAATTAATTGGGCCTTAATAATGCATAGCTTCACCGCTGTTTGAGAATATATATAGAATTATATTAAATGATTTTAATCACCTAGATAAGAGCTAAACGAGGAAGAGAAAAAGAACACTAAGTGAGAAAAAAAGAAAAAAATTCTCAAAAAGCAAAAAATCTCTTGTTGGGAAGAAAGTTTGAATGGCCAAAGGTTTAAATCCCTCACCTCGTGGGTGACCTCTCTAATTTATATATTTGGATTGATCTGAGGGGCGCTACTTGAATGACTCGTGATTTTCAAATTTAATATTCAAAGATTCTCGACAAAAAAGAAGCTCCATAGTATATGCAAACAATTAAACTCAAAATCTTAATAATATTTAAAATAAAATGTGAGATTATGATTTCTTTTCGATCATAGCATATAAAAATGATAAATAATATTTAAAATAATTTTCAAGAAGAATAATGCACTATGTACATATGTTAAGTCTTTGTGCAAACATCATTTCTTTCATAGCTTATAGAATAAAAATAGTATTGAAAGACTATTAGCTTATATATTTTCAATTATGTTGGCCTTTCAAGTTGAGAAGAGAAACTCGTTGCCTGCATAATCCTATATATGGGCATAGAGAGTTCTGGTTGGAGATAGTTGGCCTTGGCCTCTAGGATAAGGCTAACTTCTTTTAAGAATGTCCTCTATAGGTATTGAATTTAATCTCCCAATAATTATAATTTTAAAATATGTTAGTATAGAAATTAAAATTTAAGCGGTTGATTATTATAAGTAGATTTTTTTATAGTTGAAAATATGTTTTACTATTGATGCATATGGCCTAACTTTGATCGTCTTTTCATTTATTCATAAAGATTTTAGTAATTTATGTAATTCGTATCACTCTGAATCTTTTATCATCATTTCAATATAGTTAGAATGATTATAGAATAAGAGACAATCAATATAGAAGCTCTTAGTGTATGAGTTTTTATCAATTAATATGTAGAACTCTCACATGAGAAATGAGGAAAAGACTGTTAAAATATATTTGAATATTGAGTTTATTAGATAATTATATATATATATATATATATATATATATATATATATATATATATGTTAATGAACAAAATAAAATTGATTGGTATTCCTCATAGACTTAACTTTTTTTTGTTCAAAATGGGTGTGACTACTCTTACATCTAACCAAACTTCAATTTCTCATTGGCCTTACTCTCTATTAATGAAAATCCTCATCCATTATTTAGCTTCATCCAACTTTATCTCATTTAAAGAAAATCTTAGATAGTAAATCACTGTCTTTCTTAGAGAGTATACCTCAATAAAAGATTAGATTTGCACTAAACATTACAATTATCAAAATTTTATAGAAAATGACTAATTATTTGATACTTTTATACTAACATATTTTGTCAACCAAACAAAAAAATGCAGAGTCATGAATTCGTAAAATCTCAACAACTATAAAGTAATCGCATTTCGAATTCTTTTACACTTTAAATTCAAATCTGAGCAACCAAACGACCTAAAGATTTGTTTAGGTTTTTTTATATATATATAAATTTTAAGTGAGAAGAAATGGCGTACGAGATCTAAAAGTTCAAAAGATAAAACAAGTTCTTACAAAATTATTTAATTGTCCAGCGGAAAAAAATTATTCTTCAAATTATAATTGATATGACACTAAAAATTGTATCAGTTGAAGCACGAATCTTGATATTAAAACCAAGCTGATCCGAATGTGAAACTAGTCGAGATCAAGCACTTAAAATATAATTAAAAACTTTAGGATAGCAGTTAAATCATTAAATAACTCTCAAATATGAAGTGCTTATAGTCAAATTGAGCGTCTCGATGAGCCGGATCCAACAAGCCCAAGATCTTACAATTCCGACTTCATTTGTGCATTCAAATACTTAAAATATATCAAATGATCAAAGGAATCATTTTGAGCCATCCAATGAAGTGGGTGGTTGGTTGGTTTTATGTATTCTGAGGGCGTCACTCTCGATCTCATAAATAGCGCCGTTCCATATGAGGCGAAACAGAGGAGAGAACTCTAAAGCTTGGAAACCTGGTCATTACTCGTGATTCGAGTCAACCACTTCTTGATCCTGCGCGTCGTCAATCTTCATCGGTCTCCATCATGGCGACCTTCATCATCAGTTAATGTCCCTCACTGTTCACCATCATCACTGCACCTGCTTTCACGGTATCGAGCGTGACTACGTAGTTGTTCGCTTCTCGTATACAATTACGTAATCCGTTATCGGAAAATATTTTGTACTCTGAAACAAATACATAGTGGAAGATTTTTGTTGGGCTAGGCCCCGTGATTTTTTTCCCTCTTTTCGAGGATTTTTCACGTAAAAATTTCATGAGTTTTCTTATTCACTCTTTAAATACTTGTGTGTGTCTTTGGATTTTAGGCTAAAACTTTACTCTACCACAACTGGTTTTCTAGCACGCAACAGTTTGACGCCGTCTATGGGAAGATAACCCTTCAATCATAATTTCTGTGAACACCCTCGTATGGCCAATAGCGCAACACTCGAATAACGAGCCTCCCCGCCCAACTCGCCACTCAAACCAACCTCAACCAAGGACGCCAACCGCCACACCCCCCTCGACAAGCGGACTGCGATGTGAAGGCGCAGAATCTCTTTAGAAGATCAGGCCAATGGAAGAGTCTCAAAATGAGATGATCCAAATTATGCTAGGAACACAATAGCCACTACCACGGCAAACACATCTCCCCCAAGATCGATCGTTAGCCGGGGGAGGTCAAAATGCTAATCTCCTTGACGCTGAAGTTCCTCCACGTAGAGACCGCGATGTTGATCTCGACACACCACTACCTACTCATCCATCACGTATCAACCGAGCTAATCCACCAATTATCGGTAGCTTGACATTCTTCCCCGTTGACTCACTCGCTGTTATACGCGTAATTACGATGCTTAATGCAAGACTGAATTTCACCTTCAAGACAAAAGAAATCATCTTCCCCTCACCGCTGCTATGAGGAATCTCACCTTTACCAAACTATTCTTCAACATCTATTCTCGTGTTTCAAACTTCCAGACATTGATTCCTATGATGGGGCAAACACATGAACAATACCACAGACCATCATGCATATCCAACGAGCTCGCACACCGCTTTTGTCGTCTTTCCGTTCTCAAGGGACAAGCTCGCACTTGGTTCTACTCCTTCCAAGGAATCCATCCATACCTTTGACCTAACTCGCCAAGATTTTTGTAGAACGTTCATCATTGCAAACCGGAGGATCATTAAAGATTCCTTCCATCTCTCCGATTCATCAAAATGAGGGTGAATCACTTAAAGAATACTTCCAGATTCTCCTCGCTCGCCAAATACCGGGTAGACTCAATTAAGAGGAGTTTTCCTTGGGGGGCTCGCCCTGCCTTTCTACTAGTCACTAATGCGAGATACGGTCCGCTCATATGCTGACTTAGTTCACCATGTGGAAGCAGAGATTTCTGCTGATGAGGCTATTAATGCCCATCGAAAATAATTTGAACGATCCACAGGAAAACGTAAGAGTGCTCTAGGAAACATAGATCAACAATCTCATCAAGAAGCAACAAAGCGCCATGATTTCCTCACATCAATGACGCGAACCACGATTGGAATACACGCTACTGAACACATCTCGTGTTAACCTTCTAATGGCTAGATGAAGAAAATATCAAGTGGCCGCATCCACTGAAACCAAAATCAAGAAATCAGGAGCAATATTGTCACTTCCATCGAAGTCGTGGACATACTACTGAGGCATGCAAACAACTCAAAGAGGAAATTGAGAGACTCATTCAACAAGGATATCTACGCCAATTTGTGCAAAACCAACAACTCAAATAAACATAGCTCCAACCGGGGCAACCGGACAATCATCACGTAAACAACATAATAGTCGCCAAATAGTTGGAGAAATTGAAACGACAGTGGGCCACTACTATCTAATCAAATCTTCATCGCACCAAGAGCCGAGTTAAAAAAATCTTGTATTAATCATCCCATCACTTTTAATAACCTGACTTGGAAGGAGTCCAAGTTCCACATCAAGATCCTCTTGTCATCAATGCGGGGATTGGTGACCCATGTTATGTTAAGAGAATTTTGATTGATAATGGGAGTTCCGTTGATGTTTTATTTTACTCCACCTTTCTTAGCATGAGTTTGGTTAAGGAAAACTTCAACCCAGTAGACTATATGGGTTTGATAATCGCCCTGAACATGTGGAGGGTACAATCACCCTTCCCGTTGTTCTCGGAGAATTTTCTCAATAAGTCACTCACTCAGTTCAATTCATATTAGTCAAGTCACCCAAAGATACAACGCTATATTTGGAAGACCTCTCCAATCAATCTTCGGTGCTGTCACTTCGGTACCTCATCTTAAGATAAAATTTCAAACTCCCATTGGGGTTGGAGTGGTCTGTGGAAATCAACAACAAGACAATCATGTTACCTCAAACAAGCTCAACCACGCCTTCTGACCTTCAACATCGAGAATTTTAATCTTCAAAATAAAGAAGTACTGAGGGTTTTGCCTGTAAAAGATCTCCCCACTGCTATCGATGACCAACCACAAGCTATGACCAAGATCCGTAGGAAAAAAATATTCCTTAAAACTTGGAACATGGAGGGTCTCAAAAGTGTTATATGTAATCATTTGTGTATAAATATTGTAATATTTAATTTATCCCATTTGTCCTTTCCTCTCCACCTCTTGTTTTTGTTAACTCTCTAAAAAATGTATCTCGCCCCTTTGTTAAGTTATCTTATGACAATATTGTATCACTGACATTATCAAAGTAATGAGTTTATGAATTTTCCTTATAAGCTTATTTCTTCTTCATTTAATCCTCCCACTTGAGAATATACAACTCATATTGTATCTCAATTCGCATGATCAATCCTAAGGGGACTTGATCGACCCTCTTCCATGTGTTAACGCCATCGAAGTCAACACTCGACAAACAACCTGCTAAGTCGACCAAAATCAATTCAATTCTTCCATACAAAAGTTAACGCCATCGGTATGGGTAACACTCGACAAACAACAGGATAGGTCAAAAGGTCCTTGGTGGACTTCCCACAACCTCTTCTATACAGGTTAACGTCATCGGGTAACACCCTGGCAAACAACCTCGGATAGGTCAGAAATCCTCAGTGGATTCAATCCAACCTTTTCCACGGGTTAGCGTCGGGTAACACTCGACAAACAACCTGGATGGGTCAAAATCTCGGATTCAATTCAACCTCTTCCACACAGGTTAACATCATCGGGTTATTATTTGACAAACAACCTTGGATAGGTCAAAATCCTCGCCGTGTCGGTCCGCGGCGTCGACCATCACCGCAATCCGGGTCATCCCCGCACAGGCACCGGTCGCCCGCTACCGTTGCCGATTCTTCGACCACCCGTCGAGCCAACCACTGGCGGTCACGTGCTACGTCGCCGGTCCCTCCCATCGGACAATCTTCACTCGGCGATTTCGGTCGACTGTCTCCGGTTGCCATTGCGGCCACACCTTGACCATCTCGCAGGCCTACCGATCGGTCGCTGCCAGACCATCTCTCCGTTGGTCACCACCATCGTCGCTGGTTATCCTCGTCGACCATCGTTGCGGTCCGCGTCGCACGCCATCGCCGGTTTGCCATCGTCGAGCATTGCCGTCGACCACAGCCTCGGTTGTCGTCCTGATGGCCTCAAACCGGTCGGTCAGGCGAGGTCGTTAACTTTTGAGGAAAAGCGGAGCCTGCCGTATGAACCGGGTCTTGATCGCCTCCAATCTCTTGGTCAGGCGAGGTTAGTTAACACCTCTTTTGAGGGAAAATTGAGCAGTATGAACTACGGGTCTTGATCACCTCGATCCGTGGTCGTGAGGTTAGTTAACACCTCTTTCGAGAAAAGCGGAGCCTTCGGTATGAACTACGGGTCTTGATCGCCCTCGAACTTCTTTCAAGAAAAAAGAAGGTGCCTTCTCCTGGGGTTTTATAGACCCACCACGTAAAAAAATACCCAAAAGCTGAACGCAGAAACCGTCAAAAGCGTCATTCGGGCCCATGGTGCCGACCCCAGCGTGGCCAGCGCGCTTGTAGCGTCGTCTCAGCGTGTAGCGGAATACAAGCGCCGTCGGAATAACCAGCCATGAGCCGCCATAGCGCCTCGGTGACAACCGCTCCGTGGCCAGCGGGAACCAACGCCTTCCGAGACTTCTTGACCCGTGACTCAGGCAGACCGCCGACCCATCCCGCCGTTCTGCGAGACCCGATCTTCCGACCCACGACCGCCGTGATCAGCGACAAGCGACCAGATCGACCGTTCGACCCGATACCGACGCGTCCGTTCAGCGACCAGCAGGCCATCGCGCATGACCCGCCGTTGGCATTGCCCGCGGTAGCGTCCAGCGCCCAATGGCATGCCTTCCCAGCCATGAGCGTATGCTCCTGCACCGGGATGGGTCGTAACGAATCTCCTCGCATACATGCATTTCGGCCTTGCATCGACTGTCATAATCTTGTACTCCTATGAAGATCTATTCTCTCAAAATGTGTAGTTAATAGACTCTCAAATTTCATTGAAGAATTTGCTATTTTCAAGTATTTGACATATATTTTTGGATGATTGAGATAATGTCATCCAAAAATAGGGGGGCAACTGATATGACACTTAAAATACTATTGAGTTGTGGTGTTGGTTTATACAGACACTACGGGAGTTGGTTCCACTGATATGTACAATAGGTGATTTGTGCATCATTTCGACCGCGAGGGGTTGGTGTGAGGCTGCAGGAGATACCGTGGGTTGCACATCGCTTTTACTAAGACATTTCTTAGAAAACTTCAAAAAAATAGTTAGGCGACTTGGAATCGAGCGTTGAATTCATATGCCAAAAAATTTATGTAATATCGATGATATACATTTTAAAAGGTGTATGATTGATATCAAGAACATCAGACAGGAGGCTTACGATTGGCTCGTAGCAAGGGGTGTACATCAGTGGTCTCTAACCCACGATGATGAGTGCAGGACACCATGACAACAAATCTGGTGAATGCTTCAGTACTTAAGAGCATGTGGCTTGCCAATTCAGAACGGTCTCGCATATATTATAACATAGTCGTATGTTCATGAAAGCGCTAGACTTCGACATCGCCAGAACTAGCATGACTCTATGTTCTCTCCCCGGACTAAGGCAACTTTGCAGAGTAGTGAACACGAGGCAAGGAGATTTCTTTATCCGATACGAATTAACAATAATGAGTATCAAGTTTTTGCTTCTAACAATAAGACATACAAGGTGGAGTTGTATGAGAATCATATGTCTCGATGTACATGCAGACGACCACAAGCTTATCACATGCCATGTCTTCACGTCATTTTTGTGCTAGGGCAGCGACATATAAGCCACGTTCCGTACTTATCAAACTACTACACCTTGGACTACTACTACAAAACATACGAGGGAACGTTTCATGTCATACATGATCGTGATGAGTGGCCAGAACACATCACTGCTGGGAACTTCCCAGAATACACCCCATCAGATATCAAGAGGAAGTCAGGTCGACCACGTTCATTGCGATTCAAAATACTATGGATGAAAATATCACAAGAAGTAATCGAACTTGTAGTTTATGTAAAAATAGTGGTCATAATAGAGCAACGTGCTCGCAAGGCCGGCGTAGTGTGAGCTAACTGTGCATTATGGATAAATTGTTCTGTCACTATATCTATGTAATTTCATAATAATTATTTTGATTTGAGGCTTTAAATGTCAGAAAAGCTTGCATCATCTAACACCTTGTAGCGGTTGAATGAATTGCATTAACATAATTATTTTTGTGGCCTTTCCATTGAAAAGTTTTAGTGGAAAGGTAGAGGGGGTGGCAACAATGAGCAAAAGCAATTGTTGGTCTACATTGTTTATTGGTGCCTTGATAGAAAATTTAAATATATTAGTTATTTTCATTATAATGATGATTTATTTGTAAATTTAATTGTCTTCCATAACTTTTCATCATATTTAAAAGCATCTTTATCCACAAATTTTGAATATTTTATGGTAAACTTCAAATTATGCAAGCTACTTCATGCACTATATGTTAAGATTTCACAAGACCTTTGTGCTATGATGCAATATTCACCATTATCTATTATGAATAACACATTAGTTCATTGATTAAGGAATAAATCTCTCCACAACATAAAGCATGCCAATTAGGCATGCTTTCAGTCACTACTAGATGATGATGCTATTAGCTTTGATATGAGGATGGAGCTTTACATGAGTATGAGTAGAATGATCTATGATGATGATACTGTTAGCTTTGATAGTCCCTATTGGAAATAGGTGCTTGTGACTGCTGTTGTCAGGTCTCATATTGTGAGGCTATCAATCAATTATCAGCTGATTTTGCCTGAAGATGGCTTTCGTATCGGTAAATTCCGCAAGCGTGTATCTCTATGGGCATTTTACTGTTGTTTGTTCTTATTCTTTATTTATCATAATATTGTCCCGTACAGGCTTTTCATTGTCTATTTATTTTTGCACAAGTGTTATTAAATTATTATAATTTTGGCCATACCTCAAAATTCAGTAAGGAGTTGTTCGTTTGTAAGTATTTAGGATACCTCAAATTTTCATATTTTAAATGCAATGTAAATTAGATACACTATATTTTGATTTCTTGAGATTGATTGGTTGATTATAAAACAAATACATAAAATTCAATTTTTTTTTATTATTTGGGGTTTGATTGGCTATAAATGGAAATCAGTTCTACGGCTTAGACATGCCGAGTTGTTGCAGGTAAGTCCCAAACACTAGGTAGGTCCGGGTTGTTCTGAGCATGGAGGAATGCATGGCGATCTGTCATAGCGGTCTCATGAGGGTTTGCTACAAGAAGGTCAAGGCATAACATTGTTTTAGTGAGGTCTTATATTGTGAATTTGCTTGATTAGGATTAATTTGGAGTACATTGAAAATGCTTTTCTTTATGTTGTGATTTGTGAGTTAGCTTTGATTTTCAACAACCAGCAATGAAAATCGTTCCGGCTGCATACACGAACGCAGGAAATCTGCTACGCATCGGGCCGTAGTCAACGCGTTTGACCAACAAAAGAGTCGTAGAGAAATCCGTTCTGGTTCCGACGATATGGATTTCGCTCCATTTCGGCACCGTTTCACATTATGCAGCGGGATTTATGCGGTTGCGTCGATTCACCTGTAGCGGCGGATAATGCGAACGCGGAAATCTGCGCGTCGGGCGCGGTTGGCGCTTGATAGCAGAAGAGTCGTAGAAATGTTTTGGTTCAGAAGATATAATTCACTCCATTCAACACGTTTGGCACCGTCAGCGAGTGCGCCGCGTCACTTACACGCGGGTAATGTGGCCGCGATCGCTCATCGCGTATCGTTAAACGAATAGTGAAACCGAACAGATTTCTCATGACTCTCTCTGGTCGAGCGGCACCGGATTTCCAGCGTTAATTATCTAGCGTTATCAGGAATAACGCGGCGTAAATCCAGCACGATGAATGGAACGAAATCCATATCGTTGCAGAATTCTCACGACTCTCTGATTCAAACATGCCGCCAACGAGATTTCGTTTTTTGTATGCAGAACGACATTCTTTTATGTAGTCTTTAAAGGATTATGAAGTCATCATTGCATCATCATCAGAGTCTTTTATGGACATACACTCTTTTGTTTATGCTGTAGTTTCTGAGTTCTCTTTGATTTTCAATCTTTTATGTACATATACTCTTTCTACACGTTGATGCAATCTGTTTATAGGTCTCATTGTTCCATTGTAGCAATCTGTTTCATTGTAGCAGGTCCTTATTCATCTCTTCCGATGTTTCTCAAACTTGTTGGTTATGTATTTAGCTATATGTAATTAGCTATATGTGTAATTAGAAAACATGAAGTTTTGGGTTGTTGTGTAGTGTAATTAGCTATATGTAATTGCAAAAAGTAAAGTATGAAAGAATTAGTAGCTAGAGGTTAGTTGCTGTGGAAAATTGGAAGTAAAACATCATTAACGTATTTGGTATACATATTTGGTAGGGCATATGCTAGGGGTGATGCTTGTTTTTAACAGTTTTTAAATTCAAAAATTTTGCTCTATGTCAATTAGTTTGTTTGAATTTAATTGATTTGTCTGTGTTATAGGTAGGATGTCCGGAAATCGCCGCCCGGGAGGCAAAAGGCGTCAGAGGAGGCTTGTGGACTACGGACTGCGTGTGAAGTCCACCTAGTATAGCGGCACTTCGTGATCGACACGAGCACATCGACTGTAAGATTTTGTAAGTCGTGTGTATTGATTTTCTTCTTATATTTTTAGTATGAACTATAATTTCATCATGGAGTTCTTAGATATGTCATCACACGTGCTTATGTTCAAAGAGTGGCCGGTGAACTGTCCTATATTCATGACCGCCTTACGGGCACTTGGATTGGATTGTGTGTCCCAGATGCAGTACATTCGCATAGATCACCACCTTCTCACAGCATTCGTGGAATGGTGGTCTTCTCAGACCAATTCATTCTATTTGCCCATTGGCGAGATGACAGTCACACTACAGGATGTTGCTATGATTCTCGGTATTTAGATAGACGACCAGCCTATTATTGGACCGAATGTTTTGGTGAGGCGGTGGTGGGCATCATGGCGATTCTTTGATGAGTTGATAGAGCACATCTGAGCCGCGCGCTATCACGATCCGATCCAGCCTAACATCACATCAGAGTTCAGAATGGGGCAAGCGCAGGCATAGACCTGTTTGCCCTTATGGTGGTTGCGTTGGACGTATTATAGGGATTCTTACTTAGATCTGCCAGAGCTTCAGTTTAGCATGCATGTCAGAGCTTACATTCTTTTTGCGATTGGCTGCTTCCTTATACTTGCCGTGTTGAGATTCAACTTGATATCGCCTATTGGAGGATCTTGACATGTTCAGAGAGTTCTTATTATGAGCAGCGGTGCTTGCTCATTTATCTGAGCTCCATGAGGCAATCTTTGAATATTTGGTTGCTTACATTCTGCGGTATGGGTGTGGGAGCATGTTCATGTAGACCCGGCGTTACATATTCCATGCAGACATAGATGGGCTTAGTGTGGGTTGTCCATTTGGAATGAAGGGTTTGTCCGAGAGGTGGCCGACCATATTAAAGTTTATCGAGGCAAGCAGATAATATGCGAGTCGGTATGTTTTTTGTAAATGCATAATTTGGGACAATTTTTGTATGTAAATAGCATCCCTAATATTCATCTCAAACAACATAGGTGATCTGGGAGCCATACGGAGTTCAGATCCATGTACGTGTTGCAGATATATGCTTACATGGGGATGACATATGGCTGGCTAGAGTACACGATCGGTTGGAAAGCAGTTGAGTGACACTACCCGATCGTGTGCCAGGCGTTCGCCTTCCACCTACGGCGAGGTTGGTGAGTCTTCTTTTGTGCGAGTGGATGGTCGAGGGAAAGCCGACATGGACTGGGCCATTTACCACCAAACATATATTGCGCAGTGGGAGAGCAGATGGGAGTTAGTTGTGGTGGTAGACTCCCGGCAATTGTTTTAATGAGATGGGGTCTTGAGCTTCACTATATATCTTTGAAAACACGTACCAGAACCGCGTATTACCCTCGAGCTCCTGGAGATCGACTCATGGTTAGCCAGCATTTCTTAATTGTGATAATCTTTTTTTTTTTAATTACATCATAATGCGCATTCTGTCATTGCAGCGTGAGCACATATTGAATACTGAGGATATATTCAAACGCTATTTTGGGAGGGCGGATGACACAGAGATGCAACAATCAATCAACGAGTATGAGGGGTTGTGCAGGGACTTGCACATAAACATGTATATTTCTGATAGCCAGCACGGGGACACTAGCATTCGGTGCCAGTCGCGGTCGGATAACGATGGATATTGGTCCATCATCTCCTCCGTGGTGGACTATCTACATATACATTTACACCACGGTATTACTAGATTTATGTGGTCACGGCACCCACCGTGGTTTCTTTACGTATGGGCCTCCTTCATTCCATATGACACCCCCATATGGACTATATCATGGTTACTCGCAACAACCATCCAAGCAAGCTGACGGGAGGACCGGGGATCAACAGACCCGGCCCACGACTACACGCCCATTATACACGGTGATGATCGATACGCATATGAGCATCGTCGGAGATAGTCGGATGTCTTATTATATTCGTCATGCGAGATTACATTTTGTTGTATGTGTACTTCGTGGTTATTATATGAAATAAGTAAACCTTTTGTTTTTATTATTTTCTTTCTAGAAATAATTTATTCATTTTTTACTATATGTATTTCATTTATCATGTGGAAGGTAATTTGGTGTTAATCTCACAGTGCATGTGATGCTATTGTCAGGTTCTTAGCTTTAGAGTACCTTGCGCTTGAACCTTCTAATTTTATTATTTCTAACTTGCTTCATAGAAGGACTTTATGAGGTTGCCTTTCATGTAGGTTATTTTCATACTACTATTCCTGTTTTGAGATTGCTACACATTTTTTTTTAAAAAAATTTAAACCGTGCCTAGTCGTCCGTATGACGGACGGCCTGGCCGACGTGTCCATCGGCCGATCGTCGTTTAATGACGGCCAGCTCTCGAGCCGGTCGTCAAGCGGACGGCCGCGGGCGTCGCGTCCGTGGCGGTCGTCCGTTTGATCAAGCGGTCGTGTCAACGGATGATGGCCGCGTGATGCATACGTCCATGTCGAAAATCTGACTAAACTAATTCTAAAAATTTTTTTTTGTGCCTAAACGCCTAATTAAGATTAACACTAAGTCTATTTTAAAAATAATCCCTTATATATATATTATTATTAAAAAATGATTTGTGCTTTTTTCAATAGAAAAATTAAATTTTTGTTATTTGTATATAAAACATAAATTTCTTATATATTTACATATCAACCATCTAAACCTTTTTTTTTACTTAATAGTACCCAAATCTTTATTATTACGCTCAAAATTTATATCATCATTAATTTTTAAAATCAAATATATATTTTATGGCATAAAAAAAGAGTCATTTTTCTAACTACTAACTTTATGGGTTAAGATGTAAATGCATAAGAATTGTGTGCTATGTATGCAAAATTTTCTATTTTTTAAATGTTTTGACTTATTTTTATATAAATCATATACTTCTTATATGTTTACATATCTATCACCTAAACTTTTATTTTTTATTTAAATAACACTCAAATCTGTATTATTATATAAAAATAATATCATGATTATTTTTTAAAATCAAATGCACTTTTTTATGCATAGAAAAAGAGTTGTTCTTGTAAATATCAAATTTTATTAGTTAAATCTGTAAATGCATAAGAATTGTGTGCTATGCAAAATTTCTTATTTTGGCTTTGAAAAGTTGACTGTGCTCAATTAACCACTGAGTTTTATCTATTTAGGTCTATGAGTTCATATTTTCAAGTTCTTTCATATTCTTATCTACGTCTACATCTCACACTTTTTTCCTTTCTTCTGAATCTATTTTATTGTGTGATCTTAATAGGGATAAATCTCTCATGTATCTGAGTTTTAAATATAGATAATTCATATCTACAATTTTTATTTACTTTTACTCTAATTTCAATTGCCACTCTAATACTAGATAATGAAATTTTGTTTATGTGTGTGTGTGATAATTTAATAAATGTTTTATTTTATTTTATTTTTTTAAATTTTTGCAATTATTATATCAATTTTAATACGAAGTTTAATATATTAACAATATAATTAAGAATATAATTAAAGTCCAATTTTTTTTCACTTCAATGATTTCTTATCTTAATATTATTTCTCTTAAACATCTTATTATAAATTTGTGAGATTTAATAATTTAGGCCAAATTAGTCACCACTAAATTTTCAATAATGACATAAATTTTAATTTCTTACTTCAATTTATGAATCCATTTTTTCAAATTACTTCGCTTGGGAGGAATTGTTATTTCTTGAACGGTTGGAACCTGTTCAAAGGAATCAGGTGAATTGTGTTTGATTGAGCTTCCTAGTCTCTTCTGCAATTGAATTCCATTAGGTTACAATTCCTAAGTTTGCCCGGCAAGAATGAGAGAAGCTTCTAGAAAGCAACCTGGTTCAATTCGAGGAAGCATAAAAGTTCTATTCCACAGCAGAGTTCATCTTGAAAGCAATAATAGTTGTTTGACTCAGGGTCTATTTAAGACAGCAGTTATCGAAAAATAATAATAATTATACAGAAGAATATCTTTATTTAAGAGCTACGATGAGGCTATATATTTTTTTTTTGAAAAAAAAAAAAATAAAACTTTTTGTCATGCGTAAATCAATCGAGTTGAAAGACGCATGTTTTTACGATTATTCAAGGCGTGAAGCGGATCACGATCGCCAGAACGGCTGCCCCGTTGTCAATTAAGCATGTTTTCTAGCTTTCATTGAACATAAATATTGCTTAAAAATTATACAAAAAGCTCAGTTCAATGTTATCACATAGTTAGGTGTAGTAATAAAAGTTATTTTTAATTAAAAATTGATGATACTCTTTTAATTTAGTAGATTCACTTATAAAATATTAAAATAAAGTCCAAATAATTGTATGTACATATGGAGTGTTCATAAAAAAAATTTATTTATTCAATTACATATCTCATATACGAGCGATTGAATATCTCCTAAAATCAAAATCATGATTATTCAAGCTCTACTTTTGATAAATATATAGTTATATTATCCATCTCAGTGAAGAGAACTTGATGAGCCTTAAAGAAACTCAATACAAGTCCAAATAAGCTGAGATTAAGTACTTTAAATATGATTACAATTTTTGGGAGATTATTTAGATTGCTAAATAACTTAAAAAAATGTCATGCCTATAATCAAACCTAGTGTCTCGATGAGATGAATCTGAAAAACCCAAGATCACTTAATTCTGACTACAATTAAGCACCTAAATGCTTAAAACATGTTTCATGGTGAAAGGGGCTATTATGAATCTTTCGATGAAATTGTTCCTATTTTGCCTATTTTTATGGAAAATATTACTTACAAGATATTTAAATAAGTCTCCATTCTTTACATAAGGAGACCAAAGCTAGAGACTGAAGAAAACTCTAATGCTTGAAGAGTCCTAAAGAACAATCAAATAGCTATCTGACAACCACCACTGATTTTTGTTCAACCACCATAGTCAGACTGTCACCTCACCATCTTCATTAGACTGCCACTCATCCACCATAGTCAATCTATCGCCCAACTATAATTGTTGGATTATCACTTGACCACAGTAATAGGACTACTACTTGATCACATTTGACAGACAACTAGCTTGTCCACTGATATTGGTTCACCGTCTAACCACTGTCATTGGTCCACTTCCTGAGGATTCTCATCAACCCATCGCCCGATTAGTACCTCCAATTGAACAAGTCTTACAATTCTATGGTATTTTTAACCCAAGATCCATTCTTATAAGTTTGCATTCTCTACGATTATTACCTCATATTGAAAACCACTCATTTAATAGAAATATTTTGATTGGATCACTTCTCATGATTTTTTATTTATTAGATTTTTTATATAAAAATTCAAGTATTATTTTTTTATAAATCTTTTTTATTTTTGTGTGTTAGATTTTTATATGAAATAAGGATGTAAAATTTTTGCTATCCTTCTTATGTCAATTTTCTAGTACTGAACAGGTGTAATAATACTTTACAAAAAATTTGGCTTAGACGTCTTTTTTTTTGGGTGGTAAGAATTGGACCTTTTGCTTTTCCCTCCACATAATAGTGTCAAGCCGGAAACAAAGAAGACCACAAGCCCATCCTTCCGCATTTATGCGGGTTCCTATAAGACCACAAGCCCATCCTTCCGCATTTGTGCGGGCTTCTATAAGACCACAAGCCCATCCTTCTACATTTATGCGGCTCCTATTAAACTGGCAGTGGAAGCCTATTATCCCACATATAAGAAAAAAATTCTCATTATATATATATATATATATATATATATATAAAAAGAGAGAGAGAGAGTGAAAAGATTTAAATATTATTTATATAAATATTATAATTTGGGTATTAGATTTAAGAATGTATAAAAATTATGTTAGAGCTGCAAAGACATAAACATAAAAAGAAATGAATAATGGAAAGCTATAAACTGCATATATATATATATATATACTATGACTATTACTATTAATTCTATTATGATTACGATGTTGAATAGAATGTATTCTACTTTAATAATAGTTTCTTTTATTATTCATTTAAAACTTAAACGTAACTTTAGCACAAAAATAAACTTAAAATTGAAATAAAATCATAAATCCTTTAAAACACATAAATTGAAACCATCCAATAATAAATTGAACAAACTTTGAACTAAAATCAAATTTAAACCAAAATAAGGCCTAGTGCAGTCATACCACATATGATTCTCTTTCCATACACTAGAATACATGACCGACGACTTAGATTAGGTCGATGATCTGTGATGATTTGATGTGATGTGATATTTTTTTTATTTTGTGGTGTACTGTTTTAGACTTAATGACTAGGAGTATTTGCCCATTTGTCTCAATATTAAAGTGTTCTTTTTAGACTATATTTTATGTAAGAGGTATGTTTAAAGGGACTGCTGTCATAAAATAAAATAAATATTGTTTGCTTGCATATGCTATTAAGTTCCTAAACATAGTCCAATATGGTAGTGTGACACTCATTGATGCTAAGCTCATACGAAAAATCTAAACGATGTTTGTATATTTTTCTAATATCTTTTTTGTATGATTTAGGATTTTATTTTGAAATTTTAAAATATAATTTGAGCATAAAATTATATTAGGATCTATGAAGTTTAGGATTAATAGAAACTGATTATATCTATTTGATGGTCCTCAGTGGAGCTTATAGAGGTCCCTGAAGAAGGTGATGATTTTGGAGTTAATTAAGACCCCTTAAATTAAATTTTTAGTTCTAAGTCGGGTTATATAAGAGCAGAGCTCGGTTGCCCATCTTTTTTTTTTTTCTGGTGGTGTATAGTGGTACTGGCAGCACCAGCCTATTTTATTTATTTAAATCTTACTTGATTTATTTTGGGGTGGGTAATAAACTGCATGCTTTTATGGGTTTATTTATGTGCTATAATGAAGCTTGGATGCATCAGACTCTTAGAAAAACTAAATTTTCAACCTTAATTAATAATTATTATTAAATTTTAATTAACTCATGATCTCATTCTGAAGCCTATGATCTTAATCAAGAAATAAAAGATTTAATAAAATCTTAGCTGAATGATTGTATGTGAATATATATATATATATATATATATATATATATATATATATATATATATATATATATATATATATATATATATATATATATATTTCACTAAATAGAGAGAGTCTTCACTTTTACAAGATAATGGATAAACTTGACTTATGAGAACAGTTCTTTATAGTGAAGAATATCTCTTCTATATGATTTGACATATAACTAAGTTTTATGAGACATTTATTCATACGGTTAGAATCAATTAGCTAATTAAGTATTAATTAAAAATTTAAGTATAGGTATAGTCGCAATTGATACCACTCCGCGTCGTCTCGACGTGGCGTGGCGTCTCGTGAAGAGTGGCGGTCGCCCTAATTGGCGGCTCTTCGAAGCGGTCGCCCAATTGGTGGCAACGGCTTCAGTCTGAGTCGCCAATTGGGCGGCTATCATTAGGCGTCGACCCCGTCGACTATCTCCTCAATTTTGCTCGATTCGGCCCTCGAAACTCCGCTCTCCGCTCGTAGGAACTCCGACCAAACTCCAACCGCCCACCGAGCACGATCCTCCCCCCTCTCAGAACTTCTCGGCCGCCGCCGGCGTAGGTCTCACCGCCTGCATTGCTCTTTTTTTGTCCCGTTACACACAACTTCTTCTAGGTATTTTTTTACTGTTGCTATCACTCGATCTCGTTGCTGCTTGTCTTTCATCGTTCGACTTCTTCTTTATCCTATTCTTTTTATTTCTATTATTTTTTTGTCTTTGTCTTCCATCCTAACTCTTATTTCTACTCAATTCTGTTTCCAAGTGTTTTTTTCCCACTTCATTGCTCTGTTAATTCCACTCCATCTATCACACAACCTTGTTATTTCTCTCAATGTCTTTGTTATTGCATCTTTAGCCATTGACACATGAGGGTTTGTTTATGCTCACATATATTTCAGATGTGTATGGCTTGACTATTTTTATTCTTTCTTTTATTTGTATTTATTATGAAACATTATGAATGGTTGTTCTTTAGTGAAACTATAACCTTATCAAAATTCTATACATGATTTTGCCATCTCATTTGATTATTTATGATCTCTTAGAAATTTTAGCTTGAAGATTGGAATCCATCCTATCCATGGGTTATTATATTGATGGAAAAGCAATTGAAAGAAAAAAAAAATTGCCATAGGATTTAGGAATTGAATTGTCATCGGGCATTTAGCAGTGTAGTTTCATTTTCTTTGGTGAATGGTTTATGGAATAGGTAGTGGTGAGAGTTATTTTTGCAAGTTTGAACAATGAGTTATAGATTCGATTATAATAAAATTAATCTATGAGAATCCATTATTAAACTTGCAAAGATATTGCATACTCACATTTCTTTGAAACCCATTTAGGAAAGAGCCCAAAAGATTGTAAAGAGAAAAAAAAGAGAGGGCTTCTTGGTTGCCTTTCTACATTAATCTAGTGCTATTCTCTTTCTGCTTTTGATTTATTTCATTAATATATGTAGTGCATCATTTAGTTTTTTTGTATTTCCTTTCAAGGTAAGATTTGGCTTATAGAACTTATTTGGAAATCGACAGATGTGAAATTGGGTGCACACAAATTCAAAAACTAATCTTCTACTTTTATTTAGCTGCTGATCCGTTATTTCTCATAATTTGTAGTATGTAGCATTGATTGTAAACCATAATCTTCTACTTTTATATGGATAGGAGCGCCACCTAGGCGTGCGTCGTGGAGGCGGAGGAGGCACCATTGGAGAAGGCACCTTCGAGGTTCATCCTAGTATTGCCTTCAGGCGACATCAGCCCACCGATCAGTGAATTTTATTTTTTGAATGTGTTGCTTACCTTTTATTTGAGTACTTAGATTTTTTTTGAGCCGTGCCAGGGCATCACACTTGCTTATCTTTGAAGGAGTGGCCCATTACATGCACGAGATTCATCCGGAGGCAGTGGGCACCTGCGTGTGAGTCGGTATGCTTCATCCTGGATCATCGGTTGCCGCTGGTTGAGAGATGGTCTCCATGAGACCAATACCTTCCACCTTAGGTGAGATGGATGGCCTCGGGGCGTGGCGATGATTACGGGACTACTGGATTAATGGCCCGATGTAGTGGCGAGTTGAGATGGGACACTTGGCCTGATTCCTGTGATGATTTGTTAGGAAGACACCCATTACCAGGCGTGATGTATCATGATCCGTCGATCCAGATCGGTCGACATTTAGGATGGGCCAGGCACATGCGCAGACATGCATGCCACTGAGGTGGCTTAGGTGGACTTTCTACAGGGAGTCATATGACAGTTTGAGCACAAAGGAGTTCTTACGTCACTTGCATGCTTATATTTTATTTGATTGGCTTCTTACGATACTTAGTTCGAGGTCCACGGTATTTATCACTCCTAGAGGACCTGGATTCTTTTAGCATGATGTACATGGGTGGGTTTGGCTCATCTATGTAGGAGGCTGCCGCATTGACTACCCAGGCAACATGGTTGGTTGCCTACACCTCTTTCAGATTTGGTCTTGGGAGCATATTCATGTGGGTAGGCCAACTTTACATGTTCCATATCCGATAGCTGCGTCTGATTGAGGTATGTATTGTTAATTACACTTTCAAATTATGCATCTTATATATATGTTTAAACTATTTTTTGTGTGCAGTGGAATGAGAAGTATGTTAAACAATAATGAATGTTGCGATTCTGAGAAATGAGCTAGATGGTTTGCGGCAAACACAGGTTGGATCTACAGTTAACACTTTAGTTTAAATATCTGTAATATAGATTATGTTTTAACATAATTTTTATTATACGTGTAGGTGATCTGGGAGCCATACAGTGAGCAGATAACAGCACATCTATTAGATATATGCTCAATAGGCTCTGACATATGGTTAGCATGAGTCCCTCTTATCAGCTGGAAGAGGGTTGAGTGGCATTTATCAGATAGAGTCTTTGCGATTCCTTATTCAGTAGATGTAGCCCAGTTGACCCTAGTTTCAAAAGGGTCGATGGTAAGCGGATCTTGGGGTTGATTACCACCACACATTGCTTCTTGGGAGAGGCGGATTGCCGTCGAGGCCAAGATGAGGATGTGGAGAAAAGCCTATCGATGCATACATGCGTTGGATCGTGACTTCTTTGTATTTCGGCCAGATCCTCACTACTACTTAGCAAGAGCTGGAGCGTCTTTATGTAAGTTATGATATAAGTAAATATTCAATATTTTTGTAAGTGGTAATTTTACATTCTATTTTTTGTGTAGGCGGACAATATCGCGGCAACTTAGGACATATTTCAGCCATACTTCGGTGCTGTGGATGATCACCACCTACAGCGATGTGTCGATAGGTATATATGCAGAGACCTGGATGAGCGTGTACATATCGGTGACACATATTATGGATCGGTGCCTACAGAGGGTGTCACGCGGCATGGCTGGCATCTATCTACGTGATCCAGTTCTCATTATCGCGTCAGGGTCCTTCTCTGATCCGGGACCTTCTATCGTATCATATGACTCACAACCACTATATTCCGATCCGAGGATGATATGTCGCCGTAGAGGATCTTTGCTAGAGGGCCATCATCGCGTGATCATCCATCTCATCGCGACGGTACACACACAGGGTGGTGCTATTCCAGAACAGGAGGAAAGCGGTTGTCACACGGGGTAGGGTTTAGGACAGTGTCTGCACTACATTTTATTTTTCTATTTCATTACAAACTGCAGAGTCATGTATACTCTAACTTTGATCATGGCATAATGAATTTATTATTTTTTGTCCATTTGTGATATGAATTTGGTTGACTATTGTATGAAAGTGGCATTTTGACATTCAAAAAATTGTATGAAAGTTGAAATACCCCTTCTATAAGCCTATCATGAACTCTTGAAAATAATTGATCTTGAATTACAAGTTAACTTACATCATTCCATTTTATTTTATCCAATACTAACTATTGGCTATTGTTTATGCTTTGATAATATGCAAATATGCTAAACTTTAAAAGTAAATGAATACTACAAGAATCATTAACTAAAATCATAAAGTTACCTCATTTAAACAAGGAATCAACCCTTTTGAGACTTAGCCTCCTTTGCAAATATAAGACACCTTGTTCCATAAAGAGGTCCCTTTTTGGCAAATGTTTCTAAAAGAAACCACTTGGAGTTAGATGAATACCTGCATGCCGTGAAATGTAGTTCCATCGGAGGCCGCTCTTATTATTTACATTCGATACGAACTTGGTCTTGAAGCCGGTCAGATAATTAGCGGCGATCGGTCGATCGTCATTTGGCTTAATCTTGATGCCGCCAATTAGTGGGCTTCATCTTGAACTATTTGTCCATTTGGTCTAAGGCTGCAGTATTTCTCCCAAATTCTTTACATACAGCCAATACTCGAAACCCATTTTTAGCAATAAACCATGAAGCTGCTGTCCTTTTCTCATCACTCCAATACTTGCAATAGAACTCAAAAGGCTTGCAAATGTGAAACAGAAAAATAAAATGTAGTACAAACATTTGAGCATATAAATATATAATAGTCAACCAATTTATTTCACAAATGGACAAATAATAAGAAATTCATTATGCCATAATCAAAGTTAGAGTGTACATGACTCTGAAGTTTGTAATGAAACGAAAAATAAAATGTAGTCAAAACGAAATTATCTTGTCTAAACCCTACCCCATGTGACAACCGCCTTCCTCCTGCATCATTGACGGGATGGGCGATCACGCATTGATGATGGCCTAGCTATGTCGTAGGCGTCAGCATGCACGGTGGCCCTCTACCATTGTACCTGTCAGAAAAGAATCTCAGATATAATAGTGATAATATTATAAAATCTAAGTAGATCGGATTACCGAAGAGAAAAATAAGCATTATCTTATTGGAAAATGTACCGTCGATTGTCAATATTATGGGGGCACGATGAGCTGTAGTGACCAGCTCTTTTGCATATGCTACAAGTTCTGCTACTTGAACCTACATTTTCATCCATTGTGTTTTTGAATCTATTTGTACGTGATCGACCTGACCTTCTACGAAAGTTAGGTGGCTGCAACGTGATTAATCCATGCTCTTCACTGATAGATGGCCAATCAGAGTGATCTGGTAGAGTATGAAATTCATTTATGTATATCGACTTACATTTGCGAGTGTAATCTTGTGACACACATGAGATGGTTTAACCGTTGAAATCCCAATGCGACAATCACATATGGGCATGAATAATGATATATGATCGTTCTACCATAATTACAAACACATAGGCCATTATCTAGTAAATCAACTCAATGATCTGGACTCAAAACACGCATCTCATGGGTTGATATTTAGTTGAAATGCCTAGCCTCCCTTTCGATCATAGTATGTGGATATCCTTCCAGTATAAATAGACAAGTTGACTTCCTCTTGCTGAGTAGCAATAGATAATCATTTCATAAACAAAGCTACTAAGTTGTAATAGATAGCAGTGATTAAAGCCTGAATCGGTAAACCACGTGCGTTCACACCATTAAAACACTCGGATGCATTGTGTCATTGTCCCATAACGCATACCACCATCGTGCACAAGGGACCATTTTATAGGGTCACGCTCTATAAGCCAATTGTACGCTTCTTCTTTAACATTTTTGATATCTAACATCAAATGGTTGAACTGACGAATATCATCAGTGTTACCTGCTATATACATCTTCTGGCATAGAAACTCAACATCAGCAATCCCAAGTCTCCGTATGACTTTTTTAAAATTTTGTGCAAATGCACAATGCTTATCGTGCCCAAAAATCTCTTTGCATCCGTACATACCATGTTTATCAGATATTATGCACAAATCATGTCTACTAGACACTACGGGTAACACATCATGCAAGCACAGCAAAAACCACAATCATGAATCAACATTCTCTGATTCCACAACAGCAAAAGCAAGAGGAAACAACCCATTATTGCCATCGATTCCTACGGTTAGTAATGTACCACGATACTTGCCCAACAGAAAAGTACCGTCTAAGCTCAACACTGGTCTGCAGCAACTCCATCCCATTATTGAAGGTCCAAACGCCAAAGTCTCACGGAAATGTTTGTAGTGGTAGATTGAATTACTAGTATCTAGTAAAATCGATTCCATATAAAGACTGAGAGTCCTATAGGACTCTTCCCAACTACCGAATATTGCTTTTATTGACTTACGCCTTGCATCCCATGCTTTCATATACGAAACTTTAACATTGAATTTCGACTCCATTTTACCTATAATCTCTCTAGGCTTGGATCAATCGGTGCGATCACAGTTTGATGTAGTGCTATGAAATTTGAACTACTGCTAGATGTGATGCACTTGCGATTGACACATCTATGATTTTCACCAACTTTTGATATTCTCCAAGCACCCCCTAATTGTCTGCTGCTGCTACAATGTAAATGCCACTTACAGGGCCTTCTAGGACTATCGTATTATACACATACAACCATGTAATTCTTCTGGTTAGAGGTAACTTTTCGGAATTGAACATTATTTACTATGGACCACCCAACAATAGCAAATTGCATACTCCATTTACTTGCAAAACACATACCTTCGACAATGTCATTTGGAATTTCAATTTCATCTTTTAAGACATTGTCGGATGGTATCAAAGTAAACATCGTTGTTCCACGCCTCGTAGTTTTACATTCGGACATACTCGTTGTGGACAACATATGACTCTTTGTCATTGCGAAATGAGTGATTTTTTGATTATGATTTGTCATATTCAAGTCGGACTTCTAACCCGACAATCATCATCACTAATACCGCTCAAACTCACTTTACGAGCCCTTACTCAGTCGATACTCATCTCCATTGCGCACTCTCACATACGGTTCATCCAACGGTGAAGCATCATCGCCACATAACTTATAAGTTCAACAACTAATTATCATATTAATTATTACAAGTATAATCAGATAAATTATGATGATATACTACCTGGGAATCAACTCATCAGAGCTACATTGTATCCCCGGAGGTGCTTGTGCGATGAAATCACTGTATGTGTTAGTGGTATATCTCGACCTTACTTCGGATCGGTGATGTGGATGCAATATTAATATCTTCCACTTCGACATACAACACCAACATATGACGGGAAGCTTCATCAAGTGTAACCCAAAGCGTTATCGCCGATATGACGCTATAAATCCGCTACCCACGGATAACGACACATTAGAGTGAGTGGCCCTCCGATCAATGTGCAAGCTTCATGGTGTTGCTTCAATTCCGAGGTCATGTTGAACTTTAATTGGACGATTTGATCTCCCACATAACTTGGGTGAATTGCTCATCGATAATCGGTTACCTCCATAGAAAAGAATGAAACAAATTCTCTATTCATTCTTGCAAAAAGTTATATGAATAATAAGAATTTTATATTAAACACCCTAATTAATACTACTTTTGGCTACTTAACACCTAAATAAATTGATAAATAAAGTGATTTCTTGTGTGTTTACAAGAACGACGGGATGTCGCTAAAAATGTAGAATCCGCCAAAGAGAATTTTCTTCAAATGAAATGGAGTTGCAAGAATCATCGCCGAAAGCTAAAGTTGACTTCCAACAGCTAGTAAATGAGAGAAAGTAGTTAAACATCAAAGTGAATCGAAAAACAAAAGTTTCTATCGAATACGGACAAGGCAATCTGCTGGTCTGTGGCGGCGGCCGGAAGTTCAAGAGGGGGGAGGACCGTGGTCGAGTTTGGTCGGAGTTCCTACGAGTGGAGAGCGGAGTTTTGTCAGTCGAGCAAAACCGAGGAGATAGATCGGGGCCGATCGACTAATGATATGTCGGGGCGTCCGATTAGTGGCGGCTCCATCTGGCCGCCCTAATTGGGCGGCGCTATCTGAGACGTCATTAGTGGGCGGCCACTCTGCATGGCCACGTCGAAAATGGCGTGGCTAGCCTCACTAATTTATACCTTAAATTTTATTTATTAATACTTAATTAGCTAATTCAGATTCTAACCGTACTCAATTTAAAAAATTGCCAACAATATGATAGTTGGGATGTTTACTAGGTTTCTCGGTATCTAAAAAATATTCCCTACATATTCCTATTTGGCTTCTAAAAAGAACTCTTACTTATTGGAGAGCACCTTTTTAGATTTCAAAATTAACCATCAATCATTTTAATACATGCTATGAAATCCATTGAGATGAAAGTCAACAAATTTAATCGAGAGTATTTTTAGGAGAAATTTTTTTTCTTATATACAAACACGACATTAAAATAAATCATGTTCCATTTTTCATATATTTCAAGATAAAAAATCTCTGATATATCGAAGACTTATCAGCTTTAGAAGTCCTTATTTAGTAATCAAATCTATTGCAAGACAATATATTTATCTCTGGAGATAATATATTTATCCCTTAATGATGAATTTGATTATCTAAATAAATACCTCCAAGATTTGCGTAGTATTCTAAATAAAATTTTCACATTTATCATATTATTTTTAAGATAAATTTGCTTTTATCATTCCTCATAAAATAATTAATAAGCTTGTTCAACTCTTATATAGTATTCATTTGTTGGAAAGTTTATGTATGACCCTACCAATATTATGCTTCTCAATAGTAGTTTAGAGAATTGCATTACGAGTGAGGATATTCTTATTCCATTTTGTAACTTAAGAAATGTTCTCATCAAGCAATTGATTGTTGAAGATTATACCATTTTATTCACATATAAACATCCATTTTATTTTCACTTAGGAAAGATTTTGGAATTTGGAATTCAATCATATGTTTCAATCATTTGGAATTGATTCATGATTTAAGAAAATCCATTGAATTGATTCAATGTTTGATTTGGAATTAGTTTGATATGAGTTTGAAGTTTGACTTGAAAGAAGGAAATGAGGATTTGGTTCAAATTATAGGGTAGGCAAATTTTCCTAACACCCCTAAGGCATGACCTATTCATATGGCTAACTCTTCTAAGTCTCTAGGGTTAGGTTAAGTATTCACCTAATCACTAAAAGTATCTTAAGACTAAGGAACTCTTAATTTATAAGAGGATTACTATGTCTAAGATGGAAGAGTTGAGAGCTCATTCTAAAAAAGTGGTTAACAAAAGTTGCCCAATAGGTGTGGTGTGACTGAGAAGGAATACCGCACGTATTGGTGTTGATCAAAATGATCAACAATACTGAACGATCACAAGCACTAACAGAGATGGTTTTCTCCCAACCCTAGGTGTAGAAGGAATCTAGAGCTTAGTGCAATGTGGCTCTACTTATGTCAAGTACATAAGAGAGGGAAGGAGTAATCCACTAGGGATATAGTATATGAACCTTCCACTAGAGAAGCAGGTTCAAGTCATCCACAAAGGGGATGAGAGGTTTGATTTGATTTGAGTCTCGCTAGAGAGATATTTGATTTAATTTGTTGATTTATTTTGATTGTTTTGATTTGTTTGACTCCATTGTGGGAAGTCGATTGGATTTATTTTATTGAATTTGTTTTATTTATTGTTTGACTCCACTGAGAGAGGAGGGTTGAATTTATTTTAGATTTATTTAGAATTTGGATTTTGAGATGGGCCCTGTTGGTTTGCGATGGATCGCACTGAGTAGAAGCCATGAAGGCTTAGGCTTAACTCAAATTTATCAATCCAAAGTAGTAGTCTGCCAAACACATAGTAGGACTAGCCAACCAAAGGAGATGCTTTTTGGTGTGCAATGGTCAAGTTAGGAAGAAAGCGCGAAGACTCACATCTTCCAAAACAAAAAACCACTAGGGTGATCGGTTGCTTTGAGCAACAAATTGAACTTGGCCTAGGACTAACTATTGAGTGAATGTCACTGGGGGACTTAGATCAACTCAAGGATAGTCAAGAGTAATTTTATTTTTAGTTGTTTATTTTAATGAATTTCATTGGTTTGTGATGGATCACACTGAGAAGGAACTTATATTAGCCTAGACCTATCTTAGATTTACTGAACCAAAGGGAGTAGCTTCCCGGCTGAAGGGAGAACTATCCGACCAAAGGAGTACCTTTCAATTTGCAATGATCAATTTAAGGGAAGAAAGCTCGGGGACTCACATCTTCCACTACAAATGTCCACTGGGGTGATTTGTTGCTTTGGGCAACAAATTAAACTGGACTTAGAGTGGCCCATCATTTTGTGATAGTCATGCTAGATAGAATGCATCAAAGACTTACATGCTAGATAGAATGACTATCGAGGTAACCTACTTGTGGCAAAATAGGTTGAACCTAAACTAAAGGCGACTATGGAGTGAGTACTGACCTGGTATTTATCTCAACTCAGATAGTCAGGAAATTCCTATTGGGAGTTCTGCTCACATTGCCCTAAAGATGGGATGCCTTCTTGGGAAAAGGGACCCTTTGAGGGGGCTTGAATTCCTAATCCACAAGCGAATTAATTTGTTTGTTTTGCTTATTTGTTTATCATGGACCCTGTTAGTTTACGAGGGATCAAATTGAGAAGGAGGTTATATCAGCCTAGACCTATCTCAATTTTACAGAACCAAGGGAGAATCTATGCATCCGCTGAATAAATTCTCCAACCACAAAGGTGGCTACTTGAAAAGGGGGACTATCCAATCCAAAAGTAACCCGGGTAGTGTCTAAATAGGCTCGCAAAGGACGTGATCCAAATAGAGTGCCCACAGGGAGAGGGGCCACTAAGGGCTTAATCCAAAACACTAGAAAAGATGACATGGCTAGTCATATGTCAAATAGGTATTGGTGGCCAATTCAAGGAGAAAGCGTGGGGACTCACATCTAAGAGTGGTGTATCCATTGGGTGAGTCACTATCAACAAAGTGAACATCAACCAGCCAAATGTGCGTCAGTTTACAACAATTAGCCTAAGATGAAAGCTTAAGGACTCACATCCTCTTATAGTAAAGCGATTCTTTGGGATAGTATGTCTTGACGGCAGCTATCCAACCTAGGCAACTCTTGGCATTGCGGGACTTATATTGACTCAGATATAATCAAAAGGAAAGGAGCCTCTGGGATACTTATCCTAGACCTTAAATATGCTCGACCCAGTTAGATCATGATGATTAGTTCAAGAATAAAGCTCGGGAACTCACATCTTCTTAAAAAAATTTAACATGAGGTAGCTTACTAGCTGGGCAATGAAGTCTACCAAACTAACAAGGCTCTCATTGGTTTGCAATGGTTAAGTTATGAAGAAAGCACGGGGACTCACATCTTCCAAACAATTGACCACTGGGGTGAGATACTAACAAGGTAGTATATCTACACGACCTAGAGCAGCTAATGAGTGATTCACACAAGGGCTTACTCTTCGAGCTCTCACATACCCAAATTTGCTAAGTGAAAATCCTCTTTTTCAAAATCAAAATACATTTGGATTTCCTTAGCATACCTAAATTTGCTAAGGATCATCTTTTCAAACAAAAATAAAAATAAAGAAACACACTTGGATTTTTTTAGCATACCTACTCTGGATCCCCTTTTCAAAAATCAACAAAAGTCAAAATAAAACATATTTGAATTTTCTTAACATACCTAAATTTGCTAACAATCCTCTCTTCAAAATAATCAAAATGAAACACATTTAGATTTCTTTAGCATACCTGAATTTGCTAAGAATACTCTTTTAAACAAAATCAAAACAAAAGCACACTTGGATCTTTTATTTAGCACACCTAAATTTGCTAAGTAGAAATCCTCTCTCCAAAAAAATCAAGAGAACAAAATCAATCAGCTTGGATCCTTTATTTAGCATACCTAAATTTTCTCAGTAAAGATCCTCTTTTTCAAAAACAACAAAACATTTAGATTCTTCATTTAGCATACCTAAATTTGCTAAGCATAGATTCCATTCTCAAAATTCACATGGTTCACAAAATAAGCAAACAACAAAAGAAGAACATTATTTTCAAATACCTCACTTAGAATATCCAAATTTGCTAAGTGAGTAAATTTCAAAATCACAAATCATTGACCGTTATTTTAACATACTCAAATTTGTTAAATGAAGGGTCCTCAAAACACAAAAATCAAATTTAAATATGAACCAATGGAAGCATCAATCCCTTTAGAATATTTGAACCCATTTTTTGACATACACCAAATTTGTTTGAAAATGGATTCTAAACTCAAAAATGTTTAAAACCCATTCAACTTACCCAATTTTTTTAATGAGGGTTCTAAACTTAAATCAAATTTGAGTTCTCTCCTCCAGAAATTCAAGATCTCTCCAATATTTGGAGCCCCCTTTAGCATACCTAAATTTGTTAAGTGAGGGTTCCAATAATCAAATCAAGTTAATAATTCAAAGCAACAATGTTTGAGCAAAGTCTTATGTGGTTCTTTTTTCAACAATGTAGATATTCCAGCCCTCACGACCATTAATGGAGAGGAGGTGGCAGGCAAGAAGCCACTTCCCTAGCTTGACCTACAGTCTGATTCTGAGTTTCCCTCATCAAAGGAGAAAGACCATAAAAGTTCCTTCAAGAGCTAATAACAGGATTCATAAGGATTTTTGAGTATATTTTATCTATTCCAGATAAGTATGACCCAAATAACTTGATTCCTAATCCACAAAATAAGACAAATCTCAAAATGATAATCATAATAATGATCGTGATCCATAAAATAGCAGTACCGATGGAATTAATGTCTTTAAGGATTCTAACTTGGGTAGAGACACTTCCATTCTAAAACTTTTGAGGTGTCACTATCAAAAAAGAGTTAGAATCATCAAATCCAATAGAAGAAACTTTGGGCACTATAAAAGAGTAGGTAGATATCAATTTTACCTCTCTTTCAGAAGATATCACAGAAGCTAATTATTGTAGCGGCGATGTCTTACCACTTTGATCAACCCCATACGAAGAAGCAAACCAGTCATTGAAAATAATTAAATTCTAAATTCTCTTTAAAATACACCTTACAATCCAAAATAAGAACACCAAACTATTCTGAAGGTTAATCTTAAGATCTTAAGCTATTTTGGAAGGTTGCCCACTAATATAAATCATGAGCGCATCTTCACCTTTTTTGAAGAGAAAGAGAAGTGTTTGGTTGGAGCTTAACTTGATTCTTCTTTGCTCAGTTAGTGGCAACCTCCTCAAGTCATAGTCAACATAGAACATCCTAGCGAAAAGAAAGACAAGCAATCTCCTCCAAAGAACACAATATAAACAAAGACTCAAAAAAGAAAGAAAAAGAAAAATAAAATAAAATAAAAAGAGAAAAGAGAAAAGAAAATTGAAAAGAAAAGAAAAAGAGAGAGAGAGAGAGAAAGAGTGAGAGAAAATGTAGAGCACCAATAATGCACATTGATTTAGAATCGAAAAGTTAGTTTTGAGTTGTAAATAAAAAAAATTAGTTTTGAGTCAACTTTTGACAAGTCTTTTGAGGAGATAACAATAAAACAAAAAAGATCTAAATGATGATTCATGTATGAGAGAAGACTAGAAACTTAGTAGGTATGTGTGCAACATTGACTCCAATTCTACTATCTCATGATGTTATTATAGGATTGGAAGTTAAGAGTTCTCCAAACCTTTACCAAATTTTCGCTTCATATCTCTTTCTTCAAATTCAAAAGAAGATTTAGTAGTTGTAGACAAACATTCAAATGGAGCAACAAGATTAGTCTACCTAATTTGCTTAGTCTAACTTTTGCTTAAAGAATTTTGAAGATTCTCAAGTAGGAGATGCACTCCCCGAAGTTGAGAAGAAAATTAAATCTTCAATTAATGAGTTTTAAGAGATCAACCTTAGAACATAAAGGTGGTCCACCCACCCTCCCAAATATCCATATATGATAAATCGAAAGAAAATCCAACGACTTGGTTAGGTTACTTTTGTAGTTTAAGGACTACTTTACCTAAGATCATAATGAAGTGCCCAATACATCCCTATAGGTAAGCAGTTTACAAACTCAATTGAGCCAATTTCCCTTCCTACTTTGCAAACTTTGAGGTGAACATCTGCATCAGGAAGAAGATCAAAGTTTGAAGTCAACCTTATTAAAGTAAAATGATATTATCATTCCCATTCAAAAACGAAGGATATTCAAATTTGCACATGCGCTGATTCAAAAAATTTCAGTTAGGCATCCACATTGCCTACTTCAAATTTGACAGCAGTTATAATATCTTTGCATGCGGTCTCCTCATTCAACGATGGTCAAATGATGATAGAGGATGAAAAGTCATTTGCACTTATAATTTCCATTCGAGTTTACCACTATAAGGTCATGTATTTCTCTAATCACCAAGAAAAAGGAAGACCATCTTTATGATTTAAGTAGTTGTCTTAAATCTCCTTGCATGCGGTCTCCTCATTCAACGATAGTCAAATGATGATAGAGGATGAAAAGTCATTTG
The DNA here is from genome assembly GCA_021442155.1 of Cymbidium sinense. Taxonomy (NCBI): domain Eukaryota; kingdom Viridiplantae; phylum Streptophyta; class Magnoliopsida; order Asparagales; family Orchidaceae; genus Cymbidium; species Cymbidium sinense. The sequence goes on from CM038216.1 coordinate 218,629,100, forward strand.
CACTTATAATTTCCATTCAAGTTTACCACTATAAGGTCATGTATTTCTCTAATCACCAAGAAAAAGGAAGACCATCTTTATGATTTAAGTAGTTGTCTTTAATTGGTTATGATGCTACAGTCTGAAGTTGAATCCCTTAGATCATACAATTAGGATTACTTTGGGGGAGTCTATAAGGCTTGTAGTAAAGCATCATGGGATAACAAAGATGGATCCAAAAGAAATTGAAATGATATCAAAGGTGCAACCTTTAAGGTACAACCCATGAGAAGAAAGACTTTAATCAACATTGAATATATATGGTTTAAAATATTTCAAAGTTAATCTACATCAAAAATTTCCAAATCAAGATTCTACTTTCGATCATTGAAAATCCTACTTTGGTGCTTTGAAGGATGGAAAACAGTTTAAACCAATATGGTGAGAGATGCCTCGTGGTGTACCGAAACCTCAAATAATTCAAACTCATAATGATTTGGTCTGCTCTAGAACTTTCCAAGTAGGAGAGCTCATCCTTATTCTAAGGAGATCAATTGTTGCTCATTGAAAGATGGGAGGTATGTTTGAACCCACTTGGGAAGACTCCTATGTCATACAGAAGGCCGACCAAGGAGGATTTTATCAGCTTATTAATTGTAAAGGGGAACACCCGATGCTTTCAATTAATGGGCTCTATTTGAAGAAATATTACCCATAAATCATGTTTGAAAATAAGTCTATCAATCAACTAAAAATTGATTCCATTTAATCAAAATATTCTCTTCGTTCCAAGCATTGTTTGCTTATCTTGCAAATCTGCTATGACATGTTTAAGGTGTAAGAGAACCTAAGAGGAATCATATCCTTCTTCACAACACGAAGACATTCCCAAGTGCTACTAGAGTAGGTGTGAGAGAACCCAAGAGGCATCCTATTTTGATTAGCACAACTAAGTTAGGTGTGAGAGAACCCAAGCAGCATCTTTTCTTGGTGGGAATCCCAAGAAATTCCCAAGTACTACTAGAGTAGGTGTGAGAGAACCCAAGAGGCATCCTATTTCAATTATCACAACTAAGTTAGGTGTGAGAGAACCCAAGCAGCATCTTTTCTTGGTGGGAATCCCAGCTACCATCTGTGGCACCATTTCATCAAAATCCCCGGTGTGTTTAAGGTAGGTGTAAGAGAACCCGAGTGGTCGAAATAACCAGCCGAATAGGATGGTACACAGACAGAAGGATTGCGTTTTGCTGGCATGGTAATGGCCAAAGGTGGCATTTTTTGTTGGAAAGAAGTAAAGGCATAAGCGATATATCTCGCTTGGCGACCATTTTATGCCATTGGCAAGATTGCAAGCTCTACATGCTCGATGAAAGGCCTCCAAGGATAAGATTAAAAGGATTAAACTAATGTTCGCATATTTTAAATCCCCATCCGGATGATCCGACCGACAAAGACTATTATCGAATGTTCTTCCATGGAAGAGCGGATCATATTTGAAGATTATTGGGAACACTTGCATATATTGCGGCATCGTGGGATAACTTTGAAACGGATGTGACAAAGCTCTTTTCAGCTGTAACCTCTATGTTGCATGTGAAGGCGAGTGGAGCGATGTCAATCTATCTCCATATACCGTGAAAAATTCTTTACTCCATCACTCAACATTGCAGTTGCATAAGATGTAAATTTTGAGTTAAATTTATAAAAACTTTTCAAACTTTGATTAATTAATTAATTATTTGATTTATCTTAAAATAAATTTAGACAAAATATATTGATTCTTTTTTATTTTGTGAAGATGAGCATTTAAATTTGATCATTAGCATTTTTTTTCTAATTTGTAATATTCATCTGTTGACCTATAAATAAATTCATAAGTATAATTGTGCAAATATATTAAATTTTAATTGAAAATGTGATTTTACACATATCAAAGTGGGAAGGCTCGACATCGTCCAACCTAGCTACTTTTGCGAACGGACCGTTGTTGTCGAACGGATAAACCTATCAAACGAGATCTTCCGTGATCAATTCAGTCGAGTATGGAACAATATGTGATAATTAGAGTGTGATGATGCATGAATTAAGCACGAATTCATATCAATCAACCTCGATCTTGCTCAAATGGCCTCCAATCTCAAAACAGATTGCATCGATACATTTTGAACATTGAATTTGTTTAAAAATGATATCTCGATCGTGTGGATTCAACTTCTACAAATCTCACATGAATTTAGATACAATAGGCTATAAAAAAATCTGATATTTAATTTAAATATGGCTTGAATTCAACTTAATAATTAAGTTAAATTGACTTAAGATTCTTCCTAAATTTTTTTAAGGGAGATTTACATACATACCATAATTCATATATATTCACATATATAATATCTAAACTTAAATTATTACATATAACATCCTAATCTTCAATATCACATCAAAAAATATTATTTTCACTCACTTTTAAAAGTGAAATGCATTTTAAGTATAGGTAAATCCTAGATAAATAAATATTTAATTTTAATATTAGATATTTAAATATATAAGAATTGTGAGTGTGAGTTTCAAAATTTGCCACTAACCTCTTAAGTAGATTAAATGTCGGTCAAATTTTTAGAAAGTAGATGAAATAGTAGATAAGACACAATAGAGATTTCACCCCATATTATGAGGACTTTTGATCCGGTTCCGTGTTTCTTATAGCATAAGCATTCATAGTTAATTACCCCTCTCAATATTGAGAGAGTACTTTCAATTGAGGCTAGTCGTTAGATTGTTAAATGTGTAGCATATAGTAGCAACATATGATGTTATAAAATTTAGTTTTATGAATTTCATCATTATTTAACTTAAAATGAATGATTGGGAGAATGATAACGCGCCCAATCAAGATCTCATAGTTTCGTCATCCTGGGTTGTCATGATCCCCAGTTTACTTAGTTAGAAGAGGTAGTTGACCCAATCTGACTGAAGAATTCTTATTAGTAGCCATGAGTTGCATCGTCCAAAAGGCCCTAGTAGATTTCAGATGGTGTTTGTTTAAGTAGACAGGCTTAAGTCCACCTTAGTTGACACATGACTTTTTTCCTATCAGGTGCACCCTATGGTTCACATCTTATGGAGCAAAGTCATTGGGAAATATATGGCTACAGTCATGACCATAATATAATGACATCATTTAGCAGTAGCCACCTGATCAAAGAACTATGGTCGTAACCAGGTCATATGTGAAGCTTACTGACCAAGCCACGCCGACAAATGACACGGGTCACATCCTTATTATATGAGATTGATTGAGAGTGAATATAGTAGAACACGATTTGATATTGACTTCTTCGTGAGCTAAAATTTTCTTAATTTATCACCTCTGACAAACGATTATAAAAGGTGGATGGATTTGATTTTACTTTAAGCCTTTAGATTAATAATTTTTATTTAGACATTTAAATTAAGCTTCTTTTATAGTTTTTGTATTTGAATGAAATTTGAATTTATCATATTTAACATTAATTCTTCAATATAACTTGATTGTGATATCCCCTCTGGTTGAAATTTATATTCAATAAAATCATCATCGAGGTGTGAATGATTGAACATTCACGTTACAATTTGATAACTTTATTTTTAAGATAAAACCCCTCTAATTGAAATCCACAATAAGCCTAATCATCACTAGGGTATATACGTTGTCAACTTTGCTTGCCTACTAATAGAGGATCAGGTCAATAGTTAAAACTTATGATTGTATTTTTCATATCAAAATAGAGAGTTTATGATTTTAAATAAGAAAAATTTATATTATAACCTTTGATGGTCATATGCAAAGGTAAAATAAAATTACTCTCTTAATGATTAAACACTAAACTTATAATCAATCTTGTCAACACTTATCCCTAATAGGTGGATTGGATTGACTGTGTGATTTACATCATCACCATATAGGTAAAGCGGCCCATTCGAATTCATTCTCAATTTCATTGAATTTTGTATAAGTTAGAAGTTTTACATGCTTATAGAGGCATTTGAAGCTATGTTTTTGCGACTTCTAGTAAATCATGTAAATTAATCAATTGATAATTAGACTTTTTTTAAAAGCATTATAGCTAAATTAATTTCTCTTAAAACATGCATATATAAGAGTCATCTCGTTATTTGCACAAAACAGTTGTGGTTAGGAGCCTATAATTATCTCAAAATATGTGTTCAATTGCTTGCAACCTAGATGGCTTATACACACATTGATGCAATGATTTGAGTACTAAATTTTCTCGTAATGTTCTCTTTAAGTTTTATATTTTGTGAAAGATATGTGTCTTTTCAAAGCAATGATCCATCATATTCAAAACTTTTGATCACATTCATGTATTCTAATGTAATAGTTTGCGTAATAATTCACTTTGAGATTCTATCTTCAACTTGTTTGCATCTTGTGTTAACATTATGATTTGAAAAAAGGATTATTTTAAATTCCTTTTGTTTGTTTGTTTGTTTTTTTTTTTAAATGAGGAAAAATGATGGGAGATGGGGAAGCATATTTTATGTTAGCTACAATGTATGTGTATCCTGAAATTCTAAAATTGAGAAGATAATCTGAGGATGGCAATTACATGAGATATGGTTTTCAGGCACATTTAAACTTCAAAGCATATCATATATTTTTTAAAATCCCATATATCTCTCGTAGCCCAATAAATTAATCCATTATCTTTATCAACTTTAGAATTTGGTCTTATATACATGTGTTGACCTCAGAGTCGCTCTTAATCTCCTCTTCTTAGACTTAGTACTCTCTAGAAACTAAGAACTCCTTAGTCATAAGACACTTAGTGATTATGTGAACACTTAACTAAGCTTTAGAGACTTATAAGTGTTAATCATAAGATTAGGCTATGCCTTAGGCTTAA
>CM038216.1:218634082-218953222 GCA_021442155.1 Cymbidium sinense
TCGAAGACACGGATTGCGATCCGCAGTCGGACCATCCGATCCGAACCATGAATCGGATGGCAACTTTAGGCCGATGAACAATGTTTTCAAGCATTTTTTTTGAAAATATTAGAGTTTCTAAGCTAAAACTTAACCAAATGGATCTATTTTTGTGTTGATTCGCGAAAAGATTCTATTTTCTAATTGGAATGATTTAAAGTAAAAATGTGGGATTATCTTTGGGAAACTCCTAAAATCACGAGAAAATTAATACAAAATGCGTGAAATCTTGGCCGACTATGGTTTGGTGAAATTTACCTCACCGGGGTAGATTTCCAGTGGCAATGAAGATCCGAGCGAACTCTTAGGTAAATGAGGAAGCTTTGGACTGATCTTTAGCCCTTACCTCCCTTCGGAATGTTGCCTTCTCCGATGTCTACCGTCGCCTCGCTAGAAGAGTAATTATTTATATTTTTGTACTAAAAATGGCTCAAAAAAGTGGGGGATGAGTTCCTTTATGCTTTAGGGAGCTTTTGGGGGCTGAATGGTGGTGGGAGGAAGAGATCTATAACCTCATCTCCCCCTCCTTTTATAATGGCTGAAAATATAATCTTTTTTGAATTTTTTTTTACTCTAAATTGATTGCCATATTGCTTGGGGTGGTTAGGATGGATGATAGATTGATTGAGGACTTTGGATTTTTGCTCCAAATCCCTCTCTTGCTGTCATATGATCAGACTTATTTAATACAAATGTTGGGGAAGAGTTAAGTACATGTGATGGGGGGAATTAAATGAGGTTGGGTGGAATCCTGTGTGGTGGAGGATTCATGAAGGATTTAACTTGATTGAGTTGATTTTGGGCTAATCCCAAATGGGATTGGGTCGATTTGATCAACCCCCAATAGGTTTTGGCTTGTTTCAAGATTTGGCCAATTTGGGTCATATGGGTCATTTTGGTTCAAATTGACCCATTTGACCAATTGGCCAAAATTAGTTCTAGGTTGATTCATGTTAAATTGGCTAATTGAAGATGAATGTGGTCTTTGGTTTGAATTAATTTAGATTTAATTTGAATTTAGGCCAAATTAACCCTTTAGGACAATTTGGGCTAGGTTGGGTCAAGTTGACCAATTGGACTCGATTAATCAAATTGGGTTTAATTATGGCTTTGGTAAAGTTCAATAATCAATTTTGAATGAACTTGAGCCATTGGTTACAATCAATTTGGGTTAGATCATGATTTGACCCGATTTGGTCCATTAGGCCAATTTGGGTCAATTTGGATCAAGTGGCCAATTGGGCTTTGTTTGGCCCAATTGATTGCAATAGATCATCCTAGGGTGATTAACAATCATGGTGGAAGATTTTGGTGAGCTTGGTTTAGTCCAATTTGGGCTGGATTAGAAGTTGGCTCAAATGGGTCCTTTAGGTCACTTTGGGTCAAGTGGACCTATGCAGGTCAATTGATTTGGTTTTGGTTTGATTCAAGTTTAATTGAACTTATATATGAGCCTTAGATTGGAATATAAATTCAACGATAATCAATTTGGAGTCTAAGGGATTTTGTCTCATTTGAAATTTTCATGTCAAAAAGGCTAGGTTGGGTTTGACTTGGGTTGGTTTGATTTGATTTGATGATTGTAGGTTTCATTTATATTTGGGTAGATAATTAAATGAATGATTGATTCAAGAGAAAATTCATTGGTTTAGACTTGATATAGGTAAAATTTGGCTAAGTCCAAATTTTCTTAAAGGGTTTAGATTTAGTTTGGATTTGATTTTCGATATAGTTTTGGTCATTTAAATTTAGATTTCTTTTATATTTGTGAATATAAATAAAGAAGTAATTGATTTATGAAGAGATCAGTTGGTTTTGATTTGATCTAAGGGAGTTTTGGCTAAGCTTATGAATGTGGTCATATGGCTTAGGAAGGGTCTTAAGATTTGAATTTGATTTTGGGTTTCAATCATTTGGGGTCAAATTTTGAAGTAAGATTTGGAATTTGAATTTAAATTTGAGATTTGATTTGAGAATTGAGTATGGGTTTGATTTGAGAGAAAGTGTAGCTAGATTAGGTTTAAGCTATGGGATAGGTAATTTCCTTAAGCCTTAAGGCATAGCCTAATCTTATGATTAACACTTATAAGTCTCTAGGCTTAGGTTAAGTGTTCACACTACAAGTGTCTGTCTTATGACTAAGGAGTTCTTAGTTTCTAGAAGTACTAAGTCTAAGAAGAGAGATTAAGAGCGACTCTAGAAGTGAGGTCAACACATGTATATAAGACCAAATTCTAAAGTTGATAAAGATAATGGATTAATTTATTGGGCTATGAGAGATATATGGGATTTTAACTGAAATATATGATATGCTTTGAAGTTTAAATGTCCCTGAAAACCATATCTCATGTAATTTCCATCTCAGTTATCTTCTCTCCAATTTTAGAATTTCGTGATACACATACATTATAGCTAATGTAAAATACATTCCCATCTCCCATCATTTTCTCATTTCAAAAAAAAACAAACAAACAAACAAAAGGAATTTAAAAATAATCCTTTTTTTCAAAGCATAATGTTAACACAGCATGCAAACAAGTTGAAGATAGAATCTCAAAGTGAATTATTATGCAAACTATTACATTAGAGTATATGAATGTGATCAAAAGTTTTGAATATGATGGATCATTGCTTTGAAAAGACACATATCTTTCACAAAATATAAAACTTAAAGAGCAACATTAGAAAATTTAGTACTCAAATCATTGATCAATGTGTGTGGCCATCTAGGGTTGCAAGGAAATTGAACACATATTTTGAGATAATTATATTTAAATATGTGTTTTGTGCAAATATTAAATATTTATATATGCATGTTTTAAGAGAAATTAATTCACTATAATGCTTTTAAAAAAGTCTAATTATCAATTGAATAATTTACATGCTTGAGTGAAAACAATTTCAATGTATAAGCATGTAAAACTTCTAATGTACAAAATTCAATGAAATTGAGAATGAATTATGGTACTTAATATGGTATGAAAATCACACATAAAAAGAATTTAGGGATAAGTTGACAAGATTGATTATAAGTTTTAATTTTAATTAAAGAGTAATTTTATTTTACCTTGCATATGACCATCAAATTATAATATTTTTTTCTTATTTAAAATCATAAACTCTATTTTGATATGAAAAATACAATCATAAGTTTTAACCATTGCGATCCTCATTTAAACAAATTGACAACGTATATCTGATGATTAGCTTATTGTGATTTCAATAGAGGGTTTTATCTTAAAAATAAAGTTATCAAATTGTAACGCAATGTTCAATCATCACACCTCTAATGATTTTATCACAAATTGTATCACATTATATCAAGAATTAATGTTAAATATGATAAATTCAAATTTCATTCAAATACAACTATAAAAGAAGATTAATTTAAATGTCTAAATACATTAATCTAAAGGCTTAAAGCAAAAATCCAATCCATCCACTTTGATATGTGTCACATTTTCAATTAAAATTTAATATATTTGCACAATTATACTTATGAATTTATTTATAGGTCAACAGATGAATATTACAAATTAGAAAAAAAAATGCTAATGATCGAATTTAAATGCTCATCTTCACAAAATAAAAAAGAATCAATATATTTTGACTAAATTTATTTTAAGATAAATCAAATAATTAATTAATTAATCAAAGTTCGAAAAGTTTTTATAAATTTAACTCAAAATTTACATCTTATGCAACTGTGCAATGTTGAGTGATGGAGTAAAGAATTTTTCAAGAGTATATGGAGATAGATTGACATCGCTCCACTCAGCTTCACATGCAACATAGAGGTTACAGCTGCTACGAAAGAGCTTTGTCACATCCAGTTTCAAAGTTATCCCACGCATGCCAAGCGAATATATGCAAGTGTTCCCAATAATCTTCAAATATGATCCGCCGCTCTTTTCCATGGAAGAACATTCGATAGATAGTCGTTCGTCGGTCGGATCATCCGGATGGGGATTTAAAATATGCTTCGGCAACATTAGTTTAATCCTTTTTAATCTGATCCTTGGAGGCCTTTCGTCGAGCATGTAGAGCTTGCAATCTTCGCCAATGGCATAAAACCGCCCGTCGCCAGCGAGAGCGATATCGCTTATGCCTTTACTTCTTTCCAACAAAAAACGCCACCTTTGGCCATTACCATGCCGGCAAAACGCAATCCTTCTGTCTGTGTACCATCCTATTCGGCTGGTTATTTCGACCATGCCGGCCACGCGCAACGCCAGCCAGAGCTCGAAGAGACGACCACCTTCAAGAGCTGTAAGTCAGATGCTTCAGGAACAATAAGATTGGAGTTATTATAATGGCTGAGTAGCTCTGGGGACAGACGGGGAAATATGAGTTTATGATTTGATACGGGATCAAAAAGAAGAGTTTCATCTTCTCGGCTTACGAAGACGATCCATCTGTTGGAACAGCATACCCAAGAGGAGGAAAAATCTTGGGACCATAATGGCAACGAGATAGAGTGGCTTCTATTATTGCTGACGCTTGTAAATTTGATGGCGTTGTCAATACTGTCGAGGTCTATGTCATAGCGTGGAAGAATGCTGGGGACAGGCATGGCAGCATGCCATTGGGAGCAGACTGATCTAAAGGAAATGCGATCAATGCGTTGATATAGCTTTAACTTATCTCTGATGATTATTAACAAGTCAAGAGGGAGATCTGACCATGATGAAAACGTTGAGGAAGAAGACGACATGGAAGAAGAAAAGAAGAGATAATCATTTAATGTTTCGAAAGAGTTCTGGACAACTCCCGCAGGGTTCGGTTTCCACCTTGTACTTATAAATCTTTTTTTTAGCAATGAGGACTGCCGAGAATAGACGGGGAGACGGTCTCCATTAATTTTGTGGGTTAACAGTTGTAATCTTCTGGCGGGAAGAAATTGCAACCGTAAAAACAGGACCAAAGTTTTATTAAGAATTTCTTGCAAGTGCTATTTATATCAACAATATAAATCTAAGGATATCTATATTTAGGGCATCTTTGCGCAAGTGCTAATGTGATCATAAAATAAAGGTTTTTGATCAATTTACATATAATTCTTACGCATTTACACGTATAATATCTACAATTTGATATTTAAAAATATAATAATTTTTTTATGCATGAAAAAGTACATTTCACTATAAAAAAAATTAATTATCATGCTATTTTTTATATAATACTAAAATTTGAGTGATTTTTATATAAATATGAAAATTTCGATGTTAGATATATAAATATATAAATATATAAATATATAAGAATAATATATTATTTAAATAAATACCTTTAAAAATTAATAATCTAAGATATTATCTCTCTTTATAACAAAAATTTATCACCGCAAAAAAAAAAAATCTAGTGATAAATTCATAAATACTCTTGAATGAAAAACTCATAAATATTAATAGCTGTTATAGAGCATTAATCATATTTCATAACTTAACAAAATATATTGGCAATTCATCAAGATGACTTTTCAAATTTATGTTGCTGAGCTTTTGTGATTCCTTTTTCTTCTTTTTTTTTTTCTCCTTCTCTTTCCTTTTCTTCTAACCATTCTCATTTCTCTTTATCTCAATAACAACAACAATAATAACAGCAACAAAAAAAAATTATCACAATATGTCTCTCAATTCTCCTAATCTCCTTAATAAGAATTCAATATTAATGTATGCATCTATAAAAAATTAAGCTTCCACACATTAAATTATTTATAACTCTTAATTTAAAGTAAAATTTGTCTGACATATGCATAATATCTTTTATAATTTCTCTTATATGATATAGTCAAATTAGTCATTTTCTTTTTTAAAAATTATTATTGCCCTTCACTTTTATCATAACATATAAATTTATCTTTCCTAAGAGTAGAGACTAATTCCACCCTTGAGCAAATTTGATTTCTCCCTATTAAATCCATGTATAAGCTTCTCTTCATGAGAGAAGAATTTTATTTATTTATGAAAGATATGACATAAAATTTTTATATCTTTACCTATCTAATATCTAAAATTTTATATTTATATATAATAATCAAAATTTTAATATTATATCAAAAATAGCATCATCATTATTTATTTATTTATTTATTTTTTTTTGAGATGAAATACACTTTTCATGCATAATAAAATATTATATTTGCAAATATCAAATTTAAGTATTAAATATATAAATTTATAAGATTTGTTTGTTATGTTTTGATGAGAGAAGGTGATGATATATCAAGTAAATATGGAGCATCATATCATTTTGACATAGTTGAATACTCCTCTTCTAAATACAAAGGATTAAATTATATAAAAATTATGAGATATTATCGTCAATTATATAATATGTGTATGCTTTGTTAAGATTATGGTACCTTAATTGTTGTTTGATATGCTCGTGAAGTAAAAGTTGTAGTGAAAAAATGCACAAATTATATGTGAAAAAATAAGGTCATAAATGATCAACTAACACAAAATTTGCAAGAAAATAAAATAAATTTGTAACAAATCAACAAAAAAAAAAAAGAGAATTGCCAAAATCACTATGAACCTCTTAATTTCCCAATTAAACATGAAAAATATATACAAAATAAATAAATTGAAATTTCTTCATAAAAAGTCCGGATCCAGAAATCTATTTCCACAACTGTGTACTTAAAGCAAATCTGAAAAGAAAGATCAGATTATAGAGATTGTGATCTACTAGAGAAACTGTGAAGCTCGAAGTGTTCCTCTCTTCTAATGCAGTCCTATCTATCTTTCAAGCAATGAAAGAAACGGCTTGTTATGGAAATTTTTTTCACCAAATGGCGCAAAGCAAGAGGGAAGAGAGAGAGAGAGAGAGAGAGAGAGAGAGAGAGAGAGAGAGAGAGTGGATAGCACGGGCATGCCGACTTATGGATGGCGAAGCTTGGATTGTTGGCTACAGAAATAATGGGGGGAAAACCAAGAGATGTGTGGTTTAAGTGCGATTAATTGAATGAAAAATCGGTGATCACTCACTATTCATGTTAATTAAGCCGATTATTTTTCATAGCAAGACTCTCCTATAAGATTTAGAGTCATTTCATGAAACATATTTGAATGTAATAATATACACTCACATAACATGCATGCACACATAAATATGTATACACAAACATACTGCATCATTAGAAAATCTGTTCCATCATGCAAGAATCTTGATTTCATGACATTAAATTTGGATTTAAATAATTTATTATATTTTGGATGCCTAACAACATCAAAAGTGGTTTAATTTGATTTCAAACAAGCCGAAATCAAGCACTTGAAATACAATTTAAAATTTTATAGCATTTATCGAAGGACCAAACAATTCTTGGATGCTTATGATATATATATATATATATATATATATATATATATATATATATATATATATATATATATATATATAAAAGTCAAATGTCAAAAACAGAATAGTAGATAAGACACTACCCAGAGATTTCAGCCTCATTTTGTGAGGAATTTAGATCTGGTTCCAAGTTTCCTATAGGCGTAAGCAACTATAGTTAATTACTCCTCCCAATGCTGAGAGTGAACTTTCAATTAGGGCTAGTTGTTAGATAGCTAAATGCATAGCGTAAAGTATTAGCATATGGAGTTTGAAATTTAAGCTTATGAAATTCATCATATTAACTTTAAGTAGATGGTTAGAAGAATGATGATGCACCCGATCATGATCTCATGGTTCCGTCATCCCGAGCTATTGTGGTCCCTAGTCTACTTAGTTAGAGCAGGTAGTCAACCCAACCTAACCGAAGGATCCTTATCAAAGTCATGGGTTGACGCCAAGAAAACCTTTATAGATTTGGGCTAGTGTTTATCTAAGGAGACAAGTTTTAAGTCTACCTTAGAGGACTTTTGCTATGCACCATATAGTTCATAACTCAAGGGTAGAGCCATTGGGAATATATGGGTGTTGATCTCACTTTTGGAGTGAGGATTCAATCTTCCCATCATAGGTATATGAATCTTCTAGATACTAAGAACTCCTTAGTCAAAGGACACTTATAGTAAGTAAACACTTAACCTAAACCTAGAGACTTTAGAAGGGTTTTCCATAGGATTAGGCTAAGCCTTAAGACTAAGGATACCTACCCTACCTTATGGCCTAACCCATGACATCCAATCACCTAAGTCCAAATAAAATCAAATTAAATTAAGACTAAACCAAATTGAATCAAACCAAAAGCACATAATCAATACATAAATATAAATAAACTCAAAAATAAATTCAAATAAGATTCAAGGTGATAAATAGGTCATTTGACTTACTTAAAGTTAACCCATATGAGCTCCATTAAGTTAAAGTCAACAAACCAAAAATGTTAAATCACTCTAAAGGCTCAAAATCATCAAATGAACATATTTAAATATAAAATTAAACAAATCTAAATCAAATGAGATCTCAAATGAGTTAATTTGATCATTCAACCCATTAAGCTCAATTTGAATTAAAATAAATTTAAATAAAAATTAACATCAAATCAAATAAAACTAATCATTTTGAATTATAATGATCACTTAAGCAAACATGATTGGAGCTTAAACACATCTTGATTGAGTCAAACAAAATATTTAACTCAAGCGAACTTGATTTGACCCATTTGAACACAAAATGGGTCAAACCCAAATCAAGTCGAATTGACCCAAATAATTGATTAAGAATATTTCAAATAATTCATAAAACATAATTAAAACATAATCTAAACATAAAATGACAAATTGAATCACATAAAAATCAACATAACCAATTTTAGTCAAAGTTATCAAACCTTGGTCAAACTTGGGTCAAAGTCAAAATTTATTCAAATTAAACAAAATTAATCAATCAAAACTCTCATAATGATCAATTAAACATAATAAAGCCAACTAAAGCCAATAGTTAAATCGGTTGCTTGAACCCAATCCAACTCATTTAGGTCAACTTTGGTCAAATTCAAAATTAATCCAAATTAAACAAAATTAATCAATCAAAACCATCATGAATGATATATTAAACATAATTGAAGTAAATCTAAAGCCAATGAGTCGAATCGGTTGTTGAACCCAACCCAACTCATTTGGGTCAACCTTGGTCAAACTTTTCAAAATTAATCCAAATTAAACAAAACTAATCAATCAAAATCATCATAAATAATCAATTAAACATAATTGAAGCAAATTCAAAGCCAATGAGTCAAATCGGGTTGCTTGAACCCAACTCAACTCATTTGGGTCAACATGAGTTGTCCCAATCCTAAATTGATCCCAAATTAGATAAAACACTTAAATCATCATGTAAAAAGCTGAATTTAAATCTTTTTGATTCTATAAAATCAAGAGAGAGAGAGAGAGAGAGAGAGAGGGAGACACACAATCTTGTAAAATCTCCTCATTCAATTCCCCTCACTCCTCTTGCACTTAATAGAAATGACCACAAGAAGAGAGGACTTTGAGAATCCAAAGTCCCCAATCAACCATGGCCACCCAACCATCTCCACATCACCATTAATGGTAATTTTCGGCTACCATTAAAGGAGGGAGAAAAGAAACACTGAAGGGATCCAATTCCTGCTTTAGAGAGCTCCTAAGAACTCTAGCCATCAAGAGAAACTGATTCCCCACTTCAAATTGATTGAAAACCATTAAATCTAAGTGAATTCTGGCAAAGTGAAATGAAGGTTGTCAATTATGATTTTTCGAGTCAAGACAAGAGTTTAGATTCATTCTAAAGCTTCATCTCACATCCAAGAGTGAGTTTGAATCATCTCATTACCCGAAAATAATCCCCGATAAGGTAATTTTAAAATCTCATAGCCAACCGTAGGATCTCTTATTTGTGATGATTATTGCTCGATTTTAGGAATTTTTCTTAGATATCTCTTGCATTCTTCATTTTATACATCCTAATGTAAAATAAAAGATTTCGGTGAGAATCAAGCCCAATCGGACCCGATTTCATCGCTTTAACAATTTCAAGCTTTTCTCATTGCGCCGCTATCGTCGCTAGGAAGCGAAAAAAAACCATCGATCTCCGTTCAAGGAAATGGACTAAGATTAGCCAAATCGTGATTTTAGCCCGTTTCATTGTGAGTTTGATATGAACCATCCGATCTACAATTAGACGAGATCTAACCCGCACTGCTCCACATAGCTCAAAAGTCCATGCACCGCCAACCGGCACGCCATGCAGCATCACGTGCCACAAGAAAATGCATGGTCGCACAACGACGTGTGGCACCGCGTGGCCAAGTCAATGACATGTGGCACTGACTCGGTTAAGTGAGAAAATTGGTGGTTTTCTGATTTTAAAAATTAATTAAACTACAAACTTCAAAACTTCATAAAAAATAAAATACTAATGTAAAATTGTAAATAAGGGCTCGTTGTATGTATCAGAGGAATCCAATGAGACCAAAATCACCAATTTATATTTGGTATTTTGAGCTTAATTTAAGTTTTAGTGAAAATAAAATTTCATCAATTAAACCAAAATGCACATTAGATTGATATGAAATTTTCAAGAATTGAAATTAAAGCTAAAATACACTTATAATAAAATTTTGAGTCAAAAGACTTTTGGATTGAGAGATATTAAATTTTGAAGTTCAAATTATCTATTTTAATAAAATAAATTAAATAAAAATTCAGAAAATCATAAAAATCTTTAAAATGGCTTAAATCACTTTAGTTAACATGTGAAATCCTTGGGAAAGTGATATGATCTTCTGAAGCTTAATAAACCTAAAATAAACATTTAAGATTAAACAAATTAAAAATGAATCAAAATGAAACTTATAATAATTAAAACATTAAATCAAAACGAGAAATGAAATAACACTTAAGCAATCATTAATCAAACCTCAAATTAGAAAAATATCACATAATCTTCAAATGAAATTAAATTAAACATAATCTTAAAACTAATTAAAATAATGAAACTCAATTAAATGATTAAATTTTAAATTAAACTCATAATTAAACAAATAATGAAACTTTAATATAAATCAAATTAATTTAACTAAACCTATATCAAACATCAAATTTTAATCATATAAATTCAATTAATAAATTAAAGTAAATTGAACATTGATTAATCACTAAACTCTAAAATAAAATTAATTATAAATCCAATTCATCCTAGCTAATCACTTATTATCAATCGACTTAAATCAAATAAAGCTAAGGTAAACTTAATCAAATTAATATATAACTAAATCACATCCAATTCAATCCATTATGAATAAGATAACTAATTAACCATTAAATGCATGAACCTAATAACTAAATTAAAGATAAATTCATAATTAAAGTATTAAATGAAATTCAATAGACATAATAAATAAATGAAAAAAATTAAAAATCTAATTATATATGATCAAGCTTAACTGAAATAAAAATAAGCAATTAATTCACTTAATTTAATCAAACAACATTAACAACAACAACAAAACAACAACAACAACAACAACAAATAAATAACAACAAATACAACAACAAATAATAACAACAACAACAACAACAACAAATAATAATAAATAATAATAATAATAATAATAATAATAATAATCATTTAGTTAATCAATCCAAGTAAGACACTTAATTTAATATATTTCACTCACAAGTAGATAATTAAATCATTAATTCCTAATTAAATAAATCTTTAATTAATCTAATAATTTTAAAAATGGAATTATCTTTAATCAAATGCATTAATTAAATATTTAATTAATGCAAACTTAATGAATTAATCCATTATCTTAATGAACCAAACCGATTTAAATAAATCTTATTAAAATTAATTCTTAAATCAAACTCAAATCAAACACTTAATTAATCCACAAATTAATTTGATCACACCTCTTAAATGAGCTAATTAAGGTAATTGAATTAATCATATTAAACCTTAGCTTAATCAAACATAAATTTGAACTTAATTAAATTGCAATTAAATGTCAATTAAATCCTAAATTAAACCCAAATTATCAAATCATTAATGCATCATTAATCTATACAAACATGAAATTAAATTAAAAGTTTCAACAATCAAATGACCTAAATCAAGTCAAATTAAATTAAATTAAGATAGACTCTCATCAATTTAATACGTAATCAAATTAATCTAATTCAACCTTCTTAAATAAGATAAACTAATTAATGATTAAATGTTTGAAATCAAAACACAAACCAAACTTTAATAAATACTATAAATGAATGAGATTAAAATAAAATTCTAATCATAAATAATTAAACTCAATTAAAATCTAAGTAAAAGTTCAATTAATTTAATCCAATAAAACTATAAATAAATGAATCATAATCAAATCAAATAAACATAAAATTAAATCTAAAGTCATCAAATCATATCCAAACTCCAATCAATATCAAAATTAGTTAAACAAAGGTAAAACCCAAACAAACAAACCTATTGAACTAAGATAAGAGATCAAACTAGAGAAATAAAATCAATATATATATAAAATAAATAATTGAATTTAAGAAATCAAACCCTTAATTGGAATTCAAATAAAAGAGTACACTAAACTTCAAATAAATCATAAGTTAATTGAGTACATTTACTAATCTAAATTAAACTTAAATGAAATAACAAAATCAATGAGCCTAAACCACATTGAAATAATATTAATCATAATATAAATTTAAATCTTAAATTGAAATCTAAAAGAAAGAAAATTAAATATTAACTTAAAGGATATTTAATTATCAAAATTTAATCAAATCAAAATATCTAATTCAAAATTAATCAATCAAAATACATATAATTAAACAAACTTAAACTTTATTAGATGTTAATTTAAAGGATATTGAGTTATCAAAATTTAATTAAATAAAAACATATAATTCAAAATTAATCAATCAAAATACATGAAGATTAAACAAACTCAAATTTTAAAATCTAAATTAATCAATCAAAATACCCATCTTTTCTCTTTTTGTGGTGTATGGAGGAACCCGAACGCACCTTTTGTTCTTTTATGCAAATTATACATGTTTGATCAATGTTGTGTTTATATTACACATTAGAACAACATGTTTTTCATAGTTTCTTTATTTTGATGCTCTAATGTGTTGTCTGGATGCTTAGACTCTTAGGGTAAAATGATTTTTCTACCTCAATTAATCATTCATAATTAAAGTTTTTTTCAACTCGTAACTTCACATAAAGACTAGGACATAAATCAAGATAATTAGAAGATTTAGCAAACCCTTAGCGAATGTTGTATGTTTAACATCATGCATTCATATTATTTCACTCTTGCTAAGAGAGAGTTTTCATCCTTGCGATAGATGAAGGCTTGACTTTTGAGGGCCTCCTCCTCGTGTTGGAAAACACCTCTTTCTCTCTGATTTAGCCTATAATCCAATTTCATCATGCACGTAGGCATCAATGTTCTAAAGCCTTTGTCCAAATGAAGAGTCAAAATTAATATAAAATTTGAAAAGATTTAATATTAGACTACGTCATTGCTCATACCACTCATGCTAGTCTTTTTTGAAGTGGGTTTAAGGACTTTAATTTCTTTCTAAATAAATAATAACCCAACTATCTTGCAAATTCATAAGACCAACCCATAGTTTTAAAGCATAGGAGGAGTTAGTCGCCATCCAAGTGATTATAAGTCCGGTCGTCGCTTATCCTCTTTTGTGGAATTAAACTATATGCCCATTTTCTCTTATATTTATGTCATTCTTTGGCTTATGCTAAAGCTCTTTAGATTTAGGATCAGGTTAATATTTTCTTTGGGCTATAAGTATAAATCATCACCTCTTAAGCATTTCTACAATCTTGTATTGATTGGATTATAAGCCCTAGCAATCTAATAAAATTTCAACTCAAATGAATAAATCCCAATTCCAAACATATAAAGCCCAATCATGATAGATTGGAATGCTCACTAGGTTCCCTAGTATCATGAGCATTTCCTACTCATTCCCTTTAGTTTCGATAATAAGTCTTCTCTTCAAGCAATCCCATTTGATTTTCCAAATATAACCAATTCATTTATAGTCTAGTCTTGAAATCTTTGGAGACCCTAATTAACTATGGGGCTTTACCTCCATGGGAAATGTAATGAACCTAGCTTAATATAACTCTTACTTTACTTTTTCATGTAAAGTAGGAAAAATCTACATTCAAGACCCATCATGCTTTAGAGTCCTTATTAGGTGATTAGTCCATTATAGGGTAATGATTTCTATCTTTCAGATAGTGCATCATTCCTTAATATCATACCTAATCATTTCAATACTAAAATCATCGGTCCCACATCCAAAATAAATAACACAACAACCATTGTGACCATGGTGTCATTTAGTGGTAAACCACTAAGTTAGAGGACTCTGGTCGTAACCACATCATATGTGGAGCCTGCTGGCTAAACCACCCAGATAGAGGTCACGGGTCTTGTCCTACTGGCATGACATTGATTGAGAGAGAACATAGTTGTGTACTTGACTTGACATTGGCTTCTTTATAAGCTAGAGTTTTCTTAATTTGTCACCTTCAACAAATAATTGTGGAAGGTGAGTTGAATGGAGTTTGCTTTATATTTTTTGATTGAATTTCATTTAAACATTTAACACTTAGTAATTTATCTGAGTTTATATTTGTATTAATACTTGATTTTGATTAATTTGATTTGAACTTGCAAGCACATTTTGATGATTCCATCAGGTTGAAATCTATTCAACGACCATCATCGGTAGATGTATTATTTTGCTATTCAAGATCTTATCGACTATATTAATTTAATAATAAAGGATCAGATCTACTATCATATGGTATAATTAGCTTCTTAGATATTTTACTAAGTTAAAATTCTTATAATATTATTGGATTTTTAGGTTTTGTTAACTCAGACCCGATCCTAAGATCCAACTGGAAATCAACCCACATAGCATCCTCAGACACTAAGTTTAAGCATTCAACATAACGTCGAGGCCTATGCGGGTATATTTTTATATTACTTGCATAATTTTAAGGCATTGAATTTGAGTTTTAATCATGCCTTATAATATGTACAAAACTAATCACATTAAGTCATATGCATGTATTTTAATTCCATAAATTTAAGCATATGATTGCCTTATAATGTGTGCACTACTTGTTCCATTCAAAGATTTATACTTATTTTCATGCATTCTGCTATCATGAATTTAGATGCAAGGCCACTTTAAGATGGTTTATTACTGCCTTCTATTCACTTATATGATGTATTGCAAAGCTGGTGGTGTATGTTGTAGGTTTTATTCATATTCGACTTCAACTCTTTTGAATATTTCATTGCATAATGTATTTCTTATTCATTCAAGTATTTTGCTTGCATTGGATAGACATCTAACTTGTTGTAGACTATTGTCAGGTAGATAATTGTATGACCAATCTTGTCCAACAACTTAACATATTATGCTTAGTTTAATTATTGATCTTATTACTGCTTAAGATTATTATTCTTTTACTATTTCATTTTCATTAATTATCAATCTCTATTTTGATAAAATTTTGGCGACCTCCGTCGTCCCACATAGGGGCTCGAGTGTAGAGCCTTCCTACCATGCTTAAGAAAATATGCATGTCGATTATCTTCAGGCTTAAAGAGTCTTATAAACCACTCTTAAGAAAAAGTGCATAGACCTTCAATACTCGTGACTTAAATTCATATTTTAATTTTGAACTTAGAGTTTATTTTACATTAAATAAATTAAGTCATCTATCAATCTAAATTTCTGCATGGTAGGTGTCATCCCCATAAAGGGCTATTTAGAATACTATAGCCTTCCTACCATGCTTAAGAAAGCATAGTCATTGTCTTGTGACACGAGCTTAGAGTCTTCTAACTCACATGGCTAACAAAGCATGCATAAGACTTCAATACATATGTAAAAGGGGTAAGAATATGATTTCTTTGCTTTGTTGAAATAACATGCATGAGTACTTATATTGAAGCATATATTTCCAATTATTTTGGAGCAAAGGTACAAAAATTTAATATACTAAGCAGGCATATGCATAGGTATTTGAAATGAAATTCAGCAACCTCCCAGCTTCATCCCATTATAGTGGGGCATCGAGGAACTAACTCTTCCACCGCCATGGTAGGTGTCTTGTGACACCATCGAGTAATTTTTACCTACGCACTTATGAAAGCATATACCTTTAAACCGTATAAAAATATCATGGTTTTCCTCATCTGAAATAGATTTTCCTGCATTGAAACAACAAAACAAGAACTTAAGGCTATAGCATCTCTTATCATTTTACTCTAGCAAGCACATATTCTAAATATTTCTAAGTCTCTTCCATCCACCTCATGCCAAATGACAAAGCACCATTACTTTCTTCTTGACCGAAAGTTAAGGGAGCTTGAAATATTGAGGAGAGGGTTGGCCAAAGATTGGAGGTTCAAGTACTATAGCAAATGGGAAAGGGACAAAAAAATAAAAATTATTTTCGTATTCTGATAACATTACTGATCGACCATAGTAAAATGCTACAATGCATGCTACAGAGATTGTGAACAGATTTTGAGATTTGGTTGCAGGATTAATTAATTAAATCCAGCCAAAAGGTGTTTTGGACCTGTTAAATCCACGACTTTGTGAAATCGCTAAAGCCTCTTTGGTATGGTTAAATCCATTTATTAAATCTTGTAGGTAGGCTAATTTCAGATAAGAAAAAAAGCATGAAGCGGGGCGGGATATAGCTGGACGACCATGAGCTTGGATGTGGAATTCAGCCTTCTATGCTATAGTGCAAGCAAGAATAGAGTTCAATTTGTCCATTATAGCGAGGAGGATTGAGATGATCTCAAGATGTTGCTTGGATGAAGGGAGGGAAAAGCCAACTTTGAGGTTCAGCAGAGAGCCTTCATGTGATTCGAGAGAAGGAAAGATAGAGTTTGAGAATCACCTATCGAGAGAAGTGGAGATGGGATGATGACTTGCTGGGTGGAGAGAGCTGAAGGAGATAAAGCTTCAAGCTGAAGGAGGAGACTTTTTTCGTTTGGCTCTATGGAATGCGACTAGAGAAATCTAGAGAAGAGGATGTGTGGTGGTCAAATTGAGTGAGTCCGGAATTGGAGTGTTATATCCTCTTAGGGTTACATATACGAGAGTATTTATAAGAACCTATACTTGTTTAAGGGAATATTAACTTAATTTAATTTTGTGATGACACAATCATATAATTAATATATATGTCAATCTTAGGTTATTCTGATGTTCTGGATGCAACAACATTATCATTTTCAGGATTGGAGGCTGTTGGGTTCAAGTCAGAGTCGAATTAGGACAATTTCAGTTCAAAATTACGCACCCTCGCTTTGGACCGCTCGACATTCATGCATACTCATCTAAATTGAGTGTGAATGATCTCATTTGATAAGTTTTGATGTTTTGACACTAACACTGTGATCAATTTTTGGAAGATTGTTAGGGCATCATCACAGTCTTCTGACTATGATATATGCGTAGGTGTATTGATGGCACTTAATAGTTGATCGTCTTATTATATATATATATATATATATATATATATATATATATATATATATATATATATATATATATATATATATATATATATATATAGATCAATTTTGATATTTTGAACACGATGGAAAAGTTTGTTCGTCAATTAGAGGTCATTTCGACTGATTTATGTGATATTTGGTGCATTTCAGCTTTAATTTGCATGTTATTGCGTCTGAAATTCATCGAATTTCTAGGCTCGACCTAATTGATGTAGCATGCATGGAGGTTAACACATTGTTAACCTCACTTTTAGTGAGTTCTCGACTCTTATAGACACTTATAGTGATTAAGTGAACATAAACCTAAGCCTGAGACTTAGAAGAGTTAGTTAGAATAGGTTATGCCCTAGGGACTTAGGAAGACTTGCCAACCCTATAGCCTAAACAAAATCCATACTTTCTTCCTCAAACCAAACCTCAAATTCAACTCAAATATAAAATCAAAATCCAAATTCAAACCAAATGATTGAAACCCATAATCAAATCCAAAATCAAAACCCTTCCTAAACCCTTTGATATCATCTTATGGACTTAGCCTTAACCAAATTCAATTGAATTTCTCCAAGATCAATTCAACTCAATCATTTACCAAATTCAAATCCAAATTCCAAACCAAATATTTAGAACCCATAATCAAATCCCCCTCAAAGCCTTATGGTTGAATTCCATAAACCTAGCCAAATATTTACCCAATTCAACCCAAATTTGATTGATCTCTTCATGAATCATATATATCTTCAGTTATATTCACAAACATAAATGAGATATAAATCAAATAGTTAAAACTAAATCAAACTAAATCCAAATCCAATCAAAACTCTTTTTTAAGCCATGTGGACCTACCTCCAATGACTTAGCCAAATCTCATATAAATCAACTCAAAAAATCGGTTGGTTTATTTATAAACCATTTACTCCTATATTTATATTCATTAATATAAAGGAAACCCACCCACCAATGACTATAAATAAATCGAACTAAATTAGTTTTCCTCCTTAGCCCTTATAACCTACATCCTTAAGCTTGGTAAAATTTACTTCCAAATCACTCCAAACTCAAACGACTTTCTCATGAATCATTTATATCTTCATTTATACCCCCAAATATAAATGAAATATAAATTTACATGACCAAAACCAAGTCCAAAATCAAACCAAAACCCAATTCATGCCTTTTTAGCCAATTTATTGGACTTAGCCAAATCCTATCCAATTCAAGTCAAAAACTAATGAATTTTCTCTTGAATCAATCATTTCTTCAATCATCTATCCAAATAAAAATAAAATAGATAATTATGAAGCCAATTCAAAATTAACTCAAGTCAAACCCAACCTAGCCCATTTGACTTAAAATATTCAAATGAACCATATGAACCCAAACTAGCCAAATTGCAACCTAAACCAAATTGATTGCAACCAATGACTCAAGTTCATTCCAAATTGATTATTAAACTTGACCAAAGCCATAATTGGGCCCAATTTGACCAATTAGTCAATCTAACCCAAATTAGCCAAAATTGACCTAAAGGATCAAATTGGCCAAAATCCAAATTGATTAAATCCAAAGCCTACAATCATTTTTAATTAGCCAATTAAACTTGAACCAACACCCAAGCCAATTTAGCCAATTTGGTCAAATTAGTCAACTTGACCCATTTGACTGTATGAATCCAAAAAAATCAAATCAAATCCAAAGCAAATTGAACCAAACCAATGACACCAATACACTCCAAATGGTCATGTGAAGTTGGCCCAACCTTTAGTTTGATCCAATTTGACAAATTGGTCAACTTGACCCAACTTAACCCAATCTGACCTAAATAGGTCAAATTTAGCCAAATCAAACCAAATGAACTCCAAATCACAAGAACTTTGGGCTAACCCACTTTTTACTCATCTCAAATCTACCCAAATCAAATCCATTGCCAAATGACCAAGATACCCTTGGGCTAAAGCCATCAAATGAGGTAAATCACTTAGGGGAATGGTCATTTCTTTTCCTTGGCCACATCCATTGGTCCACTTAGGCACCAAGGACACTAGCTAACCCAAGGGTGGTTGGGTCGGCCATGAATCATGGGGAGCTGAAATCCCCTTCCCATTCCTATTAGAACACTTGGAAAGCTATAAGACACCCACTACTCCCATGGCAACCACTCTCACTCCCTCCTCCACTCAAGTGTAGCCAGCTCAAGTGTTTCCTTGCCCAAATCGAGCTCTCCATGATAACATTTGATCAAAAATGGGTAAATAAGGCTAGCCATCTAATCCAAGGAATGAGGGGGGTATAACCCCCTCATTCTCACTGAAATCAAGAGACTCACACTCGATTCAACCCTAGTAGCTAAAGATGCACATCCCAGAGTAATTTTCAAGGCTTCCCGAGCTCCCCAACTCTTCCTCTTTTGTTTTTATGAAAATTGAAATAGGGGAGTCCCAATCCGATTGCCATTTGCTCAAACCTCCATCAAAGTGCAATTAACTTTGCACACACCATCCTTGGAGCTAGACGAGCTAGAATGAATCATACCCCAAGCTTACCGTTCCTTGGCCTTCCAAGCAATCCACCTCAAATCAAAGCTTGTTTTACTCAACAGGGTTTCATTTTTACTAAACGAAGCTTCCTTAATTGTTGGAACCGCCGGTCCTAAGCTCCGGTGAGGTATGCCATTGAAATTGGACTCTAGCTTAAAATGGTTTGGAGCTTTTTAAAGAAAAGCTGCATGTCGTGAGATTTCCATTATTAGATCTCTTTAATTTGCTTCCTTGATGGTGTGGGAGTGATTTGATTTTCATTCGGGTGAGCTCAGATCGAGCGACGAATGATGGATGATCTCCGTCTCTCATCGATCAAGAGGAGATAGATCACGGACCTTCCATTCTGTGTGATTGGAACGGACGATCCTGATCAAATCATGCTAGATCAACCTGATTAATCCTACTCAATCGCAAGTTTGATCGTGGCCATTCGATCTTAGATCGGATGGCTTAAGAGAAAGTGCATCTCGTCGCCGGCTGACTCAACCACGCAATGTGGCAACTTAAATAATCAATCCCATCATACCACATGGAAAGCACATTATGTCAACACACCACATGGTGCCAATGAGATTAAGGCTTTAATTAGGGTTAATTAATCCATTTTTAATGTTGATAGTTTCAAAATTCAAAACTAATTGTGAAAAAAATTCAAAAATAAAATGAGTGCTCGTTTTAAAGGTATTTCAGAGAAGAACCCTTTAAAATTATCCTTAATTAATTTTGAACATTAATTTTGGCTTAATTAAAGTTTAATTAGAAACTTAATTAGCCTAATTACTTAATTAGTCATCCAATTGATTTCAAACTTTCTAAGAATATTTAGGGGGATGACCTCTGCCTCCCTAATTTTTCTTGGATTTCATAGGTTGCTTAATTAGGGAAATTAACTAATGTCTTAACCAAGTCATTTGGAAACTCTGCGTACCATTTAAAAGTAGATGAAGCTAAGCTTCTAACGAACTGGCGAAATAATAGTGCGTCATTGCCCCTGGTATTACCACAAGTTGCTTTGAATTGTGTTAGGTGCTGCTTGGTTACCATTGCCATCAAATGAGTAGAATTTACCCTGAGTAACCCTAGGATCGACACTTGGTCATATTCCACAAAGTATGGACGACCTCTATTTATTAGTCTCTCCACATGTTCTATAGCTATGATAGCTTTAATTTTTTTACTTATAATGGTTTCAAGCTGTACAGTTATCATCGGCTTAGTTGTGCTCAATATGTGCTAAGGGATAGATTGAGTAGTCAATTGAATGACTTCATTTCTACCATCGTGAGCACTTTTTCTTTTTATTTTTTCTTTTTATTTTTTCTTTTTCATTTTCATTTTCATTTTTTCTTTTTATTTTTATTTTTTTAACTTTCGCTAAGTTCACAAGAATAGACTTATTGATTTTGAGGGAGATAGCAGGTCACATCCTCATATATTCCAACCTCATGAACTGTGAATGGCTTAAGATCTTCTTTGATGCAATATTCAATCCCACCCTCATGAACTTCATGCACTGGTGTAGAGAGGATGGAACCACATTATTCTCATGTATCCACGGTCTCCCAAGAAAAGCATTGAAAGATGTATCTAAGTCTATAATATGAAACTTGGCAGTAATCTTCCAATTATCTACTTCTAATGGCAATACTATAGAGCCTAAAGCCTTCTCATCTTGATTATTGAATCCTATCAACATTATCCCCTCTTTTGAAAGTTTGGAGATGTCAATCCCCAAGTAAGCGAGGGTTTTTATACTTATAATATTCACTAATGCACCCTGGTAGACAAGAACTATGGATATCCCTATCTTCCAATATTCACTATAATGTAAAGTGGCGGTTGTGCTTGGTCATCCCTAGAAGCAAGTCTTCATCATTGAATGTAACTCCTAGAGTATCCTCTGAACTACGAGCCTCCTCTTCAGTAATGGTCAGCTGGGCTAAGCATATATCCGGATCAAGAAGAGCAATGATTAGGGATTCCCTCATCTTTTTGGATAAGATAAGGGCATCATATATGCTTACTTAGTTGGTAGCTTTCTAAGATGTGCTAGGACATTGTAGTCATCCTTGGCTTGATCCTCCACAAGCATATCCATGGGTGGAGAATCTTGTGGAGGGGTTATCTACTCTTTAGAACCAATGATTTGCTTACCCTTATCCTGAGGTTCCACCCTAGAAGGTAGAACTTTGTCACCGAAGGTTAACTTACCTCTTGGAATGATGAATTTGTAGAAAGTTCTACCTTCTCATCGTGTACCTACCACTTCTCCTATAGCATCATAGGAGTCGGATGAATCCAAATAAATCTTAAGAGGTGAACCAGTGTGATTTAGAAATGGGAAATCTATTTCTAAATTAAAAGAAGAATGATTGGAACTAGAGTTATCATTATTATTTTGTAGACTTTGAGAGTTTTTGAGAGGAATAAAATCTAGAGTATCAGAAGTGGACAAGATGTAAGTCAAAGCTTTCTTCATTGATTTCTTCTTAGATGGAGGTACATGATAGAAATCTAATAAAGATGCAAGGAAAGGGGTATAGTTCCCTTGTCCGCTGATACAATGCTCCTATTGGTAGAAGAGGAGCTAGTGGAGGAAGAAGTAGTAGCTTGAATGGTGGATGGAGTGCTGGGCTCGGTGGTTGTGCTACTATGCTATCCCGGGCAAGTAAGGTAGACTGCTGCTGCTGTTGGGCTAACACCTTCTTCAAGTTGTCTTTGGCAACTTGCAAACCTTCCTTGGTGTTGGAGGTTTGAGTTTCTTTAGGCACCTATAAATAAAGCTTCTTGATCTTAGAGACCACTTTTTAAGAGGTTCGGGATAAGAAAATATCCCAACCTTCTTTTATCTTAAGAGGATCACAAGTATCCCCAAGAATTACTCTAATAGAACTGGAGGGTTGTTCTAACAAGTATTCCTTGGAGACAATAATAGCTCTTGACTTGACTGTGTCAGCAGGGTTCTTAAGGTGACACAATCCTTCAAGATCTGACTAACCATGCGTTGTGGTAGAGGCAATAGTTAGGATCATTACTCTTGCCCACATATTTGGACTCTTAGGCTCGTGGTGAAAGTAGGTTTCTTTAAGAGATTCTTAAAGATCTTCCTACCTCCCTCTTAAATGAATATGGCTTATTCAATCTATCGGCAAGAGTAGGTAAGTAATAGCATGTATGGATAAGTATGTTCTTTGAGTATATTATGGAGGAGGCGGCGTACCGTGGTAACTGTGGTGGTCGGTATGCTGGATGAGGTGGTGGTAGAGGAGGTGGAAATGGAGACTGCTGCACACGAGGTCTCTCATATTGAGCTCTGGCTGGCTGCTTCCCTTTATCTACTGACACTACTGCCCTTAGCTTTTTCTAGAATGCTTTATGTGGCCTGGGCTTGAACGATTGGTTTTGAAAATGTAACTATTTGGCTTCCCCTTGTAGGCTAGCCATCTTGTCGATTAACTTCTCAAAGGTTTTGATTATAAATCCCTTGAGCATGAAAGCAATTGGGCCATGAAAATTCTTGAGAAGAATTTTTATAGCATGTTTTCAGAAAACTATGGTTCGCATTTCATACTCAGGTTTCACCACCTGAGAATATAATCAACAAGGGACTCATTGGAATTTTGTTGCACCATAATGAGGTCACCCACAGTTACCCTTTGTTGGGCTCCAGTAAATCTCTTGATGAAGAGGTGCTCCAACTCAGTAAAAATCTTCACTGAACCATTGGGTAGTTCAGCGTACCAATCAAATGTGATGCCTGTCAAACTACTGACGAAGAGAGGGAATAGACGTGCATCGCTGCCACCAGTATTGTAGTATCCGGCCCTAAAATATGTTATGTACAACTGGGGGTTCCCACTGCCATCAAAAATTTTGAAGGAAGGAGGCACTTAGGATATTGGACACCATTAAATTCCTCGGGTAGGGTCTACTCTTTAGAACATATGAACCACCACCTGTTTATGCCAACGCATCCTTCACTTTGCTCACTAACTATTTAATATCTTTTTCTTACATGGAGGTGTTGTCCACCACCTTCTTATGCATGATGCCACTATCCTGGTCCACGAGAGATGTCTTGGGCTGATCCAAAAAATGCAACAACCTAGGGTGGTCGGCCTCTAAGGGAGTAGGATGTACTGAGGGAGCTAGCCTTGAAGTGCTAGGACTGTCACTAACAAGTCTTCAACTCTTTTCTTCATCTTCTTGATATGCTCATCTCTTTGCCTCAGTTGCTGATGAAGGTGTTGGGTTGAATGAGTTGTGTCTTCTTCCTCAACCACAACACCCTTCTAGCTGTGCTAATCCCTAAGGAGGGAACCCCTAGTGTCAACCATATGGACTTCTGCTGAGTCCTCCAAGAGATCATCCCTATCGATCAAAAGCGGCCTAACATCCTCTTCATCAGCAATCATCCACGAAGAGTTTTCTCTTCTCGGTAAAGTTTTGAGCGATCTCATCAAGAGCGATTCATGCGGATAAACACTTGGCCCGGTGGAGGGGTTATACTCACTGATAGAAATACATTACTTGCTACCGTACTCTTGCCTCTAGGAGGGATTGCTCTAGGTATATCGATCCAATGGTGAACACACGTGGGAGGATCTACTACCATGGACACTACATTTATATCCTCTACCCTTTTGGACGTCGGAGACAAGAGCTTTTGTGAGTAACTTTGATCGGTGGTGACTCAACCACGGTAACCTTGGATTGCCATTCATTCTTCTCCATAGCTGAGGTGGGAGGTCGAATAGGAGAGCTCAACCTCACCTCAATGGGTGGAGTAGATGGAGTGGGATCCCTTGTAATAATCACCAATGGTGTTGGTCTTTCCGGATGGGACTTACGGATCTTGGTTAGAAAGGGGATGTCGGAGCTGGATAGGCGATGGTGGGTGGTGAGTGGACGTGTAGCACCTGTCCAACTATAAGCTACTCCTCCCATGACAAGTAGCACGTGGGATGATGTTATCGAAATCGACCCTAGTAGAGGATGATTAGGAAAATCCATCAGGCGGAAGCCTCACTGGAAAACCTTTCGCTCCCTCCTACTTGTGCGGTCGTGAGCCTCCAAGGCTCTCTCTCTCTCTCTCTGGATCGACTTTCTTAGAGATAACCATCCATCAAAAAACTATACCGTCCATAGGCTAGGCTAGCAACCGGTGCATGATTGTCACGAGCCCCAGGCATGGGGCTTCCTATGCTCTCTGTCAAATATCTTTGGTGGTGGAGGTAGTGCAACAATCCTCTTATAGTCATCCTTTCCATCTAAGGCTTAGAGGGGGTGGAACCTACCACCTCTCAAATGTGGAGAGGTCTCACAGGGAGATCCCTCCTCAGCCATATTGGAAATAACGTCCATCTCTCTCTCCACCCTCTTGTGATGCCGCTTGATGTTGCAGTTCTTGTTGCGCGTGTGCGATGTAGGAGCAAGAGCTAGCACCCACCTCGAATGTGGAAAAGACTATCTCAAAACCAAAGGCAGTCTTCCCCTTTGGGGTGTCCAAGGAGGCGTAGTAGCCCTTCTGGAGTTGCGGGAGAGTGACCCTAGTCTGGAACAACAACTACAGAAACTATCTGGCGGTGGTAGGAATAATAGTGGCCTTCCTCTTTAGTGGAGGAAACTCAAATCAGATGGCATATCGAATCGGATAAGTGGTGTCTGCCCCACCACCTCCTCCTTGCTAACTATGGTGAGGGTTGTCCCCTCACAAGAAATCCTTACCCCCTCAAAACCATGGCTAAAGTAGATGACCTCGATGGAGCCAGTGATAGAGAGACTAGCCTGATCCAGGGCTAAGTTTAGGCCAGTGGGGAAGTAAAACTCGAGCTTGTTGGGAGCCATAGATGCTTACTAAGGACTGGAAGAATTGATTGCATTGAAATATTATTGATATTAGGGAGACACTTGCTTTAATTTTATTTTGATTTTGAATTTGAACCCATACTCAAGATGTTAAGTGATTTAGGTAGGTTGAGGTTCTAAGAGGAGAGATTTTCTTGGAGATATTTGTGTTATGTGCATCTTGTTTGAAAATATTGATAGTTTGAAAGACTTCTACTTAGCAAATTTGGGTATGCTAAGAAGAGGTTGTGATTGTGTGTTTGAAATATTTTTGCTTGTGAAGATTTGATTGTGTGATATTTTGATTTGAAAATGGGGCTTCTTACTTAACAAATTTAGTACGTTAAGTAGAGGCCACATGTGTTTGATTTGTGCTTGATGATAAGACTTTCACTTAACAAATTTGGTATGCTATGTGAAAGTCAAATGTGATTGTGAGATAAATTTGCTTCTCTTTTAAGATGGGAGTTCAACTTAATAGATTTGGTATGTTAAATGAAAGCCCCAAATGTGTTTGAGATATGTTTATTTTTCTTTGAGAATGAGACTCTCACTTAACAAATTTGTTATGTTAAGTGAAATCCCAAGTGTGGCTTGACATGAAAAATTAGATCCTTATTTAACAAATTTGGTATGTTAAAATAGGGATCAAATGTGTGTTGAAAAGAGACCCTCACTTAACAAATTTGGTATGTTAAGTGAAAGTCAAATGTGTTTATGATTTCTTAAAAATGGAACTCTCATTTAACAAATTTGGTATGTTAAGTGAAGGTCAAAAGTGTTTACAATTTTAAAAATGAAACTCTCACTTAACAAATTTGGTATGTTAAGTGAAAGTTAAATGTGTTTATGATTTTGAAAATGAAACTCTCACTTAACAAATTTAGTATGTTAAGTGAAAGTCAGGTGTATTTATAGTTTTTTGAAAGAAAAGGAACTTATTTAACAAACTTAGGTATGTTCAATGGAGTTCAATTTATTCTTATGATTTTTTTTTAAAAAAGGGGTTCTCATTCGACATACTCGGACATGTCAAATGTGATCCCAATGTGTTTTGAAGTCCAAGACTTTGGCAAGAAGGAGTTTTATTGTTTAAATAAAATTCAATTTCACCTATTAGGGGAAAATGAATTTTAAAATGTCTGAGGTGAGGTCAAAATGTGATATTGTGTGTATGGTTTATTTGCTTAAGGAAATAAATAGTATCAATGGAAATGTGATAGTTGGAGTTTAAAATATGATTTATTTTAAAAATAAATCTCCACAAGATGGAAGGGAAATCTGGGAGAAAAAAAAATTTGTGATTTATTTTGATGTAAACATAGATCATGTGATTTGAAAAAAATTCTTAAAATATGTATTATCTCAAAAGATAAAATCCTTTGGAAAGACATGTGACTTAAAAGATTCTGAATACATGGATGCTTTCTACTTTAAGAAAAGAAGTGATTTATTTTTAAGCTTATTTTGTTTATGGAGAACCTCTGGATTTTAACATCTAATTGGAATTCCTAAAATATGATTGAAGTAAATAATTAGGTCTAAGATTTTGGTTAGACTATAGGTTGTCTATTTAAAATGAAATGGGATAAATCAGGACAAGACTTATTTTTAATCAAAGAAAATAGAACTCATTAGTGATGAGAGCACTAATCTAAAGTTGAGTTTTTATTTTTTTTGAAATTTGGGAAGAGTTAATTATTTTAGTTGACATTTTATTAGATTTGGCTTATAATTCACAACATAAGATTGTAGAAATGCTTAAGATGAATTTATACTTATAGCATGAAAGAAAATAACTACCTAATTTAAATAAGGACCTTAAAGGACAAAACAAGAAAACTAAATATAAGGAAAAATGATTTATATGATTTTAGAGAGAGAATAAATCCATAGACTTATTATCACCTTAAAAGATAATCTATGCTTTAAATCCATGTAGGATTCACTTTGTTGATGGCTAGACTATTGTTCAAGGAAACTAGTTTAGATCATAGAAACTAGATCATGAGTTATGAATCCATGACTTCTAATAAATTTATCAAATTTATTTGATTTTTTGATTTTTTTTGAAGATATTAATTTTGTATCTTTGAGAATTTGATTATCCAAATCAAGAGAGAAATTGGTGTTCTTCTACCAAAGGCTCTCATTAAGCCTTGATTCTACAAGGATGGAAGCACCCTCTTAACAAGGCAAGAATATGATATGCATGATATTATACATTCATTCAATATGGGTTGCTAAAAATTTTCATTATCTTTATTTAATTTAATGCTTTGTGATTTAGTTATTTTAAAATTTTGTTATGGTTGTTAATTAGGGAGAAATCTAAGAATTTGATTGAATGACATTAATGCATCAATCATGAAACTGAAATGTTTCATTAATCTAAGCATTAATTTTATAGACTATTTGAAAAGAATAAGGCCGATTTGATTTCTCCATCACCTAAAGAAGAAAGACATTAGCTACATTATATTAATTATAAAATTTTATTATTTTTTTCTTTTTTGATTTAAGGGTGGGGAAAAGACTAAATTGGACTACTTACTTAATCCTCCATAACTTTTAATGGATTACATCAAAAAATAAAAGTAAATCTAGCTACACATAAATAAATGTTAGCTAAAACGACAACCTAAACAATTATATGAATAAATTTAGCAATGGGTAAAGACATGTCCTAACTTGCTTAAATTAAGCAAAATAAAGAAAACATTTTTATTTTACTTCCTTAAGCACAACCCTCTAAAAACATGATTAAATTTAATAATTAGCACATTGAAATATACACTAACATCTAGTCAAAAATTACATCATACAAAATACAACATATGTAAAATGCTCTAACTTTTAAGATGACAGTATTCTAATGTGTGTGCTTAACTTGTGTAAAAGACTTTAGCTTCTTTAGTTTAAGTTTCAATTTGGGTTTGAATTTAAATTTTACCTTTGGGTGATTTCAATTTAAATGATTTGATGATTTACTTTTCACTTTTATTTGGTTAAGTGATGTTTATGTTTTAATAATGAAGAGTAGAATGAATTCTATTTGTAGATAGAACTCACCCTATTCAACATCCTAACTCTAGTATAACTAGGTCCATAAGTATCTTAATTAGCCCATTTGAATTTGTGTAATTGATTTGATTTAGACTTTGGAATTAGAGTTTATTTAAGTATTTGATTGATTGATTTTGGATTAGATGTTTTGGTTTAATTACATCTTGATAATTCAATATCCTTAATATTTAATGAAGTTTATGTTTGTTTAAATTCATGTGTTTTTGATTGATTAATTTTAGATTAGATGTTTGGTTTAATTAATTCTTGATAATTCAACATCCTTAATCTCTAATGAAGTTTAACTTTGTTTAAATTCATGTATTTTTAATTGATTAATTTTAGATTAGATGTTTCAGTATAATTAAATCTTGATAATTCATTATCCTTTTAAATTAATATCTAATTCTTTTCTTTGGTTATGGTTATGTGACTTAATTTCATGCTTATTTGATTGTGGTTATGGTTCATTCATTTGTTGTTTGATCAGATTAGATTAATTGAGATTTTATTTTGATTTTTAATTGAGTTTGATTCCTTGTAATTAGGATTTTATCTTTTAATCTTATCCATTTGTCATGTTTATCAAAGTTTGGTTTGCATTTTGATTTCATACATTGGATAGTTAATTAGTTTATCTTATTTAAGTAGGTTGAATGAGATTTGATTTGATTGTATATTAAATTGATGAGTCTTTCTTAATTTAACTTAATTTGATTTAATTTGATTTAATTAGCTTTATTGGTCTATGGGTTTGCTTAGGTTCAATGTGATTATGTGATTAGTTTAATTAAGAAGTGTATTTATTTTAATTATAAAGGTTTGTTTAATTTTCAATTTGGTTTCATATTTGTTTAGACTAATGATGTAATTAATGACTTAATGGTTTAGGTTTAATTTAG
Source organism: Cymbidium sinense (assembly GCA_021442155.1). Taxonomy (NCBI): domain Eukaryota; kingdom Viridiplantae; phylum Streptophyta; class Magnoliopsida; order Asparagales; family Orchidaceae; genus Cymbidium; species Cymbidium sinense. The sequence continues at coordinate 218,664,022 of CM038216.1, forward strand.
GTTTTGATTAGTATTGCATTTTGATTGATTAAACTTAAGTTTAATGTGATTAATTTGATTAACTTAATTAGTTTATTTAAGAGGTGTGATCTAATTATTAAATTAAGTAAATATTTGTTTAATTTTTTTTAGTTTGACTTCATATTTATTTAGGTTAATGATGTAATTAGTGAGTTAATGATTTAAGTTTAAATTTGGATTTGATTAGCATTTAATTGTATTTTATGTTTGATTAAGCTAAAGTTTAATATGATCAATTACTTGTCTTAATTAGTTTATTTAACACCTATGATTAAATTAATTAGTAGATTAATTAAGTTTTTTATTTGGATTAATTTTAATGTGATTTATAAAATTAATTTAGTTTATTAATATGATGGATTAATTTATTAAGTTTCCATTAATTAGATGTTTGATTAATTAAGTTTAATTAAGGGTTAATTAAAATTTTTAAATTAATTAAGGGTTTGTTTAATTGTAGATTAATGACTTAATGATTTAGGTTTAATTTAGATTTGATTAGTGTTTAATTGCATCTTAACTATGTTTGATTAAGTTTAGGTTTAATATGATTAATTTGATTAACTTAATTAGTTTATTTGAGGGGTGTGATTATTAAATTTAATTAAGGGTTTGATTTAAGCTTAATTTTAGAGTTAGCTTTAATGTAACTTATTAAATTAATTTGATTAATTATGATGATGGATTAATTTATTAAATTTTCATTAATTAGATGTTTGACTAATTAAGTTTGATTATTCATGATAAGGGTTTTACTTGATTTGATCCATTTATTATGTTTGTTTGATTTCATTAATATGTTTAATTTAATTATTAGGTTGAAATATTTAATGGTTAATTAATTATCTTATTCCAAATGGATGTGATTTAATCATATCTTAATTAAGTTTACTTTAATTTTATTTGATTTAATTCATTAGTATCAAATGATTAAAGTTTCCTAAATTTGTTGAATTTGAGTTTGATTTAAGATTTAATCATTTAATTGAGTTTTATTCACTTTTATAGATTTAATCATATTTAATTTAATTTCTTCTAAAGATGATAGTTTTCTGATTTGAGGTTTGATTAATGATTTCTTAAGTGCTATTTCATTTTTTATTAGATATTTAAATTATTTTTAGATTATGTTTTAATTAACTCCTTAATTGATTAAACTATATTCTTAAGTGTTTGTTTGATTTTCATTAAGATTCAGAAGATCACATTATTTTCTTAAGAGTCCTAGATGTCAATTGAAGTTATTTAAGTCATTTTGAATATTTTTATAAATTTCAGAATTTTTATTTGATTTATTTTATTAAAATGGACAATGTGAACTTCAAATTTTAATTTCTCCTATCGTAGTCATTTTACTTAAAACTTTTATGGTAGGTGTGTTTTAACTTTAATTTTAATCCTTAAAAATTTCAACTTAATCTGACTTATATTTTTGGTTTAATTAATGAAATTTGATTTTTTTTCTAAAACTTAAATTAAGCTTAGAATACTCAGTAAATTTTAGGGATTTTGGGTTTGTTGGATTCTTCTTAGAAAGACAAATCCAACAGCCTTTGTTTGCAATTTTTGGTTAAGTATTTTATTTTTTATAAATTTTTGAAGTTTCCGTGATTTAAATTAATTTTTTTTATAAAAGGAAATCAGCGGCGCGTCAACCTTTGGGAGGGAAGGCAAAATGACCTACGGCTCACTCTAGGCATCAATATGCGTCGGGCTTTCGATCAGTCGTGCAATCGAGGCGGGGTATGCGATGCGCCACCGTCCGTCGGCGGTTCACGTGATCGAATGATCTAGATCGTATCAAGTGATTTGAAGGCCCGGTCAGCGTAAGCCATCGCGTCGAAGGCGGATCCGAAGGCGGATCGCGTGATCCGAGATGTCGATTGAGCGAACTACGATCGATGGTCCGGTCGCATTAAGCGTCGAAGACACGGATTGCGCGATCCGCGAGAATCGGACCATCCGATCCGCGAACCAGATCGGATGGCAACTTTAACTGGCGGCGTGAACAATGTTTTCAAGCATTTTTTTTTTGAAAATATTAGAGTTTCTAAGCTAAAACTTATCCAAATGGATCTATTTTCATGTTGATTAGCAAAAGATTATTTTCTAATTGGTATGATTTAAAGTAAAATGTGGGATTATCTTTGGGAAACTCCTAAAATCACGAGAAAATTAATACAAAATCGTGAAATCTTGGCCGACTATGGTTTGGTGAAATTTACCTCACCGGGGTAGATTTCCAGTGGCGATGAAGATCCGAGCGAACTCTTAGGTAAATGAGGAAGCTTTGGACTGATCTTTAGCCCTTACCTCCCTTCGGAATGTTGCCTTCTCCGATGTCTACTGTCGCCTCGCTAGAAGAGTAATTATTTATATTTTTGTACTAAAAAATGGCTCAAAAAAGTGGGGGATGAGTTCCTTTATGCTTTGGGGAGCTTTTGGGGGCTGAATGGTGGTGGGAGGAAGAGATCTATAACCTCATCTCCCCCTCCTTTTATAATGGCTGAAAATATAATCTTTTTTTGAATTTTTTTTTACTCTAAATTGATTGTCATATTGCTTGGGGTGGTTAGGATGGATGATAGATTGATTGAGGACTTTGGATTTTTGCTCCAAATCCCTCTCTTGTCATATGATGGACTTATTTAATCAAATGTTGGGGAAGAGTTAAGTACATGTGATGGGGAATTAAATGAGGTTGGGTGGAATCTGTGTGGTGGAGGATTCATGAGGATTTAACTGATTGAGTTGATTTTGGGCTAATCCCAAATGGGATTGGGTCGATTTGATCAACCCCAATAGGTTTTGGCTTGGTTTCAGGATTTGTTTGGATTTGGGTCATATGGGTCATTTTGGTTCAATTGACCCATTTGACCAAAAAGCCAAATTACCTAGGTTCTAGGTTGATTCATGTTAAATTGGCTAATTGAAGATGAATGTGGTCTTTGGTTTGAATTAATTTAGATTTAATTTGAATTTAGGCCAAATTAACCCTTTAGGACAATTTGGGCTAGGTTGGGTCAAGTTGACCAATTGGACTCGATTAATCAAATTGGGTTTAATTATGGCTTTGGTAAAGTTCAATAATCAATTTTGAATGAACTTGAGCCATTGGTTACAATCAATTTGGGTTAGATCATGATTTGACCCGATTTGGTCCATTAGGCCAATTTGGGTCAATTTGGATCAAGTGGCCAATTGGGCTTTGTTTGGCCCAATTGATTGCAATAGATCATCCTAGGGTGATTAACAATCATGGTGGAAGATTTTGGTGAGCTTGGTTTAGTCCAATTTTGGATTAAGTTGGCTCAAATGGGTCCTTTAAGTCACTTTGGGTCAAGTGGACCTATGCAGGTCAATTGATTTGGTTTTGGTTTGATTCAAGTTTAATTGAACTTATATATGAGCCTTAGATTGGAATATAAATTCAACGATAATCAATTTGGAGTCTAAGGGATTTTGTCTCATTTGAAATTTTCATGTCAAAAAGGCTAGGTTGGGTTTGACTTGGGTTGGTTTTGATTTGATTTGATGATTGTAGGTTTCATTTATATTTGGGTAGATAATTAAATGAATGATTGATTCAAGAGAAAATTCATTGGTTTAGACTTGATATAGGTAAAATTTGGCTAAGTCCACGAAATTTTCTTAAAGGGTTTAGATTTAGTTTGGATTTGATTTTCGATATAGTTTTGGTCATTTAAATTTAGATTTCTTTTATATTTGTGAATATAAATATAGAAGTAATTGATTGATGAAGAGATCAGTTGGTTTTGATTTGATCTAAGGGAGTTTTGGCTAAGCTTATGAATGTGGGTCATATGTCTTAGGAAGGGTCTTAAGATTTGAATTTGATTTTGGGTTTCAATCATTTGGGGTCAAATTTTGAAGTAAGATTTGGAATTGGAATTTAAATTTGAGATTTGATTTGAGAATTGAGTATGGGTTTGATTTGAGAGAAAGTGTAGCTAGATTAGGTTTGGCTATGGGATAGGTAATTTCCTTAAGCCTTAAGGCATAGCTAATCTTATGATTAACACTTATAAGTCTCTAGCTTAGGTTAAGTGTTCACATAATCACTACAAGTGTCTTATGACTAAGGAGTTCTTAGTTTCTAGAAGAGTACTAAGTCTAAGAAAGAGATTAAGAGTTTAGAAGTGAGGTCAACACATGTATATAAGACCAAATTCTAAAGTTGATAAAGATAATGGATTAATTTATTGGGCTATGAGATATATGGGATTTTAATTGAAATATATGATATGCTTTGAAGTTTAAATGTGCGAAAACCATATCTCATGTAATTTCCATCCTCAGTTATCTTCTCCAATTTTAGAATTTCAGGATACACATACATTGTAGCAGATAGAAAATATGCTTCGTCCCATCTCCCATCATTTTTCCTCATTTCAAAAAAAACAAACAAACAAACAAAAGGAATTTAAAATAATCCTTTTTTCAAATCATAATGTTAACACGATGCAAACAAGTTGAAGATAGAATCTCAAAGTGAATTATTATGCAAACTATTACATTAGAATATATGAATGTGATCAAAAGTTTTGAATATGATGGATCATTGCTTTGAAAAGACACATATCTTTCACAAAATATAAAACTTAAAGAGCGAACATTACGAGAAAATTTAGTACTCAAATCATTGCATCAATGTGTGTATAAGCCATCTAGGGTTGCAAGGCAATTGAACACATATTTTGAGATAATTATAGGCTCCTAACCACATGACTCTTATATATGCATGTTTTAAGAGAAATTAATTTAGCTATAATGCTTTTAAAAAAGTCTAATTATCAATTGATTAATTTACATGCTTTACTAGAAGTCACAAAAACATAGCTTCAAATGCCTCTATAAGCATGTAAAACTTTTAACTTATACAAAATTCAATGAAATTGAGAATGAATTCGAATGGGCGCTTTACATATGGTGATGATGTAAATCACACATAGTCAATCCAATCCACCTATTAGGGATAAGTGTTGACAAGATTGATTATAAGTTTAGTGTTTAATCATTAAGAGAGTAATTTTATTTTACCTTTGCATATGACCATCAAAGGTTATAATATAAATTTTTCTTATTTAAAATCATAAACTCTCTATTTTGATATGAAAAATACAATCATAAGTTTTAATTGACTGATCCTCTATTAGTAGGCAAGCAAAGTTGACAGCATTATATACCTAGTGATGATTGGGCTTATTGTGGATTTCAATTAGGGGTTTTATCTTAAAAATAAAGTTATCAAATTGTAGCGTGAATGTTCAATCATTCACACCTCGATGATGATTTTATTGAATGTAAATTTCAACCGGAGGATATCACAATCAAGTTATATTGAAGAATTAATGTTAAATATGATAAATTCAAATTTCATTCAAATACAAAACTATAAAGAAGATTAATTTAAATGTCTAAATAAAATTATTAATCTAAAGGCTTAAAGCAAAATCCAATCCATCCACCTTTCATAATGTCGTTTGTCGGTGATAAATTAAGAAAATTTTAGCTCACGAAGAAGTCAATATCAAATGTTCTACTATATTCACTCTCAATCAATCTCATATAATAAGGATGTGACCCGTGTCATTTTGTGGCTTGGTTAGTAAGCTTCACATATGACCTGGTTACGACCATAGTTCTTTGATCAGGTGGCTACTGCTAAATGATGTCATTATATTATGGTCATGGTATATATTTCCCAATGACTTTGCTCCATAAGATGTGAACCATAGGGTGCGATAGGGAAAAAAGCCATGTGTCAACTAAGGTGGACTTAAGCATGTCTACTTAAACAAACACCATCTAAAATCTACTTGGGGCCTTTTGGGCGATGCAACTCATGCTACTAATAAGAATTCTTGATCAGTTGGGTCAACTACCTCTTCTAACTAAGTAAACTGGGGATCATGACAACCCAGGATGATGAAACTATGAGATCTTGATTGGGCGCGTTATCATTCTCCCAATCATTCATTTTAAGTTAAATAATGATGAAATTCATAAAACTAAATTTTATAACATCATATGTTGCTACTATACGCTACACATTTAACAATCTAACGACTAGCCTCAATTGAAAGTACTCTCTCTATATTGAGAGGGGTAATTAACTATGAATGCTTGCGCTTATAAGAAACCTGGAACCAGATCAAAAGTCCTTGTAATATGGGGTGAAATCTCTCGGTTGTGTCTTATCTACTATTTCATCTACTTTCTAAAAATTTGACTGACATTTAATCTACTCGCTTAATTGAGAGGTTAGTGGCGAATTTTTGAAACTCACACTCACAATTCTTATATATTTAAATATCTAATATTAAAATTAAATATTTATTTATCTAGGATTTACCTATACTTAAAAAATGCATTTCACTTTTAAAAAGTGAGTGAAAATAATATTTTTTGATGTGATATTGAAGATTAGGATGTTATATGTAATAATTGAAGTTTAGATATTATATATGTGAATATATATGAATTATGGTATGTATGTATATCTCCCTTAAAAAAATTCTTAAGTCAATTTAACTTAATTATTAAGTTGAATTCAAGCCATATTTAAATTAAATATCAGATTTTTTTTATAGCCTATTGTATCAAAATTCATGTGAGATTTGTAGAAGTTGAATCCACACGCGAGATATCATTTTAAACAAATTCAATGTTCGAGAATGTATCGATGCAATGTTTTGAGATTGGAGGCCATTTGAGCAAGATCGAGGTTGATTGATATGAATTAGGTGCTTAATTCATGCATCATCACACTCTAATTCACAAATTGTTTTATATTTGAATTGATCACGGAAGATCTCGTTTGATAGGTTTCTCCGTTTCGACAACAACGGTACAACCCGTTCGCAAAAGTAGTTAGGCTGGACGATGTCGAGCCTCCGGGCTGATATGTGTAAAATCACATTTTCAATTAAAATTTAATATATTTGTAGAATTATACTTATGAATTTATTTATAGGTCAACAGATGAATATTACAAATTAGAAAAAAAATGCTAATGATCAAATTTAAATGCTCATCTTCACAAAATAAAAAAAGAATCAATATATTTTGACTAAATTTATTTTAAGATAAATCAAATAATTAATTAATTAATCAAAGTTCGAAAAGTTTTATAAATTTAACTCAAAATTTACATCTTATGCAACTGTGCAATGTTGAGTGATGGAGTAAAGAATTTTTCAAGAGTATATGGAGATAGATTGACATCGCTCCACTCAGCTTCACATGCAACATAGAGGTTACAGCTGCTACGAAAGAGCTTTGTCACATCCAGTTTCAAAGTTATCCCACATGCCAAGCGAATATATGCAAGTGTTCCCAATAATCTTCAAATATGATCCGCCGCTCTTTTCCATGGAAGAACATTCGATAGATAGTCGTTCGTCGGTCGGATCATCCGGATGGGGATTTAAAATATGCTTCGGCAACATTAGTTTAATCCTTTTTAATCTGATCCTTGGAGGCCTTTCGTCGAGCATGTAGAGCTTGCAATCTTCGCCAATGGCATAAAACCGCCCGTCGCCAGCGAGAGCGATATCGCTTATGCCTTTACTACTTTCCAACAAAAAACACCACCTTTGGCCATTACCATGCCGGCAAAACGCAATCCTTCTCTCTGTGTACCATCTTATTCGGCTGGTTATTTCGACCATGCCGGCCACTGCAACGCGGCCGCCAGAGCTCGAAGAGACGACCACCTTCAAGAGCTGTAAGTCAGATGCTTCAGGAACAATACAATTGGAGTTATTATAATGGCTGAGTAGCTCTGGGGACAGACGGGGAAATATGAGTTTATGATTTGATACGGGATCAAAAAGAAGAGTTTCATCTTCTCGGCTTACGAAGACGATCCATCTGTTGGAACAGCATACCTGAGAGGAGAAAAAATCTTGGGACCATAATGGCAACGAGATAGAGTGGCTTCTATTATTGCTGACGCTTGTAAATTTGATGGCGTTGTCAATACTGTCGAGGTCTATGTCATAGCGTGGAAGAATGCTGGGGACAGGCATGGCAGCATGCCATTGGGAGCAGACTGATCTAAAGGAAATGCGATCAATGCGTTGATATAGCTTTAACTTATCTCTGATGATTATTAACAAGTCAAGAGGGAGATCTGACCATGATGAAAACGTTGAGGAAGAAGACGACATGGAAGAAGAAAAAGAAGAGATTTAATGTTTCGAAAGAGTTCTGGACAACTCTCCCGCAGGGTTCGGTTTCCACCTTGTACTTATAAATCTTTTTTTAGCAATGAGGACTGCCCGAGAATAGACGGGGAGACGGTCTCCATTAATTTTGTGGGTTAACAGTTGTAATCTTCTGGCGGGAAGAAATTGCAACCGTAAAACAGGACCAAAGTTTTATTAAGAATTTCTTGCAAGTGCTATTTATATCAACAATATAAATCTAAGGATATCTATATTTAGGGCATCTTTGCGCAAGTGCTAATGTGATCATAAAATAAAGGTTTTTGATCAATTTACATATAATTCTTACGCATTTACACGTATAATATCTACAATTTGATATTTAAAAATATAATAATTTTTTTTATGCATGAAAAAGTACATTTCACTATAAAAAAATTAATTATCATGCTATTTTTTATATAATACTAAAAATTTGAGTGATTTTTATATAAATATGAAAATTTCGATGTTAGATATATAAATATATAAATATATAACAATAATATATTATTTAAATAAATACCTTTAAAAATTAATAATCTAAGATATTATCTCTCTTTATAATAAAATTTATCACAGCAAAAAAAAAATCTAGTGATAAATTCATAAATACTCTTGAATGAAAAACTCATAAATATTAATAGCTGTTATAGAGCATTAATCATATTTCATAACTTAACAAAATATATTGGCAATTCATCAAGATGACTTTTCAAATTTATGTTGCTGAGCTTTTGTGATTCCTTTTCTTCTCTTTTTTTTTCTCCTTCTCTTTCCTTTTCTTCTAACCATTCTCATTTCTCTTTATCTCAATAACAACAACAATAATAACAGCAACAAAAAAAAATTATCACAATATGTCTCTCAATTCTCCTAATCTCCTTAATAAGAATTCAATATTAATGTATGCATCTATAAAAAATTAAGCTTCCACACATTAAATTATTTATAACTCTTAATTTAAAGTAAAATTTGTCTAATATGCATAATATCTTTTATAATTTCTCTTATATGATATAGTCAAATTAGTCATTTTCTTTTTAAAATTATTATTGCCCTTCACTTTTATCATAACATATAAATTTATCTTTCCTAAGAGTAGAGACTAATTCCACCCTTGAGCAAATTTGATTTCTCCCTATTAAATCCATGTATAAGCTTCTCTTCATGAGAGAAGAATTTTATTTATTTATGAAAGATATGACATAAAATTTTTATATCTTTACCTATCTAATATCTAAAATTTTATATTTATATATAATAATCAAAATTTTAATATTATATCAAAAATAGCATCATCATCATTATTATTTATTTATTTATTTATTTTTTGAGATGAAATACACTTTTTCATGCATAATAAAATATTATATTTGCAAATATCAAATTTAAGTATTAAATATATAAATTTATAAGATTTGTTTGTTATGTTTTGATGAGAGAAGGTGATGATATATCAAGTAAATATGGAGCATCATATCATTTTGACATAGTTGAATACTCCTCTTCTAAATACAAAGGATTAAATTATATAAAAATTATGAGATATTATCGTCAATTATATAATATGTGTATGCTTTGTTAAGATTATGGTACCTTAATTGTTGTTTGATATGCTCGTGAAGTAAAAGTTGTAGTGAAAAATGCATGCAAATTATATGTGAAAAAATAAGGTCATAAATGATCAACTAACACAAAATTTGCAAGAAAATAAAATAAATTTGTAACAAATCAACAAAAAAAAAGAGAATTGCCAAAATCACTACGAACCTCTTAATTTCCCAATTAAACATGAAAAATATATACAAAATAAATAAATTGAAATTTCATCATAAAAAAGTCCGGATCCAGAAATCTATTTCCACAACTGTGTACTTAAAGCAAATCTGAAAAGAAAGATCAGATTATAGAGATTGTGATCTACTAGAAAGCGTGAAGCTTCAGTGTTCCTCTCTTCTAATGTAGTCCTATCTATCTTTCAAGAAATGAAAGAAACGGCTTGTTATGGAAATTTTTTTCACCAAATGGCGCAAAGCAAGAGGGAAGAGAGAGAGAGAGAGAGAGAGTGGATAGCACGGGCATGCCGACTTATGGATGGCGAAGCTTGGATTGTTGGCTACAGAAATAATGGGGGGAAAACCAAGAGATGTGTGGTTTAAGTGCGATTAATTGAATGAAAAATCGGTGATCACTCACTATTCATGTTAATTAAGCCGATTATTTTTCATAGCAAGACTCTCCTATAAGATTTAGAGTCATTTCATGAAACATATTTGAATGTAATAATATACACTCACATAACATGCATGCACACATAAATATGTATACACAAACATATCTTGCATCATTAGAAAATGTTCCATCATGCAAGAATCTTGATTTCATGACATTAAATTTGGATTTAAATAATTTATTATATTTTGGATGCCTAACAACATCAAAAGTGGTTAAATTTGATTTCAAACAAGCCGAAATCAAGCACTTGAAATACAATTTAAAATTTTATAGCATTTATCGAAGGACTAAACAATTCTTGGATGCTTATGATATATATATATATATTAAATGTCGGTCAAACTTTCAAAAGGCAAATAGAATAGTAGATAAGACACTACCCAGAGATTTCAGCCTCATTTTGTGAGGAATTTAGATCTGGTTCCAAGTTTCCTAGTAAACATATAGTTAATTACTCCTCCCAATCGAGAGTGAACTTTCTGATTTGGTTATTAGATAGCTAAATGCATAGCATAAATTATTAGCATATGGAGTTTGAAATTTAAGCTTATGAAATTCATCATATTAACTTTAAAGTAGATGGTTAGAAGAATGATGATGCGATCATGATCTCATGGTTCCGTCATCCCATTGTGGTCCCCTATACTTGGTTAGCGGGTAGTCAACCCAACTAGCGAAGGATCCTTATCAGCAGTCATGGGTTGCATCGTCCAAGAAAATCTTTGTAGATTTGGGCTGGTGTTTGTCTAAGGAGACAAGTTTAAGTCTACCTTAGTTGACAGAGGACTTTTTGCCCTATCAGGTGCACCATATAGTTCATAACTCAAGGGGCAGAGCCATTGGGAATATATGGGTGTTGATCTCACTTTTGGAGTGAGGATTCAATCTTCCCATCATAGGTATATGAATCTTCTAGATACTAAGAACTCCTTAGTCAAAGGACACTTATAGTGGCTAAGTAAACACTTAACCTAAACCTATAGACTTTAGAAGGGTTTTCCATAGGATTAGGCTAAGCCTTAAGACTAAGGATACCTACCTTATGGCCTAACCCATGAAATCCAATCACCTAAGTCCAAATAAAATCAAATTAAATTAAGACTAAACCAAAAGCACATAAAGAATACATAAATATAAATAAACTCAAAAATAAATTCAAATAAGATTCAAGGTGATAAATAGGTCATTAGACTTAAAGTTAACCCATATGAGCTCCATTAAGTTAAAAGTCAACAAACCAAAAAATGTCTGAATTAAATCACTCTAAAGGCTCAAAATCATCAAATGAACATATTTAAATATAAAATTAAACAAATCTAAATCAAATGAGATCTCAAATGAGTTAATTTGATCATTCAACCCATTAAGCTCAATTTGAATTAAAATGAATTTAAATAAAATTAACATCAAATCAAATAAAACTAATCATTCAATTACAATGATCACTTAATCAAACATGATTGGAGCTTAAACACATCTTGATTGAGTCAAACAAAATATTTAACTCAAGCGAACTTGATTTGACCCATTTGAACACAAAATGGGTCAAACCCAAATCAAGAATTGACCCAAATAATTGATTAAGAATATTTCAAATAATTCATAAAACATAATTAAAACATAATCTAAACATAAAATGACAAATTGAATCACATAAATCAACATAACCAATTTTAGTCAAAGTTGATCAAACCTTGGTCAAACTTGGGTCAAAGTCAAAATTTATTCAAATTAAACAAAATTAATCAATCAAAACTCTCATAAATGATCAATTAAACATAACTAAAGCCAATCCAAAGCCAATAGTTAAATCGGGTTGCTTGAACCCAATCCAACTCATTTAGGTCAACTTTGGTCAAATTCAAAATTAATCCAAATTAAACAAAATTAATCAATCAAAACCATCATGAATGATATATTAAACATAAATGAAGTAAATCTAAAGCTAATGAGTCGAATCAGTTGAACCCAACCCAACTCATTTGGGTCAACCTTGGTCAAACTTTTCAAAATTAATCCAAATTAAACAAAACTAATCAATCAAAATCATCATAAATAATCAATTAAACATAATTGAAGCAAATTCAAAGCCAATGAGTCAAATCGGGTTGCTTGAACCCAACTCAACTCATTTGGGTCAACATGAGTTGTCCCAATCCTAAATTGATCCCAAATTAGATAAAATACTTAAATCATCATGTAAAAGCTGAATTTAAATCTTTTTGATTCTATAAAATCAAGAGAGAGAGAGAGAGAGAGAGAGGGGAACACACAATCTTGTAAAATCTCCTCATTCAATTCCCCCCACTCCTCTTGCACTTAGAAATGACCTAGCAGTAAGAGGACTTTGAGTTAGAATCCAAAGTCCCCAATCAACCATGGCCACCCAACCATCTCCACATCACCATTAATGGTAATTTTCGGCCACCATTAAAGGAGGGAGAAAAGAAACACTGAAGGGATCCAATTCCTGCTTTAGAGAGCTCCTAAGAACTCCAGCCATCAAGAGAAACTGATTCCCCACTTCAAATTGATAGAAAACCATTAAATCTAAGCGAATTCTGGCAAAGTGAAATGAAGGTTGTCAATTATGATTTTTCGAGGCAAGACAAGAGTTTAGATTCATTCTAAAGCTTCATCTCACATCCAAGAGTGAGTTTGAATCATCTCAGCACCCGAAAATAATCCCCGATAAGGTAATTTTAAAATCTCATAGCCAACCATAGGATCTCTTATTTGTGATGATTATTGCTCGATTTTAGGAATTTTTCTTAGATATCCCTTGTATTCTTCATTTTATACATCCTAATGTAAAAATAAAAGATTTCTGGTGAGAATCAAGCCCAATCGGACCCGATTTCATCAGTTTAACAATTTCTATCAGTTTGGCACTGTTCATTGCGTCATCGCCTAGGAAGCGGGACGAAAAATCCATCGATCTCCGTTCAAGGAAATGGACTGCTAAGATTAGCGCCAAATCATGTGATTTTAGCCCGTTCAGATTGTGAGTTTGATATGAACCATCCGATCTACAATTAGACTGTCAGATCTAACCCTGCACCGTTCCACACAGTTTCTTGCTCAAAGTCCATGCGGCACCTACCAGCCAACTGTGGCACGCCATGCAGCATCGCGTGCCACAAGAAAATGCATGGTCGCACGACGACGTGTGGCACCGCGTGGCCAAGTCAATGACATGTGGCGCTGACTCGGTTAAGTGAGAAAATTGGTGGTTTTCTGATTTTAAAAATTAATTAAACTACCTAAAACTTCAAAACTTCATAAAAAATAAAATACTGAATGTAAAATTGTAAATAAGGGCTCGTTGTATTCGTATTACTGAGAGGAATCCAATGAGACCAAAATCACCAATTTATATTGGGTATTTTGAGCTTAATTTAAGTTTTAGTGAAAATAAAATTTCATCAATTAAACCAAAAATGCACATTAGATTGATATGAAATTTTCAAGAATTGAAATTAAAGCTAAAATACACTTATAATAAAAATTTTGAGTCAAAAAGACTTCTGGATTGAGAGATATTAAATTTTGAAGTTCAAATTATCTATTTTAATAAAATAAATTAAATAAAAATTCAGAAAATCATAAAAATCTTTAAAATGGCTTAAATCACTTTAGTTAACATGTGAAATCCTTGGGAAAGTGATATGATCTTCTGAAGCTTAATAAACCTAAAATAAACATTTAAGATTAAACAAATTAAAAATGAATCAAAATGAAACTTATAATAATTAAAACATTAAATCAAAATGAGAAATGAAATAACACTTAAGCAATCATTAATCAAACCTCAAATCAGAAAAATATCACATAATCTTCAAATGAAATTAAATTAAACATAATCTTAAAACTAATTAAAATAATGAAACTCAATTAAATGATTAAATTTTAAATTAAACTCATAATTAAACAAATAATGAAACTTTAATATAAATCAAATTAATTTAACTAAACCTATATCAAACATCAAATTTTAATCATATAAATTCAATTAATAAATTAAAGTAAATTGAACATTGATTAATCACTAAACTCTAAAATAAAATTAATTATAAATCCAATTCATCCTAGCTAATCACTTATTATAATTGACTTAAATCAAATAAAGCTAAGGTAAAACTTAATCAAATTAATATATAACTAAATCACATCCAATTCAATCCATTATGAATAAGATAACTAATTAACCATTAAATGCATGAACCTAATAACTAAATTAAAGATAAATTCATAATTAAAGTATTAAATGAAATTCAATAGACATAATAAATAAATGAAATAAAATAAAACTCTAATTATATATGATCAAGCTTAACTGAAATAAAAATAAGCAATTAATTCACTTAATTTAATCAAACAACAACAACAACAACAACAACAACAACAACAACAACAACAATAATAATAATAATAATAATAATAATAACAAATAATAATAATAATAATAATAATAATAATAATAATAATAATAATAATAATAATCATTTAGTTAATCAATCCAAGTAAGACACTTAATTTAATATATTTCACTCACAAGTAGATAATTAAATCATTAATTCCTAATTAAATAAATCTTTAATTAATCTAATAATTTTAAAAATGGAATTATCTTTAATCAAATCGCATTAATTAAATATTTAATTAATGCAAACTTAATGAATTAATCCATTATCTTAATGAACCAAACTGATTTAAATAAATCTTATTAAAATTAATTCTTAAATCAAACTCAAATCAAACACTTAATTAATCCACAAATTAATTTGATCACACCTCTTAAATGAGCTAATTAAGGTAATTGAATTAATCATATTAAACCTTAGCTTAATCAAACATAAATTTGAACTTAATTAAATTGCAATTAAATGTCAATTAAATCCTAAATTAAACCCAAATTATCAAATCATTAATTGCATCATTAATCTATACAAACATGAAATTAAATTAAAAGTTTCAACAATCAAATGACCTAAATCAAGTCAAATTAAATTAAATTAAGATAGACTCTCATCAATTTAATGTAATCAAATTAATCTAATTCAACCTTCTTAAATAAGATAAACTAATTAATGATTAAATGTTTGAAATCAAAACACAAACCAAACTTTAATAAATACTATAAATGAATGAGATTAAAATAAAATTCTAATCATAAATAATTAAACTCAAATAAAATCTAAGTAAAAGTTCAATTAATTTAATCCAATAAAACTATAAATAAATGAATCATAATCAAATCAAATAAACATAAAATTAAATCTAAACTCTAAAGTCATCAAATCATATCCAAACTCCAATCAATATCAAAATTAGTTAAACAAAGGTAAAACCCAAACAAACAAACCTATTGAACTAAGATAAGAGATTGATCATCAAACTAGAGAAATAAAATCAATATATATATAAAATAAATAAGAATTTAAGAAATCAAACCCTTAATTGGAATTCAAATAAAAGAGTACACTAAACTTCAAATAAATCATAAGTTAATTGGAGTACATTTACTAATCTAAATTAAACTTAAATGAAATAACAAAATCAATGAGCCTAAACCACATTGAAATAATATTAATCATAATATAAATTTAAATCTTAAATTGAAATCTAAAAGAAAGAAAATTAAATATTAACTTAAAGGATATTTAATTATCAAAATTTAATCAAATCAAAATATCTAATTCAAAATTAATCAATCAAAATACATATAATTAAACAAACTTAAACTTTATTAGATGTTAATTTAAAGGATATTGAGTTATCAAAATTTAATTAAATAAAAACATATAATTCAAAATTAATCAATCAAAATACATGAAGATTAAACAAACTCAAATTTTAAAATCTAAATTAATCAATCAAAATACGCCTTTTCTCTTTTCGGGTGTATGGAGGAACCCGACGCGACGCCTTTTGTTCTTTTATGCAAATTATACATGTTTGATCAATGTTGTGTTTATATTACACATTAGAACAACATGTTTTTCATAGTTTCTTTATTTTTGATGCTCTAATGTGTTGTCTGGATGCGTTAGACTCTTAGGGTAAAATGATTTTTTCTACCTCAATTAATCATTCATAATTAAAGTTTTTTACAACTCGTAACTTCACATAAAGACTAGGACATAAATCAAGATAATTAGAAGATTTAGCAAACCCTTAGCAGAATGTTGTATGTTTAACATCATGCATTCATATTATTTCACTCTGCTAAGAGAGAGTTTTCATCCTTGCAGATAGATGAAGGCTTGACTTTTGAGGGCCTCCTCCGTGTTGGAAAACACCTCTTTCTCTCGATTTAGCCTATAATCCAATTTCATCATGCGGCATCAATGTTCTAAAGCCTTTGTCCAAATGAAGAGTCAAAATTAATATAAAATTTGAAAAGATTTAATATATTACGCCATTGCTCATACCACTCATGCTCTAGTCTTTTGGGTTTAAGGACTTTAATTTCTTTCTAAATATAATAACCCAACTATCTTGCAAATTCATAAGACCAACCTGATAGTTTTAAAGCATAGGAGGAGTTAGTCGCCACTCAAGTGATTATAAGTCCAATGGTCGCTTATCCTCTTTTGTGGAATTAAACTATATGCCCATTTTCTCTTATATTTATGTCATTCTTTGGCTTATGCTAAAGCTCTTTAGATTTAGGATCTGAGGTTAATATTTTCTTTGGGCTATAAGTATAAATCATCACCTCTTAAGCATTTCTACAATCTTGTATTGATTGGATTATAAGCCCTAGCAATCTAATAAAATTTCAACTCAAATGAATAAATCCCTTCAATTCCAAACATATAAAGCCCAATCATAAGATAGATTGGAATGCTCACTAGGTTCCCTTGTATCATGAGCATTTCCTACTCATTCCCTTTAGTTTCGATAATAAGTCTTCTCTTCAAGCAATCCCATTTGATTTTCCAAATATAACCAATTCATTTATAGTCTAGTCTTGAAATCTTTGGAGACCCTAATTGTCTACTTTAATCGAGAGTATTTCTAAAGAATTCTATCTCAAGATGTAATTAACTATGGGGCTTTACCTCCATAGGAAATGTAATGAACCTAGCTTAATATAAATCTTACTTTACTTTTTCATGTAAAGTAGGGGAAAAATCTCTGGTACATTCGAAGACCCATCATGCTTTAGAGTCTTATTAGATCCATTATGGGGTAATGATTTCTATCTTTCGAGATAGTGCATCATTCCTTAATATCATACCTAATCATTTCAATAAGTACCGTCTGCGTATCCCACATCCAAAAATAAATAACACAACGGGCTGCCAGAATAATATATAATGGTGTTTCATTTGGTAAACCACTAAGTTAGAGGACTCTGGTCGTAACCACATCATATGTGGAGCCTGCTGGCTAAACCACCCAGATAGAGGTCACGGGTCTTGTCCTACTGGCATGACATTGATTGAGAGAGAACATAGTTGTGTACTTGACTTGACATTGGCTTCTTTATAAGCTAGAGTTTTCTTAATTTGTCACCTTCAACAAATAATTGTGGAAGGTGAGTTGAATGGAGTTTGCTTTATATTTTTTGATTGAATTTCATTTAAACATTTAACACTTAGTAATTTATCTGAGTTTATATTTGTATTAATACTTGATTTTGATTAATTTGATTTGAACTTGCAAGCACATTTTGATGATTCCATCAGGTTGAAATCTCTATTCAACACAGCCATCATCAGGGTAGATGTATTATTTTGCTATTCGAGATCTTATCGACTATATTAATTTAATAATAAAGGATCAGATCTACTATCATATGGTATAATTAGCTTCTTAGATATTTTACTAAGTTAAAATTCTTATAATATTATTACTGGATTTTTAGGTTTTGTTAACTCAGATCCTAAGATCCAACTGAAATCAACCCAATGTAGCATCCTCGGACACTAAGTTTAAGCATTCAACATAACGTATCCTATGCGGTATTTTTTATATTACTTGCATAATTTTAAGGCATTGAATTTGAGTTTTAATCATGCCTTATAATATGTACAAAACTAATCACATTAAGTCATATGCATGTATTTTAATTCCATAAATTTAAGCATATGATTGCCTTATAATGTGTCACTACTTGTTCCATTCAAAGATTTATACTTATTTTCATGCATTCTCGCTATCATGAATTTAGATGCAAGGCCACTTTAAGATGGTTTACACGCCTTCTATTCACTTATATGATGTATTGCAAAGCTGGTGGTGTATGTTGTAGGTTTTATTCATATTCGACTTCAACTCTTTTGAATATTTCATTGCATAATGTATTTCTTATTCATTCAAGTATTTTGCTTGCATTGGATAGACATCTAACTTGTTGTAGACTATTGTCAGGTAGATAATTGTATGACCAATCTTGTCCAACAACTTAACATATTATGCTTAGTTTAATTATTGATCTTATTACTCGTTTAAGATTATTATTCTTTTACTATTTCATTTTCATTAATTATCAATCTCTATTTTGATAAAATTTTGGCAGCCTCCCGGCGTCGTCCCCACATAGGGGCTGCTTCGAGAGTGCTAGAGCCTTCCTGCCATGCTTAAGAAAATATGCATAGATTCGCTATCGGCTTAAAGAGTCTTATAAACATACCACTCTTAAGAAAAAGTGCATAGACCTTCAATACTCATGACTTAAATTCATATTTTAATTTTGAACTTAGAGTTTATTTTACATTAAATAAATTAAGTCATCTATCAATCTAAATTTCTACACGACGCCATGGTAGGTGTCATCCCGGCATAAAGGGCTATTTCAGGAATACTATAGCCTTCCTACCATGCTTAAGAAAGCATACATAGTCAGTGTCTTGTGACACTGTAGCTTAGAGAGTCTTCTAACTCACATCGCTTAACAAAGCGTGCATAAGACTTCAATACATATGTAAAAGGGGTAAGAATATGATTTCTTTGCTTTGTTGAAATAACATGCATGAGTACTTATATTGAAGCATATATTTCCAATTATTTTGGAGCAAAGGTACAAAAATTTAATATACTAAGCAGGCATATGCATAGGTATTTGAAATGAAATTCAGCAACCTCCCAGCTTCATCCCATTATAGTGGGCTGCATCGGGAGTACTAACGCCTTCCACCACGCCATGGTAGGTGTCTTGTGACACCACGGTCGAGTAATTTTTGCACCTACCGCACTTATGAGAAGCATCGCATATACCTTTAAACCTGTATAAAAAATATCATGGTTTCCTCGCCATGCTGAAACAATAGCAGATTTTCCCGTTGCATTGAAACAATAAAAACAAGAACTTAAGGCTATAGCATCTCTTATCATTTTACTCTAGCAAGCACATATTCTAAATATTTCTAAGTCTCTTCCATCCACCTCATGCCAAATGACAAAGCGCCATTACTTTCTCTTCTTGACTGAAAGTTAAGGGAGCTTGAAATATTGAGGCAGAGGGGCGGTTCAGAATTTGGCCAAAGATTGGAGGTTCAAGTACTATAGCAAATGGGAAAGGGACAAAAAAATAAAAATTATTTTCAGTGTTACAGTAACATTGCTACAGCATCAGCCATAGTAAAATGCTACAATGCATGCTACAGTACCAACGAGATTGTGAACAGATTTTGGAGCGATTTGGTTGCAGGATTAAGCTGAAATTAACTTAAATCCAGCCAAAAGGTGTTTTTGGACCTGTTAAATCCACGACTTTGTGAAATCCGCTAAAGCCTCTTTGGTATGGTTAAATCCAGATTTATTAAATCTTGTAGGTAGGCTAATTTATAGGATTCAGATAAGAAAAAATGCATGAAGCGGGGCGGGATATAGCTGGACGACCATGAGCTTGGATGTGGAATTCAGCCTTCTATGCTATAGTGCAAGCAAGAATAGAGTTCGATTTGTCCATTATAGCAGACGGGATTGAGTGGGATGATCTCAAGATCGATTGTTGCTTGGATGAAGGGAGGGAAAAGCCAGCTTTGAGGTTCAGCAGGAGAGCCTTCATGCGATTTGAGAGAAGGAAAGATAGAGTTTGAGAATCACCTATCGAGAAGTGGAGATGGGATGATGACTGGGTGGGAGAGAGGCTGAAGGAGATAAAGCTTCAACTGGAAGGAGGAGACGGATGGGCTTTGGCTCGTTTGGCTCTATGGAATGCGACCTAAGAGAAATCCTAGAGAAGAGGATGTGTGGTGGTCAAATTGAGTGAGGTCTGGGAATTGGAGTGTTATATCCTCTTAGGGTTACATATACGAGAGTATTTATAAGAACCTATACTTGTTTAAGGGAATATTAACTTTAATTTAATTTTGTGATGACACAATCATATAATTAATATATATGTCAATCTTAGGTTATTACGATGTTACGGATGCAACAACATTATCATTTTCGGATTGGGGGGGTCGAAATTAGGACAATTTCGGTTCAAAATTACGCACTCGCTTTGGACCGCCGACATTCATGCATACTCATCTAAATTGAGTGTGAATGATCTCATTTGATAAGTTTTGATGTTTTGACACTAACACCGTGATCAATTTTTTGAAGTTAGGGCATCATAGCCTTCTTTACCATATATGGTGTATTGATGGCATATCTCTTAATTAGATGTGATTATGAAACTATATATATATATATATATATATATATATATATATATATATATATATATATATATATATATATATATATATATATATATATATATATATATATATATATATATATGATCAATTTTGATATTTGAACACGATGGAAAAGTTTGTTAATTAGAGGTCATTTTACCGATTTATGTGATATTTGGTGCATTTTAATTTGCATGTTATTGAGTCTGAAATTCATCGAATTTGGCTTGTAGGCTCGACACGACTGATGTAGCATGCATGGAGGTTAACACATTGTTAACCTCACTTTTGGAGTGAGTTCTCAACTTTCTCATCATAAATCTAGGACTCTTATAGACACTTATAGTGATTAAGTGAACATAAACCTAAGCCTAGAGACTTAGAAGAGTTAGCTATTAGAATAGGTTATGCCCTAGGGACTTAGGAAGACTTGCCAACCCTATAGCCTAAACAAAATCCATACTTTCTTCCTCAAACCAAACCTCAAATTCAACTCAAATATAAAATCAAAATCCAAATTCAAACCAAATGATTGAAACCCATAATCAAATCCAAAATCAAAACCCTTCCTAAACCCTTTGATATCATCTTATGGACTTAGCCTTAACCAAATTCAATTGAATTTCTCCAAGATCAATTCAACTCAATCATTTACCAAATTCAAATCCAAATTCCAAACCAAATATTTAGAACCCATAATCAAATCCCCCTCAAAGCCTTATGGTTGAATTCCATAAACCTAGCCAAATATTTACCCAATTCAACCCAAATTTGATTGATCTCTTCATGAATCATATATATCTTCTTATATTCACAAACATAAATGAGATATAAATCAAATAGTTAAAACTAAATCAAACTAAATCCAAATCCAATCAAAACTCTTTTTTAAGCCATGTGGACCTACCTCCAATGACTTAGCCAAATCTCATATAAATCAACTCAAAATCAGTTGGTTTATTTATAAACCATTTACTCCTATATTTATATTCATTAATATAAAGGAAACCCACCCACCAATGACTATAAATAAATCAAACTAAATTAGTTTTCCTCCTTAGCCCTTATAACCTACATCCTTAAGCTTGGTAAAATTTACTTCCAAATCACTCCAAACTCAAACTTTCTCATGAATCATTTATATCTTCATTTATACCCCAAATATAAATGAAATATAAATTTACATGACCAAAACCAAGTCCAAAATCAAACCAAAACCCAATTCATGCCTTTTAGCCAATTTATTGGACTTAGCCAAATCTATCCAAATCAAGTCAAAACTAATGAATTTTCTCTTGAATCAATCATTTCTTCAATCATCTATCGAATAAAAAATAAAATACATAATTATGAAGCCAATTCAAAATTAACTCAAGAAACCCAGCCATATTTGACTTAAAATATTCAAATGAACCCAAACTAGCCAAATTGCAACCTAAACCAAATTGATTGCAACCAATGACTCAAGTTCATTCCAAATTGATTATTAAACTTGACCAAAGCCATATGGGCCCAATTTGACCATTAGTCAATCTAACCCAAATTAAAAAATTGACCTAAAGGATCAAATTGGCCAAAATCCAAATTGATTAAATCCAAAGCCTACAATCATTTTAGCCAAACTTGAACCAACACCCAACCCAAGCCAATTTAGCCAATTTGGTCAAATTAGTCAACTTGACCCATTTGACCTGTATGAATCCAAAAAAGCCAAAATCAAATCCAAAGCAAATTGAACCAAACCAATGACACCAATACACTCCAAATGGTCATGTGAAGTTGGCCCAACCTTTAGTTTGATCCAATTTGACAAATTGGTCAACTTGACCCAACTTTACCCAATCTGACCTAAATAGGTCAAATTTAGCCAAATCAAACCAAATGTACTCCAAATCACAAGAACTTTGGGCTAACCCACTTTTTACTCATCTCAAATCTACCCAAATCAAATCCATTGCCAAATGACCAAGATACCCTTGGGCTAAAGCCATCAAATGAGGTAAATCACTTAGGGGAATGGTCATTTCTTTTCCTTGGCCACATCCATTGGTCCACTTAGGCACCAAGGACACTAGCTAACCTGACCCAAGGGTGGTTGGGTCGGCCATGAATCATGGGGAGCTGAAATCCCCTTCCCATTCCTATTAGAACACTTGGAAAGCTATAAGACACCCACTACTCCCATGGCAACCACTCTCACTCCCTCCTCCACTCAAGTGTAGCCTCAAGTGTTTCCTTGCCCAAATCGAGCTCTCCATGATAACATTTGATCAAAATGGGTAAATAAGGCTAGCCATCTAATCCAAGGAATGAGGGGTATAACCCCTCATTCTCAAAATCAAGAGACTCACACTGATTCAACCCTAGTAAAGATGCACATCAGTAATTTTCAAGGCTTCCCAGCTCCCCAACTCTTCCTCTTTTGTTTTTATGAAAATTGAAATAGGGGAGTCCCAATCGATTTGCTCAAACCTCCATCAAAGTGCAATTAACTTTGCACACACCATCCTTGGAGCTAGACAGAGAATGAATCATACCCCAAGCTTACCATTCCTTGGCCTTCCAAGCAATCCACCTCAAATCAAAGCTTGTGTTACTCAACAGGGTTTCATTTTTACTAAACGAAGCTTCCTTAATTGTTGGAACCGCCGGTCCTAAGCTCCGGTGAGGTATGCCATTGAAATTGGACTCTAGCTTAAAATGGTTTGGAGCTTTTTAAAGAAAAGCTGCATGTCGTGAGATTTCCATTATTAGATCTCTTTAATTTGCTTCCTTGATGGTGTGGGAGTGATTTGATTTTCATTCGAGCTCGAGCTCGACGAGGCAATGATGGATCTCTCTCATCGATCAAGAGGAGATAGATCACGGACCTTCCATTCTGTGTGATTGGAATGGACGATCCTGATCAAATCATGCTAGATCAACCTGATTAATCCTACTAACGCAGTTTGACGCGTGGCCATTCGATCTTAGGATGGCTTAAGAAAAGTGCATCTCGCCGCCGGCTGACTCAACCACGCAATGTGACAACTTAAATAATCAATCCCATCATACCACATGGAAAGCACATTATGTCAACACACCACATGGTGCCAATGAGATTAAGGCTTTAATTAGGGTTAGTTAATCCATTTTTAATGCTGATACTTCCAAAATTTACAACTAATTGTGAAAAAATTCAAAAATAAAATGAGTGCTTTCGTTTTAAAGGTATTTCAAAGAAGAACCCTTTAAAATTATCCTTAATTAATTTTGAACATTAATTTTGGCTTAATTAAAGTTTAATTAGAAACTTAATTAGCCTAATTACTTCTTAATTAGTCATCCAATTGATTTCAAACTTTCTGAGGATATTTAGGGGGATGACCTCTGCCTCCCTAATTTTTCTTGGATTTCATAGGTTGCTTAATTAGGGAAATTAACTAATGTCTTAACCAAGTCATTTGGAAACTCTGCGTACCATTTAAAAGTAGATGAAGCTAAGCTGCTAACGAACTGGCGAAATAATAGTGCGTCATTGCCCCTGGTATTACCACAAGTTGCTTTGAATTGTGCTAGGTGCTGCTTGGTTACCATTGCCATCAAATGAGTAGAATTTCGGCACAGAGTAACCCTTAGGATACGACACTTGGTCATATTCCACAAAGTATGGACGACCTCTATTTATTAGTCTCTCCACATGTTCTATAGCTATGATAGCATTAATTTTTTTACTTATAATGGTTTCAAGCTGTACAGTTGTCATCGACTTAGTTGTGCTCAATATGTGCTAAGGGATAGATTGAGTAGTCAATTGAATGACTTCATTTCTACCATCGTGAGCACTTTTCTTTTTATTTTTCTTTTTATTTTTTTTCTTTTTCATTTTCATTTTCATTTTTTTTCTTTTTTCCTTTTCTTTTATTTTTTATTTTTTAACTTTCGCTAAGTTCACAAGAATAGACTTATTGATTTTGAGGGAGATAGCAGGTCACATCCTCATATATTCCAACCTCATGAACTGTGAATGGATTAAGATCTTCTTTGATGCAATATTCAATCCCACCCCTCATGAACTTCATGCACTGGTGTAGAGAGGATGGAACCACATTATTCTCATATCCTCCCAAGAAAAGCATTGAAAGATGTATCTAAGTCTATAATATGAAACTTGGCGAATCTTCCAATTATCTACTTCTAATGGCAATAGAGCCTAAAGCCTTCTCATCTTGATTATTGAATCCTATCAACATCATCCCCTCTTTTGAAAGTTTGGAGATGTCAATCCCAAGGGGTTTTATACTTATAATATTCACTAATGCACCTAGACAAGAACTATGGATATCTGTATCTTCCAATATTCATAATGTAAAGGGGCTTGTGCTTGGTCATCCCTGAAGCAAGTCTTCATCAATGTAACTCTAGAGTATCCTCTGAACTACGAGCCTCCTCTTCAGTAATGGTCAGCTGGGCTAAGCATATATCTGGATCAAGATGAGAAATGATTAGAGATTCCCTCATCTTTTTGGATAAGATAAGGGCATCATATATGCTTACTTAGTTGGTAGCTTTCTAAGATGTGCTAGGACATTGTAGTCATACTTGGCTTGATCCTCCACAAGCATATCCATGGGTGGAGAATCTTGTGGAGGGGTTATCTACTCTTTAGAACCAATGATTTGCTTACTTATCCCGAGGTTCCACCCTAGAAGGTAGAACTTTGTCACAAGGTTAACTGACCTCTTGGCGATGAATTTGTAGAAAGTTCTACCTTCTCATGTGTGTACCACTTCTCCTATAGCATCATCGGAGTGGATGACTCCAAATAAATCTTAAGAGGTGAACCAGTGTGATTTAGAAATGGGAAATCTATTTCTAAATTAAAAGAAGAATGATTGGAACTAGAGTTATCATTATTATTTTGTAGACTTTGAGAGTTTTTGAGAGGAATAAAATCTAGAGTATCAGGAGTGGACAAGATGTAAGTCAAAGCTTTCTTCATTGATTTCTTCTTAGATGGAGGTACATGATAGAATCTAATAAAGATGCAAGGAAAGGGGTATAGTTCCTTGTCCGTGATACAATGCTCTTATTGGTAGAAGAGGAGCTAGTGGAGGAAGAAGTAGTAGCTTGAATGGTGGATGGAGTCTTTGGGCTGGTGTGGTTGTCTACTGCTATCAGAGTAAGGTAGGCTAGCTCTCATTCTTGGGCACCTTCTTCAAGTTGTCTTTGGCAACTTGCAAACCTTCTTTGGTGTTGGAGGTTTGAGTTTCTTCAGGCACCTATAAATAAAGCTTGATCTTAGAGACCACTTTTTAAGAGGTTGGGATAAGGAAATATCCCAACCTTCTTTTATCTTAAGAGGATCACAAGTATCCCCAAGAATTACTCTAATAGAACTGGAGGGTTGTTCTAACAAGTATTCCTTGGAGACAATAATAGCTCTTGACTTGTAGCTGTGCTCAAGCAGGTCCTTAAAGGTGACACAATCCTTCAAGATCTGACTAACCATGCTGTGGTAGAGGCAATAGTTAGGATCATTACTCTTGCCCACATATTTCGGACTCTTAGGCTCAGGTAATTGAAAGTCAGGTTTCTTTAAGAGATTCTTAAAGATCTTCCTAACTACCTCCCTCTTAAATGAATATGGCTTATTCAATCTATCGGCAAGAGTAGGTAAGTAATAGCTACATAGCGTGGATGATATGTTCTTTGAGTATATTATGGAGGAGAGGCTGACCGTGTAGTAGCTTGTGGTGGTGGTATCTTTGGATGAGGTGGTGGTAGAGGAGGTGGAAATGGAGCTGCACCAGGTCTCTCATATTGAGCTCACATTTGGGCTTCCCTTTATCTGCGACCTTCTTGCCCTTAGCTTTTTCTCAAATGCTTTATGTGGCATGGGCTTGAACGATTGGTTTTGAAAATGTAACGATTGGTTTTTGATTATAAATCCCTTGAGCATGAAAGCAATTGGGCCATGAATATTCTTGAGAAGAATTTTTATAGCATGTTGTTGGACAAGCGTGGTTCATTTCATACTCGGGTTTCACCACGAGAATATAATCAACAAGGACTCATTGGAATTTTTTGTTGCACCATGAGGTCACCACAGTTACCCTTTGTTGGGCTCGGAAATCTCTTGATGAAGAGGTGCTCCAAGTAAAATCTTCTTGAACCATTGGGTAGTTTCATACCAATCAAATGTGATGCGTCAAACTCTTGACGAAGAGGGAATAGGCGTGCATCGGCCACCGATATTGTAGTATCGCTAAAATATGTTATGTACTGGGGTTCCCCGCCATCAAAATTTTGAAGGAAGGAGGCACAAAACCCTTAGGATATTGGACACCATTAAATTCCTCCGGGTAGGTCTACTCTTTAGAACATATATGAACCACCTCGGTTTTATGCCAACGCATCCTTCACTTCTTTGCTCCTAACTATTTAATATCTTTTTTCATGGAGGTGTTGTCCACCACCTTCTTATGCATGATGCCACTATCCTGGTCCACGAGAGATGTCTTGGCTGATCCAAAAAACAACCTAGGGTGGTGGCCTCTAAGGGAGTAGGATGTCTTGAGGAGCTAGCCTTGAAGTGCTTGGGGATCACTTGCAAGTCTTCAACTCTTTTCTTCATCTTCTTGATATGCTCATCTCTTTTGATTCGGCATGAAGGTGTTGGGTTGAATGAGTTGTGTCTTCTTCCTCAACCACAACACCCCTAGTATGCTAATCCCAAGGAGGGAACCCCTAGTGTCAACCATATGGACTTCTGAGTCCTCCAAGAGATCATCCCTATGGATCAAAACGACCTAACATCCTCTTCATGAGTAATCATCCACGAAGAGTTTTCTCTTCTCTAAAGTTTTGAGCGATCTCATCTAAGAGCGTCTAATCATGCAGGATAAACTTGCATCTTGGCCGGTGGAGGGTTATCTCATTGATAGCAATACATGGGCATTGCTTTGCTCTCTTGTCTCTAGGAGGCGTGCTCTCTAGTATATCTTGATCACCAATGGTTGAACACTAACTGTGGGAGGATCTACTACCATGGACACTACATTTATATCCTCTACCCTTTGCAGCGTCTTTGCGCGTGGAGCTGCAGAGCTTTGTGGGTAACTTCGTGGCTACGGTGGTGACTCAACCACGGCTTGGATTGCCATTCATTCTTCTCCATAGCTGAGGTGGGAGGTCGAATAGGACAGCTCAACCTCACCTCAATGGGTGGAGTAGATGGAGTGGGATCCTTAGGTTGTAGCCGAATCACCAATGGTGTTGGTCTTTCCTCGGATGGGGACTTCTGGATCTTGGTTAGAACAGGGGATGTCGTGAACTGGATAGGCGATGGTGGGTGGTGAGTGGACCGGTGCGGAGGTAGCACCAACTGTCCCTCAACTATAAGCCTACTCCTCCTATGACAAGTAGCACCGGTAAGGATGATGTTATCTGAACGATCGACCCTAGTAGGGCGATGATTAGGAAAATCCATCAGAGCGGAAGCCTCCGACTGCTGGAAAACCTTTGTCGCTCCCTCCTACTTGTCTGAGCTGATGCGTGAGCCTCCAAGGCTCTCTCTCTCTCTGGATCTGACTTCTAACTCTTCTAGAGATAACCATCCTCAGATCAAAAACTATACCTGATTCGGCGTGTAGGCTGCCAACGGTGCATGATTGTCCAGGCGCATAGGGCTTCCTATGCTCCTGCGGTGTCTTTGAAATATCTTTGGTGGAGGTAGTGCAACAATCCTCTTATAGTCATCCTCCATCTAAGGCTTAGGGGTGGAACCTACCACCTCTCAAATGTGGAGAGGTCTCTAGATCCCTCCTGGTGGAAATAACATCTCTCTCTCCACCCTCTTGTGATGCCGCTTGACGTTGCAGTTCTTGTTGCGACGCTGTATACGTGTAGGTATGACAAAGCAAGAGCTAGCACCCACCTCGAATGTGGAAAAGACTATCTCAAAAACCAAGATAGTCTTCCCCTTTGGGGTGTCCAAGGAGGGTGTAGTAGCCCTTCTAGTTGTAGTAATTGAGTGACCACTGGTGAACAACTAGCACCTATCTTGGGGGTAGTAGGAATAATAGTGGTCTTCCTCTTTAGTGGAGGAAACTCAAAATTAGATGGCATATCGAATCAGATAAGTGGTGTCTTCCCCACCACATCCTCCTTGCTAACTATGGTGAGGGGTGTCCCCTCGCAAGAAATCCTTACCCCCTCAAAACCATGGCTAAAGTAGATGACCTCGATGGAGCCAGTGATAGAGAGACTAGCCTGATCCAGGGCTAAGTTTAGGCCAGTGGGGAAGTAAAACAGCTTGTTGGGAGCCATAGATGCTTACTTTGGAAGAATTGATTGCATTGAAATCTATATTATTGAAATATAGTTGAGTTAGACACTTGCCTTGATATTCAACTTCAATCATTGATTTTAAGATTTTATTTTGAATTTGAACCCACACTAAACAATCTTAAGGATGTTAAGTGAGGTTCATTAAAATTTTAGAGAGATTTTGGATATTGAGGAGAGTCTTTGCCATTTTATTTCGATTCAGAACCCATACTCAACTGATTTAGGTAGGTTGGGCAGAGATTTTCTTGGAAATATTTGTGTTATGTGCATCTTGTTTGAAAATATTGATAGTTTGAAAGACTTCTACTTAGCAAATTTGGGTATGCTAAGAAGAGGTTGTGATTGTGTGTTTGAAATATTTTTGCTTGTGAAGATTTGATTGTGTGATATTTTGATTTGAAAATGGGGCTTCTTACTTAACAAATTTGGTACGTTAAGTAGAGGCCACATGTGTTTGATTTGTGCTTGATGATAAGACTTTCACTTAACAAATTTGGTATGCTATGAAAAAGTCAAATGTGATTGTGAGATAAATTTGCTTCTCTTTTAAGATGGGAGTTCAACTTAATAGATTTGGTATGTTAAATGAAAGCCCCAAATGTGTTTGAGATATGTTTATTTTTCTTTGAGAATGAGACTCTCACTTAACAAATTTGTTATGTTAAGTGAAATCCCAAGTGTGGCTTGACATGAAAAATTAGATCCTTATTTAACAAATTTGGTATGTTAAAATAGGGATCAAATGTGTGTTGAAAAAGACCCTCACTTAACAAAATTGGTATGTTAAGTGAAAGTCAAATATGTTTATGATTTCTTAAAATGGAACTCTCATTTAACAAATTTGGTATGTTAAGTGAAGGTCAAAAGTGTTTACAATTTTAAAATGAAACTCTCACTTAACAAATTTGGTATGTTAAGTGAAATTAAATGTTTATGATTTTGAAAATGAAACTCTCACTTAACAAATTTAGTATGTTAAGTGAAAGTCAGGTGTATTTATAGTTTTTTGAAAGAAAAGGAACTTATTTAACAAACTTAGGTATGTTCAATGGAGTTCAATTTATTCTTATGATTTTTTTTTAAAAAAAGGGGTTCTCATTCGACATACTCGGACATGTCAAATGTGATCCCAATGTGTTTTGAAGTCCAAGACTTTGGCAAGAAGGAGTTTTATCAGACAAATGCAAATAAAATTCAATTTGCTCTACCTTCTACAAGGAAAGGGGAATTCCCATTTGACAAATTTAGGTTATGTCAAGTAGGTGGGGTTTTGGTTCAAATATGTCTTGACTTTTCTTTTGTGTGTGTATGGTTTATTGCTTTTCAAGAGGAAATTTAGCTCTAGCACATGTGAAGTATGCTAAGTGGAGTTTCAATTTTTTAATAATATGATTTTATTCAAAAATAGAATCTCCCTCCAACAAATTTGAGTGTGTGGGATGGGGATAATTATTTCTAAAGAAAATGTGTTTTTTGAAAAAGACATTAAAAATGGTTGATTTTGATTTTGAAAAGAACCTCCATGTAATCATAGGATTTGTTACACGAGGTTTGGTTATATGTGTTTTGTGAAAATTTCTTACAAACTTTTGTGTACATATCTCTTATTATGTGGATTTTGAAAAAGTGCTTTTGGAAAGACATGTTATTTTATAGAAGAGTTTTATTCTCTTATTGTTCATGGGATGAACCTTGCCTCACCATCAGAATGGTGAAGAGATTCTTAATGTTGGTCATCTCCTTTGTTTGATTAATTTTCATTTTCACCTATTGGGGGAACCCAATAGGGATTTTAAAACTTCAGTGAGGTCCTAAAACCTAAATGATGTTAGTGAGATTTGCTTAAGGATGAAATAAAATATCAATGGAAAGAATGATAGTCTATAAAATATAAGTCCATCGATGCTTGGAGACAATAATTGTCTACTAAAGATGGAGAGGAACCATCCCTAGTGGAGTCACCAAAAAAATTTGTGGTATTTATTTTTAGGATGTGGGACACCACATAGATCTTAGGTGGTACGTATTGAAGTAATCGGGTACGACATTAAGGAATGATGTATTATCTCAAAAGATAGAAATCACCACCCTATAATGGACTGTCACTTTAAGGACTTCTAAAGCATGATGGGTCTTCAAATATACTATGGATCTTTCCCCTACTTTATATAGAAAAGTAAAGTAGGATTTATTTTAAGCTCGGCTCATTAAGTTCCCTATGGAGGCAAGCTCTCATAGTTAATAACATCCTAAAGAATCAGAATTCCTTAAGAATACTCTCGATTAAAGTAAATAATTAAGGTCTCCAAAGATTTCAAGGTTAAGACTATCAAAGGATTGGCTACTTTAGAAAATGAAATGGGATAAATCAAGGAGAAGACTTATTTTGGAATCCAAAGGGAAAAGTAGGAAATGCTCATTATAGTAGGATGCCTAGCGAGCATTCTAATCTACCCTATAGTTGGGCTTTTATTTTTTTGAAATTTGAAGAGAGTTAATTATTTGAGTTGACATTTTATTAGATTGCTAGGGCTTATAATTCCATAAGATTGTAGAAATGTTTAAGAGGTGGGAATTTATACTTATAGCATGAAGAAAATAACTACCTGATTCTAAACTAAGGAGCCTTGGTACAAAACAAAGGCACGACCTAAATATAAGGCAAAATGGGTATATGATTTACCTCCATAAGAGAGAATAAACCACCCGACTACTGGACTTATTATCACCTTGAGGGAAGCCAGCTAACTCCTCCTATGCTTTAAATCCATGTAGGCAACTCTTATGCTTTGTATGATGGCTAGACTATTGTTCATTTAGAAAGGAAACTAAGTCCTTAGACTCACTCCCTAAGAAACTAGGTCATGAGTAGTATGAATCCATGACTTAATCTAATGCAAATTTTATCAAATTTATTTGATTTTTTTAGACTTTTTTTTTGACACAGGCTATTGGATTTCGTATGCCTAAATGCATGAGAATTTGATTATGGGCCAAATTAAGAGAGAAAGTGGTGTTCTTCTACCAAAGGCTCTCACAGGTTAAGCCTTGATTCTCACGGCAAGGATGGAAGCCCCCTCTTAACAAGAGTGGAAGAATATGATATGCATGATATTATACATTCATTCAACCATCTAAAGGGTTGCTAAAAATTTTTATTATCTTTATTTAATTCCTAAGCTTTTATGTGAGGTTATGAGTTATTTTAAAATTTTAGTTATGAGTTGTTAATTGGGGTAGAAAATTTAATTTTATCCTAAGAGCCTACTGCATTCAGGCCAGACATTCAAGCATCAATCATAAAGAAACTATGAAGAACATGTTGTTCTAATGTGCAATCTAAGCATAACGTCAAATAATTTTATAGACTACCGTAAAAGAATAAAAGGCCAGTGCGGTCGGGTTCCTCCATACACCTCGAAAAGAGAAGAAAAGACATGGGTAGCCTAGCTCTACCCTTATACAACCCGAATTATAAAAAAAATAAATACTATGGGGTCTTTTTTTCTTCATTTCTTCCTTCTCTTTCTTTTGATTTGATTTGCTCCAAAGGCATCAAAGGGAACCCCAAGGACTAACGCCACTTCTTAATCCTCCATAACACTAATCCTACATCCTAATGGAAAATTACATCAAAAATAGAAAAAAAAAATCTAGCTACACGCAAAATAAATGTTAGCTAAACACGCCATACAACCTAAGCAATTATATGAATAATTTGGATTTAGCACCCCACACATGGGTAACCAAGCCCACATGTCCTAACGTGGGTTACGCTTAGGGGCTAAGCAACCTACATAGCAAAAGCATTTATATTTATTTTACAGTATCCCCTTAAGCACAACCCTCTGCAAAAAAACATGATTAGGCTAATAACGACCTAGCATCCAGTCTATGAAATATACACCCTAACATCTAGTCTAAAATATTACATCATAAAACAAAATACAACATCATACGTACAATGCTCTAACTTAGCACTAGAAGTGATGACTTAGTATTCTAATGTGTGTGCTTAAGGTAGCAAGACTTTACTAGCTTCTTTAGTTTAAGTTTCAATTTAGTTTGAATTTAAATTTTACCTTTGGGTGATTTCAATTTAAATGATTTGATGATTTACTTTTCACTTTTATTTGGTTAAAGTGATGTTTAAGTTTTAAGAATGAAGAGTAGAATGAATTCTATTTGTAGATAGAACTCACCCTATTCAACATCCTAACTCTTAAAGAGTATAACTAAGGTCCATAAGTATCTTAATTAGCCCATTTGAATTTGTGATTTAGACTTTGGAATTAGAGTTTATTTAAGTATTTGATTGATTGATTTTGGATTAGATGTTTTGGTTTAATTACATCTTGATAATTCAATATCCTTAATATTTAATGAAGTTTATGTTTGTTTAAATTCATGTGTTTTTGATTGATTAATTTTAGATTAGATGTTTGGTTTAATTAATTCTTGATAATTCAACATCCTTAATCTCTAATGAAGTTTAACTTTGTTTAAATTCATGTATTTTTAATTGATTAATTTTAGATTAGATGTTTGATAATTAAATCTTGATAATTCATTATCCTTTTAAATTAATATCTAATTCTTTTCTTTGGTTATGGTTATGTGACTTAATTTCATGCTTATTTGATTGTGGTTATGGTTCATTCATTTGTTGTTTGATCATTAGATTAATTGAGATTTTTATTTTGATTTTAATTGAGTTTGATTCCTTGTAATTAGGATTTTATCTTTTAATCTTATCCATTTGTCATGTTTATCAAAGTTTGGTTTGCATTTTGATTTCATACATTGGATAGTTAATTAGTTTATCTTATTTAAGTAGGTTGAATGAGATTTGATTTGATTGTATATTAAATTGATGAGAGTCTTTCTTAATTTAACTTAACTTGATTTAATTTGATTTAATTAGCTTTATTGGTCTATGGGTTTGCTTAGGTTCAATGTGATTATGTGATTAGTTTAATTAAGAAGTGTATTTATTTTAATTATAAAGGTTTGTTTAATTTTCAATTTGGTTTCATATTTGTTTAGACTAATGATGTAATTAATGACTTAATGGTTTAGGTTTAATTTAGGTTTTGATTAGTATTTAATTGCATTTTGATTGATTAAACTTAAGTTTAATGTGATTAATTTGATTAACTTAATTAGTTTATTTAAGAGGTGTGATCTAATTATTAAATTAAGTAAATATTTGTTTAATTTTTTTAAAAGTTTGACTTCATATTTATTTAGGTTAATGATGTAATTAGTGAGTTAATGATTTAAGTTTAAATTTCGATTTGATTAGCATTTAATTGTGTTTTATGTTTGATTAAGCTAAAGTTTAATATGATCAATTACTTGTCTTAATCAGTTTATTTAATACCTATGATTAAATTAATTAGTAGATTAATTAAGTTTTTTATTTGGATTAATTTTAATGTGATTTATAAAATTAATTTAGTTTATTAATATGATGGATTAATTTATTAAGTTTCCATTAATTATGTTTTGATTAATTAAGTTTAATGGGGGTCAATTAAAATTTTAATTAAGGGTTTGTTTAATTATAGATTAATGACTTAATGATTTAGGTTTAATTTAGATTTGATTAGTGTTTAATTGCATCTTAACTATGTTTGATTAAGTTTAGGTTTAATATGATTAATTTGATTAACTTAATTAGTTTATTTGAGGGGTGTGATTATTAAATTTAATTAAGGGTTTGATTTAAGCTTAATTTTAGAGTTAGCTTTAATGTAACTTATTAAATTAATTTGATTAATTATGATGATGGATTAATTTATTAAATTTGCATTAATTAGATGTTGACTAAAGTTTGATTATTCATGATAAGGGTTTTACTTGATTTGATCCATTTATTATGTTTGTTTGATTTCATTAATATGTTTAATTTAATTATTAGGTTGAAATATTTAATGGTTAATTAATTATCTTATTCCAAATGGATGTGATTTAATCATATCTTAATTAAGTTTACTTTAATTTTATTTGATTTAATTCATTTAGTATCAAATGATTAAAGTTTCCTAAATTTGTTGAATTTGAGTTTGATTTAAGATTTAATCATTTAATTGAGTTTTATTCACTTTTATAGATTTAATCATATTTAATTTAATTTCTTCTAAAGATGATAGTTTTCTGATTTGAGGTTTGATTAATGATTTCTTAAGTGCTATTTCATTTTTATTAGATATTTAAATTATTTTTTAGATTATGTTTTAATTAACTCCTTAATTGATTAAACTATATTCTTAAGTGTTTGTTTGATTTTCATTAAGATTCAGAAGATCACATTATTTTCTTAAGAGTCCTAGATGTCAATTGAAGTTATTTAAGTCATTTTGAATATTTTTATAAATTTCAGAATTTTTATTTGATTTATTTTATTAAAATGGACAATGTGAACTTCAAATTTTAATTTCTCCCTATCCAGTAGTCATTTTTACTTAAAACTTTTATGGTAGGTGTGTTTTAACTTTAATTTTAATCCCTAAAAATTTCAACTTAATCTGACTTATATTTTTGGTTTAATTAATGAAATTTGATTTTTTTTCTAAAACTTAAATTAAGCTTAGAATACTCAGTAAATTTTAGGGATTTTGGGTTTGTTGGATTCTTCTTAGAAAGACAAATCCAATAGCCTTTGTTTGTAATTTTTGGTTAAGTATTTTATTTTTTATAAATTTTTGAAGTTTCACGTGATTTAAATTAATTTTTCTTTATAAAAAGGAAATAGCAGCTGACGTCAACCTTTGGGAGGGAAGGCAAAATGACCTGCAGCTCACTCTAGGTCGTCCAATCATAGATCGTCTAGATCGATCGCGTGCAATCCGAGGCCGTGATGCGACCGATACAATATGAGTCCGGCGGTTCTTCACGCGTGATCGAATGATCTAGATCGTATCAAGCGATTTGAAGGCCCAGATCGCGTAAGCCATGCGCGATCTGAAGGCCCGGATCGCACGATCCGAAGGCCCGGATCGCGTGATCCGAGATGTCCGATTGAGCGAACTACACGATCTGATGGTCCAGATCGCATTAAGCTTTAAGACTGCGATCCACGCAGAATCCGGACCATCCAATCCCGCGAACCGCAAGATCGGATGACAACTTTTTCCTGCTGGCCAGTGAACAATGTTTTCAAGCATTTTTTTTAAAATATAAGAGTTTCTAAGCTAAAACTTATCCAAATGGATCTATTTTCATGTTGATTCGCATCGAAAAGATTCTATTTTCTAATTGGTATGATTTAAAGTAAAAATGTGGGATTATCTTTGGGAAACTCCTAAAATCACGAGAAAATTAATACAAAATGCGTGAAATCTTGGCCGACTATGGTTTGGTGAAATTTACCTCACCGGGGTAGATTTCCACTGGCGATGAAGATCCGAGCGAACTCTTAGGTAAATGAGAAAGCTTTGGACTGATCTTTAGCCCTTACCTCCCTTCGGAATGTTGCCTTCTCCGATGTCTACCGTCGCCTCGCTAGAAGAGTAATTATTTATATTTTTGTACTAAAAAATGGCTCAAAAAAGTGAGGGATGAGTTCCTTTATGCTTTAGGGAGCTTTTGGGGGCTAAATGGTGGTGGGAGAAAGAGATCTATAACCTCATCTCCCCCTCCTTTTATAATGGCTGAAAATATAATCTTTTTTTGAATTTTTTTTGACTCTAAATTGATTGCCATCTTGCTTGGGGTGATGGATGATGATGATTGAGGACTTTGGATTTTACCCAAATCCCTCTCGTCATATGATCAGACTTATTTAATACAAATGTTGGGGAAGAGTTAAGTACATGTGATGGGGGGAATTAAATGAGGTTGGGTGGAATCCTATGTGGTGGAGGATTCATGAGAGATTTAACTTGATTGAGTTGATTTTGGGCTAATCCCAAATGGGATTGGGTCCGATTTGATCAACCCCCAATAGGTTTTGGCTTGGTTTCAAGGGATTTGGCCCAATTTGGGTCATATGGGTCATTTTGGTTCAAATTGACCCATTTGACCAAAATTGGCCAAATTAGCCTAGGTTCTAGGTTGATTCATGTTAAATTGGCTAATTGAAGATGAATGTGGTCTTTGGTTTGAATTAGATTTAATTTGAATTTAGGCCAAATTAACCCTTTAGGACAATTTGGGCTAGGTCAAGTTGACCAATTGGACTCGATTAATCAAATTGGGTTTAATTATGGCTTTGGTAAAGTTCAATAATCAATTTTGAATTAACTTGAGCCATTGGTTACAATCAATTTGGGTTAGATCATGATTTGACCTAATTTGGTCCATTAGGCCAATTTAGGTCAATTTGGATCAAGTGGCCAATTGGGCTTTGTTTGGCCCAATTGATTGCAATAGATCATCCTAGGGTGATTAACAATCATGGTGGAAGATTTTGGTGAGCTTGGTTTAGTCCAATTTTGGCTGGATTAGAAGTTGGCTCAAATGGGTCCTTTAAGTCACTTTAGGTCAAGTGGACCTATGGAGGTCAATTGATTTGGTTTTGGTTTGATTCAAGTTTAATTGAACTTATATATGAGCCTTAGATTGGAATATAAATTCAACGACAATCAATTTGAAGTCTAAGGGATTTTGTCTCATTTGAAATTTTCATGTCAAAAAGGCTAGGTTGGGTTTGACTTGGGTTGGTATCGATTTGATTTGATGATTGTAGGTTTCATTTATATTTGGGTAGATAATTAAATGAATGATTGATTCAAGAGAAAATTCATTGGTTTAGACTTGATATAGGTGAAATTTGGCTAAGTCCACGAAATTTGCTTAAAGGGTTTAGATTTAGTTTGGATTTGATTTTTGATATAGTTTTGGTCATTTAAATTTAGATTTCTTTTATATTTGTGAATATAAATAAAGAAGTAATTGATTTATGAAGAGATCAGTTGGTTTTGATTTGATCTAAGGGAGTTTTGCTATAAACATGAATGTGGTCATATGGCTTAGGAAGGGTCTTAAGATTTGAATTTGATTTTGGGTTTCAATCATTTGGGGTCAAATTTTGAAGTAAGATTTGGAATTTGAATTTGAGATTTGATTTGAGAATTGAGTATGGGTTTGATTTGAGAGAAAGTGTAGCTAGATTAGGTTTAGCTATGGGATAGGTAATTTCCTTAAGCCTTAAGGCATAGCCTAATCTTATGATTAACACTTATAAGTCTAGGCTTGGTTAAGTGTTCACATAATCACTACAAGTGTCTTATGACTAAGCTATAAGAGTACTAAGTCTAAGAAGAGGAGATTAAGAGCTGACTCTAGAAGTGAGGTCAACACATGTATATAAGACCAAATTCTAAAGTTGATAAAGATAATGGATTAATTTTATATGAGAGATATATGGGATTTTAACGAAATATATGATATGCTTTGAAGTTTAAATGTACCTAAAAACCATATCTCATGTAATTTCCATCCTCAGATTATCTTCTCTAATTTTAGAATTTCGTGATACACATACATTGTAGCAAAAAATATGCTTCCCCATCTCCCATCATTTTTCCTCATTTCAAAAAAAACAACAAACAAACAAAAGAATTTAAAAATAATCCTTTTTTTCAAATCATAATGTTAACACAGCATGCAAACAAATTGAAGATAGAATCTCAAAGTGAATTATTATGCAAACTATTACATTAGAGTATATGAATGTGATCAAAAGTTTTGAATATGATGGATCATTGCTTTGAAAAGACACATATCTTTCACAAAATATAAAACTTAAAGAGCGAACATTACGAGAAAATTTAGTACACAAATCATTGCATCAATGTGTGTATAAGCCATATAGGGTTGCAATGCAATTGAACACATATTTTGAGATAATTATAGGCTCCTAACCACAACTTCGTGTTTTGTGCAAATAACGAGATGACTCTTATATATGCATGTTTTAAGAGAAATTAATTTAGCTATAATGCTTTTAAAAAAGTCTAATTATCAATTGATTAATTTACATGCTTTACTAGAAGTCGCAAAAACATAGCTTCAAATGCCTCTATAAGCATGTAAAACTTCTAACTTATACAAAATTCAATGAAATTGAGAATGAATTCGAATGGGCCGCTTTACCTATATGGTGATGATGTAAATCACACATAGTCAATCCAATCCACCTATTAGGGATAAGTGTTGACAAGATTGATTATAAGTTTAGTGTTTACTCATTAAGAGAGTAATTTTATTTTACCTTTGCATATGACCATCAAAGGTTATAATATAAATTTTTCTTATTTAAAATCATAAACTCTCTATTTTGATATGAAAAATACAATCATAAGTTTTAACTATTGACCTGATCCTCTATTAGTAGGCAAGCAAAGTTGACAACGTATATACCCTAGTGATGATTAGGCAGATTGTCAATTAGAGGGGTTTTATCTTAAAAATAAAGTTATCAAATTGTAACGTGAATGTTCAATCATTCACACCTCGATGATGATTTTATTGAATGTAAATTTCAACCAGAGGGGATATCACAATCAAGTTATATTGAAGAATTAATGTTAAATATGATAAATTCAAATTTCATTCAAATACAAAAACTATAAAAGAAGATTAATTTAAATGTCTAAATAAAAATTATTAATCTAAAGGCTTAAAGCAAAATCCAATCCATCCACCTTTCATAATCGTTTGTCAGAGGTGATAAATTAAGAAAATTTTAGCTCACGAAGAAATCAATATCAAATCGTGTTCTACTATATTCACTCTCAATCAATCTCATATAATAAGGATGTGACCCGTGTCATTTGTCGGCGTGGCTTGGTCAGTAAGCTTCACATATGACCTGGTTACGACCATAGTTCTTGATCGTGCGCTAAATGATGTCATTATATTATGGTCATGACTGTAGCCATATATTTCCCAATGACTTTGCTCCATAAGATGTGAACCATAGGGTGCACCTGATAGGTAAAAAAGCCATGTGTCAACTAAGGTGGACTTAAGCATGTCTACTTAAACAAACACCATCTAAAATCTACTAGGGCCTTTTGGACGATGCAACTCATGGCTACTAATAAGAATTCTTCAGTCAGATTGGGTCAACTACCTCTTCTAACTAAGTAAACTGGGGATCATGACAACCCAGGATGATGAAACTATGAGATCTTGATTGGGCGCGTTATCATTCTCCCAATCATTCATTTTAAGTTAAATAATGATGAAATTCATAAAACTAAATTTTATAACATCATATGTTGCTACTATACGCTACACATTTAACAATCTAACGACTAGCCTCAATTGAAAGTACTCTCTCAATATTGAGAGGGGTAATTAACTATGAATGCTTGCGCTTATAAGAAACCTGGAACCAGATCAAAAGTCCTCGTAATATGGGGTGAAATCTCTCGGTTGTGTCTTATCTACTATTTCATCTACTTTCTAAAAATTTGACTGACATTTAATCTACTCGCTTAATTGAGAGGTTAGTGGCGAATTTTTGAAACTCACACTCACAATTCTTATATATTTAAATATCTAATATTAAAATTAAATATTTATTTATCTAGGATTTACCTATACTTAAAAAATGCATTTCACTTTTAAAAAGTGAGTGAAAATAATATTTTTGATGTGATATTGAAGATTAGGATGTTATATGTAATAATTGAAGTTTAGATATTATATATGTGAATATATATGAATTATGGTATGTATGTAAATCTCCCTTAAAAAATTTAGGAAGAATCTTAAGTCAATTTAACTTAATTATTAAGTTGAATTCAAGCCATATTTAAATTAAATATCAGATTTTTTTTTATAGCCTATTGTATCAAAATTCATGTGAGATTTGTAGAAGTTGAATCCACACGATCGAGATATCATTTTTAAACAAATTCAATGTTCAGAATGTATCGATGCAACTGCTTTGAGAGCCATTTGAGCAAGATCGAGGTTGGTTGATATGAATTCGTGCTTAATTCATGCATCATCACACTCTAATTATCACAAATTGTTCCATATTCGACTGAATTGATCACGGAAGATCTCGTTTGATAGGTTTATCCGTTTACAACAACGGTCGCAAAAGTAGCTAGGTTGGATGACGAGCCTCCCACTTTGATATGTGTAAAATCACATTTTCAATTAAAATTTAATATATTTGCACAATTATACTTATGAATTTATTTATAGGTCAACAGATGAATATTACAAATTAGAAAAAAAAATGCTAATGATCGAATTTAAATGCTCATCTTCACAAAATAAAAAAGAATCAATATATTTTGACTAAATTTATTTTAAGATAAATCAAATTATTAATTAATTAATCAAAGTTCGAAAAGTTTTTATAAATTTAACTCAAAATTTACATCTTATGCAACTGTGCAATGTTGAGTGATGGAGTAAAGAATTTTTCAAGAGTAAAGAATTTTTCAAGAGTATATGGAGATAGATTGACATCGCTCCACTCAGCTTCACATGCAACATAGAGGTTACAGCTGCTACGAAAGAGCTTTGTCACATCCAGTTTCAAAGTTATCCCACGCATGCCAAGCGAATATATCCAAGTGTTCCCAATAATCTTCAAATATGATCCGCCGCTCTTTTCCATGGAAGAACATTCGATAGATAGTCGTTCGTCGGTCGGATCATCCGGATCGGCCATTAAAATATGTTTCGGCAACATGGCTTTAATCCTTTTTAATCTGATCCTTGGAGGCCTTTCGTCGAGCATGTAGAGCTTGCAATCTTTGCCAATGGCATAAAACCGCCCGTCGCCAGCGAGAGCGATATCGCTTATGCCTTTACTACTTTCCAACAAAAAACACCACCTTTGGCCATTACCATGCCGGCAAAACGCAATCCTTCTCTGTGTACCATCTTATTCGGCTGGTTATTTCGACCATGCCGGCCACTGCAACGCGGCCGCCAGAGCTCGAAGAGACGACCACCTTCAAGAGATGTAAGTCAGATGCTTCAGGAACAATACCATTGGAGTTATTATAATGGCTGAGTAGCTCTGGGGACAGACGGGGAAATATGAGTTTATGATTTGATACGGGATCAAAAAGAAGAGTTTCATCTTCTCGGCTTACGAAGACGATCCATCTGTTGGAACAGCATACCTGAGAGGAGAAAAATCTTGGGACCATAATGGCAACGAGATAGAGTGGCTTCTATTATTGCTGACGCTTGTAAATTTGATGGCGTTGTCAATAC
The DNA here is from genome assembly GCA_021442155.1 of Cymbidium sinense. NCBI lineage: Eukaryota > Viridiplantae > Streptophyta > Magnoliopsida > Asparagales > Orchidaceae > Cymbidium > Cymbidium sinense. Next base: position 218,706,686 of record CM038216.1, read on the forward strand.
TGTGGAGGTCTATGTCTTAGCGTGGAAGAATGCTGGGGACAGGCATGGCAGCATGCCATTGGGAGCAGACTGATCTAAAGGAAATGCGATCAATGCGTTGATATAGCTTTAACTTATCTCTGATGATTATTAACAAGTCAAGAGGGAGATCTGACCATGATGAAAACGTTGAGGAAGAAGACGACATGGAAGAAGAAAAGAAGAGATAATCATTTAATGTTTCGAAAGAGTTCTGGACAACTCTCCCGCAGGGTTCAGTTTCCACCTTGTACTTATAAATCTTTTTTAGCAATGAGGACTGCCCGAGAATAGACGGGGAGACGGTCTCCATTAATTTTGTGGGTTAACAGTTGTAATCTTCTGGCGGGAAGAAATTGCAACCGTAAAAACAGGACCAAAGTTTTATGGTAATTTTTTTAAAATAGGTACGGTTAAAACCGAAATTAGCTAATTGAGTATTGATAAAAAAATAATTTAAGAATAGATATAGTCGCCCAATTAGTGGGCGACGGTTATCGCCGTCTCCGACGAGCGTGGCCGCACATGAAGAGTAGGGTCCCGAATTGGGCGACCTTTAGATAACCGCCGCCCAATTAGCAATCCCCGACACATTTTATATCGCCCGATCGCCCTAGCCTCGATTCCCCTCGCGACACTCCGCTTCGTAGAACGCCGAGTCCGACCGCCACCGAAAGCACGAAAGCAGCCCCTCCGTCGCCGGCGAACATCTCGGCCACCGACGGCATACAAAGCACCGCCTGTATTGTGTTTTTTTTGTCCCGTTGCACACGACTTCTTCTAGGTATTTTTTTTTTACCGTGGCTTGTGACTTTCTTCTAGGTATTGGTAGTAAGGTGTCATTGCCAACTTATATTTTTTCTAAAACCTTGATATGATGTTGCATTATGGAGTTATTAAAATTAGTTATGAGAGGATTAGTAAAGCCAAAATCAAGATATTAAAATAAGGAATTAAAATCAACATAAGTGAGAACTACTATTGGAGTGGAGGGAGATTGTTATGATGGAGTATAATTTGTATTTTGATGATGGTAGCAATTGAGTGTTGAGTGTCCTCATTTTTGACATATCTAGCATATGGTTGAATTAAAAATTCGACCTCCCTAATTTTATTGGAAGAGATGCTCACTTTGTTTGAAAAAATTACTAACATTTTGACCTCACCGTGGTAAAAGCTACTATGATTGCATCCATAATATGTGTGTGATGCTAAATGGAGATCAAGAAGGGCATGCTCCTTATTCTTTTATTTTAGACATTTATTTCTTGGCTATTTAGTCAAGAATAAAGATCATCAAGGCTAATTATCTTGAATTTAGTTTGAACGGCTATTTTGAAGGCTTGATAAAATATGAGTAGGTCATTTATGATTTAAAGGATGATGTCTTCAATATTAATTGTTGCACCACCAGTAGAAATGATGTTTATGATTGTCTTGATTTGAGAAAGATATTAAACCATTGTTTGATCTTTTATGGATATGTTATGCAACTCATTCTTAAGTTTGAATTACTCGTAAATGATTTGTGGATTGAAGCCAACACTCAATAAAAATTCATATGGCAAGACATGAATCATGAGAAACCATTAGGAAAAATAGCATATATCAAGTTCCTTTCAAACTACTTTTTTAAACTAAGTAGTTCATTTTTATTAATAATTTATTTGTAATTTACAAGATTATTGATGCTTCTCATGTAGCCAAATTATTCTTCACAAAAAATATTTGTTTATGTGGATTTCCCACTCATTAAATGTGATAAGAATGTAAGTTTTATCTTAAGATTTATTTTCCACTTTTATTTAGCTGCTGATCCGTTATTTCTCATAATTTGCAGTATGTAGCGCTAATTGTAAACAATAATCTTCTACTTTTGACGATATGATGGCAGGAGCACCGCCGATAGACGTCGGCGAGTTGGGGAGGCTACCACCATTGGAGCGTGCACCTTCGAGGTTCATCCTAGTATTGCGCTACGCATGCATCGAGCCGCCACCGATCCGTAAGTGAATTTGTTTTTGCGAATGTGTTACCCGCTTACCTTTTATTTCTGGTACTTACATTTTTTTTTGAGCACCGCATTGGGCGCATCACACTTGCTTATCAAGGAGTGGCCCATTACATGCACGATTCATTCGGGCGCAGAGTATGGGCTCGATCGCGTGAGTCGCCACGCTTCATCCACCGATCATCGCTGTTACCGCCTTTGGTTGAGAGATGGTCTCCGACAATACCTTCCACCTTGGGTGAGACCGTGACGCCCAGACGCGGGCGATGATTCTAGGCCTACTTGATGGACCACCTATCATGGCCCGACAGGATTGGCGAGGGAAGAGATGGGACACGGGCTGATTCGCGATGATTTGTTAGACGACCATTATGACGCGGATGTACCATGACCATCAATCCGCATATCGTCGACATTCGTGATGGGCCGTGCACATGCGATGTACGCATGCCAATCGAGGTGGTGGACTGAGAGTCATAAATGAGCATGTAGAAGACTTCTTCACAGCTTATATTTTATTTCGATTGGCTTTTTTTAACAATGTCAGTTCGTGAGGTCCACCTACATACACCCCTGAGGATCTGGATGCTTTTAGCATGATGTCTATAGGTTGAGCAGTCTTGGCTCATCTATATAGAGAGTTGCACGAGTCGATTAGACCCACCAGGGCCAACATGACTGGTTGCCTACACCTACTTCAGATTTGGGCTTGGGAGCATATTCATGTGGGTAGGCCGACTTTACATGTCCCATATCATGTGGGTAGGCCGACTTTGCATGAGTCGATGCCGACTGGGTTGAGTACCACCAGTCACACATTGCTTTTTGGGAGAGGCGAAGGGATTGCCTCGTCGAAGGGCTAGATGAGGCTGTGGACAGAAAGACTGCTATCAGTCAATACATGCGTTGGTTCAGATAATGGGCTTCTTTGTACTTATTGGCCGCACCGACAGATTCACCTACCACTTACTACGCTAGAGCACCAGTGGAGCGTCTTTATGTAAGTTATAAAATAAGTAAATATTCAATATTTTTGTAAGTGATAATTTTACATTCGTTTCTTTTTGCGTAGGCGGACCATATCGTGGCTACTCGGGACATATTTCAGCCATACTTCGGTGCTGTTGATGATCACCACTTACAGCGATGTGTCGATACATATGAGATGCTATGCAGAGATCTTGATCAGCGTGTACATATAGGTGACACATATTACTATCGGTGCCTACGGAGGGTGTCGCACAATATGACTGCAGCGCCGGTCCATCTACTTCCGCTGATCCAGAACCATCTACGTACGCTGATGCGGGACCTTCTACGTATGTTGATCCAGGACCTTCTACGTACGCGGATCCAGGACCGTCTACATATCAGCCGTCATATGACTCGCAGCTATCTATATTCCCATCGCAAGATGATATGTCGCACAGTGTCGAGGATGCCGCTTCTAGAGGCCGATCACCGCGCGTGATCGTCCGGCGCTGATCATTACACACCAGTGGTGCATTCCACGCATCTGAGGAGGAAGGCAGTTATCTCACGAGGTAGGGCTTAGGACAGTGTCTGTACTACATTTGCCTTTCTGATTCATTACAAACTACATAGTCATGTACATGTTAACCTTGATTATGACATAATGAATTTTTATAAGCTGTTTTTCTAATTTTTGTTTATGTACATAGCAGTTAATGTATCTAAGGTTGTGGTACTTTGATGTTTTACTAGCCTCATATGGTTGGAAATATGTGGTAAATAAAGTTAATAAAAATATTTTCCTTGTTCTTTGACTTTGTATGGTACTCTTGACGTATATTGACATCTTTTCTGAGTTGATATCAAGTTATTTTGTTTTTTGAGGTGTTATTGTTTTTTTTGTCGGATGGAGGATCGACTTCTATGATTTCTCCAACGGTTTCAAATCGTGACATTGGTGTGAATTTCAGTTTTACTTATCCTCTTGTAATTGTGGTAGTGTTCGCAATGGGCGCATGCTTACTAATGTTAACATTGAGTTAAGGAATGACTAAAGCAATAGTAAATTAAGGCTTTATTTGGTATTGTTTAGGTAATTATTTCTGTGTCATTTAGTGCAAAATATGGTGTAGCTTTGCTTGCTCGGGAATCATGCCGCCAATTGAAGTCGAGCCCGCCAATTATGATTATTTCGCTAAGCTAATCCGATAATGACCGGTTTCATTTCAAAACCTTGGTCAAGAATAACTGTCTGCTTCACCTACGGCCTGCATCAAACATCATTTCTTTTGTGTATTCATCAATGAACAGAGGTGCCTTTGTGTTTAAGAGTTAATGGTTTAAGTTTTCATCAAACATCATTTCTCTTGAGTTCCTTCAAATACATTATATATAAGAATAAAAATAGTAACTATTTTGTATGATATCAAATTCTTTTCATAAAACATTTTAGAAGCCTTGCAAGCATATTCCATCCTACTTGAGTTGGAAAATTTACTTCCCAATTTGAGCACATAAACGTACACTAATAAACCAATTCACTTCACAAATGGACAAGAAACAAATGTTCATTATGCCGTAATCAAAGTTAGCTTGTACATGACTCTGAAGTTGGTAATCAAAATAGAATAATATATCCTGACGATAATCGCCTTAAACCCTACACTGTGACAACGCATTCCTCCTCTCAGCCTATGTCGCCGACGTCTAACATGCGAGCGGTGGCCCTCTACCATCGTACCTGTCAGCAAAGAGTGTCAATATTGTAAAATCTTAGTAGATCAGTGCAACCTGAAAGAGAAAAATAAGCATTAGCCTATTGAAAAATGTACCGTCGACTGTCAATGTTATGGGGGCACGATGACCTGTAGTGACCAGATGTTTTGCATATGCTACAAGTTCTGCTACTTGATCCTATATTTTCATCCAGCCAATCTATTCGTGATTGCGGCTACCAACCTTCTACTAAAGGTGGTAACGCGACTAATCCATGCTCTTCACGAGATGGCCAATCGAGCGATCCGGTAGAGTATGAAATTCATTTATGTATGTCTTATACAGTGAGTGTAAAACGCTTGAGATGGTTTAACCGTCGAAATCCCAATGCAACAATGACATGTGGGCATGGACAATGATATATGATTGTCTTGCCACAATTACAAACACATATGCCATTATCTAGTAAATCAACTCTAAATGATCGGTTGGACCTGTCAAAAACCTGCATCTCATGTGGGTTTATATTCACAGGTTCAGGGAAATGCCTAGCCTCCGCTCAAGACGTCAGATAAGTGTGGAGAACGGGTATAAATAGTTGACTTCCTCTTGTTGAGTAGTGATAATCGTTTCATGAACAAAGCTAGTTGTAATGTATAGCGGATTAAACCTTGAATCTAAACCACGTGCACATTTCGTAACACCGCTAAAGCACTCGAGCATTCATTGTCATCCGTAACGCATACCACCATCGTACAGGGACCATTTTACGGTCACGCTCTACAAGCCAATTGTATGCATCTTCTATCACATTTTTAATGTCTAGCATTAAATGGTTGAATTGACGAATATCATCAGTGTTACCTGCCATGTACATCTTTTGGCATAGAAACTCAACATCAGCAATTCCTAGTCTCCGTACGACTTTTTTAAAATTCTCACACAAATGGCGCAAACAATGCCTATGCGCTGCCCAAGGAAAAATCTCTTTGCATCCACGCAAGAGACCAGCATGCTTATCAGATATTATGCATAAATCACGTCTACTAGACACTACGGGTAACATATCATGTATGCACAACAAAAACCACAACCACGAATCAACATTTTCTGATTCCACAACAGCAAAAGATAAAGGAAACAACCCATTATTGCCGTCGATTCCTACGGCAGTTAATAATGTGCCACGATACTTGCCCAATAGAAATGTATCGTCTAAGCTTAAGACAGGTCTGCAGCAACTCCATCCCAGTATTGAAGGTCCGAAAGCCCAAAAAAGTCTCTGAAAATATTGCGTACTGGTAGATTGAATTCTGTAGACTGTACCAGGTAAAGTAGTAGAAACTGATTGCATATAAAGACTGAGAGTCCTGTAGGACTCTTCCCAGCTACCAAATATTGCTTTTATTGCCTTTATTTGCATCCCATGCTTTCATATATGAAACTTTAACATTAAATTTTGACTCCATCCTACCTATAATCTCTAGGTTTCAAATCAATCTGCCACTTTGATGTAGTACGCTATGAAATTTGAACTACACTGTCGATGACCGGATGAACTTACTGCATTGATACATCTATAATTTTCACTAACTTTTGATACTCTCCAAGAACCCCCTAATTGTCTGCTGATGCTACAATGTAAACGCCAATTACAGGGCCTTGTAGGACTATCGTGCTGCACACATACAACCATGTAGTTCTTCTGGTTAGAGGTGACTGTTCGGAATTGTACACTGTTTACTATGGACCACCCGACAATAGCAAATTGCAAACTCCGTTTACTTGCAAAATACAAACCTTCGGCAATGTCATTTGGAATTTCAATTTCATCATTTAGGCGGCCAGCCGATGGGCCATCAAAGTATTATCGTCCCATCGCCGTAGTTTTACACATCGGACATACTGCTTTGTGGACAACATTTGACTCAGTCAACATTGCGAAATGAGTGATTTCGCCAGAGTATGGCTATCTATATTCTCGGGCGAGTTTTCTAACCCGAACAATCCATCATCACTAATATCGCGACTCACTACTGAGCCACTACTCATTGTCGATACTCATCTCCAACCGCAAAGACTCGGCACATACGGTTCATCCGAACGCATACGATCATCAATCGCCACATAACTTATGAGTTCAGCAACTAATTATCATATTAATTGTTACAAGTATAATCAGATAAATTATGATGATAAACTGCCTGGGAATAAACTCATCAGAGCTGCGTTGTATCCCCGGATGTTCTTGTGCGATGAAATATTGTGTATGTGTTAGCGGTATATCTACTGACCTTACTATCGGATCAGCTGATGTGGATGCAATATTAACATCTTCCACTTCGACATACAACACCAACATCTGACAGGAAGCTTCGTGTAACCGCAAACGCCATCATCGATATGACGACGCTATAAATCCGCTACCCACTGGATAACGACTTGTTAGAGTGATAGTGTGGCATCCTGGATCGATGTGCAAGCTTCTCATAATTCGTTGCTTCAATGCCGGTAAGCGTGACGGAACCTTACTGAGATCGACCTCCCACATAACTTGACCGAATTGCCATCGATACTCGTCGCCCATAGAAAAGTATCAAAAAACAAATTCTCTATTCTTCTTGCACTAAAAAATGTAGAATCCAAAGAGAAATTTTCCCAACCGAAATGGAGCGCAAGAATCGGCCAATCAAAGCTTGACTTCCAACGGTGGTAAATGAGAGAAATTAAACATCGCGTAGTCGGAAAAACTACAAGTTTCTATCGAATACCGACAAGACGCAATGCAAACGGCCGATCTACGCGGTGGCCGAGAAGTTCCAAGAGGAGGGGAGGATCGTGGTCGGACTCGATGTCTGGCGAGAGAGCGAGTGTCGCTGGGAATCGAGGAAACCGAGGAGTAGGTCGATCGATCGGCCCTAAAATGTCCGGAGCCGCCCACTAACGATCGTTCAGTGAAGCCGTCACCTAGTAATTGGGCAATCGCCGAGAAGCCGTCGCTGATGCAATGGTTGAGAGCCAATTACCATCGGGTTGCTACTCTTTCACGTGACGCATGCCACGCCAGACGACGTGTCGCCCACTAATTGGGCGACTATACCTATTCTTAAATTTTTTTTTATCAATACTCAATTAGCTAATTTCGGTTTTAACCGTACCTATTTTAAAAAAATTGCCAAGTTTTATTAAGAATTACTTGCAAGTGCTATTTATATCAACAATATAAATCTAAGGATATCTATATTTAGGGCATCTTTGCGCAAGTGCTAATGTGATCATAAAATAAAGGTTTTTGATCAATTTACATATAATTCTTACGCATTTACATGTATAATATCTACAATTTGATATTTAAAAATATAATAATTTTTTATGCATGAAAAAGTACATTTCACTATAAAAAATTAATTATCATGCTATTTTTTATATAATACTAAAAATTTGAGTGATTTTTATATAAATATGAAAATTTCGATGTTAGATATATAAATATATAAATATATAAGAATAATATATTATTTAAATAAATACCTTTAAAAATTAATAATCTAAGATATTATCTCTCTTTATAATAAAAATTTATCACAGCAAAAAAAAAATCTAGTGATAAATTCATAAATACTCTTGAATGAAAAACTCATAAATATTAATAGCTGTTATAGAGCATTAATCATATTTCATAACTAAACAAAATATATTGGCAATTCATCAAGATGACTTTTCAAATTTATGTTGCTGAGCTTTTGTGATTCCTTTTCTTCTCTCTATTTTTTCTCCTTGTCTTTCCTTTTCTTCTAACCATTCTCATTTCTCTTTATCTCAATAACAACAATAATAACAGCAACAAAAAAAAAATTATCACAATATGTCTCTCAATTCTCCTAATCTCCTTAATAAGAATTCAATATTAATGTATGCATCTATAAAAAATTAAGCTTCCACACATTAAATTATTTATAACTCTTAATTTAAAGTAAAATTTGTCTGACATATGCATAATATCTTTTATAATTTCTCTTATATGATATAGTCAAATTAGTCATTTTCTTTTAAAATTATTATTGCCCTTCACTTTTATCATAACATATAAATTTATCTTTCCTAAGAGTAGAGACTAATTCCACCCTTGAGCAAATTTGATTTCTCCCTATTAAATCCATGTATAAGCTTCTCTTCATGAGAGAAGAATATTATTTATGAAAAGATATGACATAAAATTTTTATATCTTTATCTATCTAATATCTAAAATTTTATATTTATATATAATAATCAAAATTTTAATATTATATCAAAAATAGCATCATCATTATTTATTTATTTATTTATTTTTTTGAGATGAAATACACTTTTTCATGCATAATAAAATATTATATTTGCAAATATCAAATTTAAGTATTAAATATATAAATTTATAAGATTTGTTTGTTATGTTTTGATGAGAGAAGGTGATGATATATCAAGAAAATATGGAGCATCATATCATTTTGACATAGTTGAATACTCCTCTTCTAAATACAAAGGATTAAATTATATAAAAATTATGAGATATTATCGTCAATTATATAATATGCGTATGCTTTGTTAAGATTATGGTACCTTAATTGTTGTTTGATATGCTCGTGAAGTAAAAGTTGTAGTGAAAAAATGCACAAATTATATGTGAAAAAATAAGGTCATAAATGATCAACTAACACAAAATTTGCAAGAAAATAAAATAAATTTGTAACAAATCAACAAAAAAAAGAGAATTGCCAAAATCACTACGAACCTCTTAATTTCCCAATTAAACATGAAAAATATATACAAAATAAATAAATTGAAATTTCATCATAAAAAAGTCCGGATCCAGAAATCTATTTCCACAACTATGTACTTAAAAAGCAAATCTGAAAAGAAAGATCAGATTATAGAGATTGTGATCTACTAGAGAAACTGTGAAGCTCGAAGTGTTCCTCTCTTCTAATGCAGTCCTATCTATCTTTCAAGCAATGAAAGAAACGGCTTGTTATGGAAATTTTTTTCACCAAATGGCACAAAGCAAGAGGGAGAGAGAGAGAGAGAGAGAGAGTGGATAGCACGGGCATGCCGACTTATGGATGGCGAAGCTTGGATTGTTGGCTACCGAAATAATGGGGAAAACCAAGAGATGTGTGGTTTAAGTGATTAATTGAATGAAAAATCGGTGATCACTCACTATTCATGTTAATTAAGCCGATTATTTTTCATAGCAAGACTCTCCTATAAGATTTAGAGTCATTTCATGAAACATATTTGAATGTAATAATATACACTCACATAACATGCATGCACACATAAATATGTATACACAAACATACAGCATCATTAGAAAATCTGTTCCATCATGCAAGAATCTTGATTTCATGACATTAAATTTGGATTTTAATAATTTATTATATTTTGGATGCCTAACAACATCAAAAGTGGTTTAATTTGATTTCAAACAAGCCGAAATCAAGCACTTGAAATACAATTTAAAATTTTATAGCATTTATCGAAGGACCAAACAATCTTGATGCTTATGATATATATATATATATATATATATATATATATATATATATATATATATATATATATATATATGAGTAGATTAAATGTCGGTCAAACTTTCAAAAGGCAAATAGAATAGTAGATAAGACACTACCCAGAGATTTCAGCCTCATTTTGTGAGGAATTTAGATATGGTTCCAAGTTTCCTATAGGCGTAAGCAACTATAGTTAATTACTCCTCCCAATGCTGAGAGTGAACTTTCAATTAGGGCTAGTTGTTAGATAGCTAAATGCATAGCGTAAAGTATTAGCATATGGAGTTTGAAATTTAAGCTTATGAAATTCATCATATTAACTTAAAGTAGATGGTTAGAAGAATGATGATGCGCCCGATCATGATCTCATGGTTCCGTCATCTCGAGCTATTGTGGTCCCTAGTCTACTTAGTTAGAGCAGGTAGTCAACCCAACCTAATCGAAGGATCCTTATCAACAGTCATGGGTTGCATCGGCCAAGAAAACCTTTATAGATTTGGGCTAGTGTTTATCTAAGGAGACAAGTTTTAAGTCTACCTTAGTTGACAGAGGACTTTTTGCCCTATCAAGTGCACCATATAGTTCATAACTCAAGGGGTAGAGCCATTGGGAATATATGGGTGTTGATCTCACTTTTGGAGTGAGGATTCAATCTTCCCATCATAGGTATATGAATCTTCTAGATACTAAGAACTCCTTAGTCAAAGGACACTTATAGTGGCTAAGTAAACACTTAACCTAAACCTAGAGACTTTAGAAGGGTTTTCCATAGGATTAGGCTAAGCCTTAAGACTAAGGATACCTACCCTACCTTATGGCCTAACCCATGAAATCCAATCACCTAAGTCCAAATAAAATCAAATTAAATTAAGACTAAACCAAATTGAAGCAAACCAAAAGCACATAATGAATGAATACATAAATATAAATAAACTCAAAAATAAATTCAAATAAGATTCAAGGTGATAAATAGGTCATTTGACTTAAAGTAAACCCATATGAGCTCCATTAAGTTAAAAGTCAACAAACCAAAAAATGTCTGAATTAAATCACTCTAAAGGCTCAAAATCATCAAATGAACATATTTAAATATAAAATTAAACAAATCTAAATCAAATGAGATCTCAAATGAGTTAATTTGATCATTCAACCCATTAAGCTCAATTTGAATTAAAATGAATTTAAATAAAAATTAACATCAAATCAAATAAAACTAATCATTCTGAATTACAATGATCACTTAATCAAACATGATTGGAGCTTAAACACATCTTGATTGAGTCAAACAAAATATTTAACTCAACTGAACTTGATTTGACCCATTTGAACACAAAATGGGTTAAACCCAAATCCAAGCTGAATTGACCCAAATAATTGATTAAGAATATTTCAAATAATTCATAAAACATAATTAAAACATAATCTAAACATAAAATGACAAATTGAATCACATAAATCAACATAACCAATTTTAGTCAAAGTTGATCAAACCTTGGTCAAACTTGGGTCAAAGTCAAAATTTATTCAAATTAAACAAAATTAATCAATCAAAACTCTCATAAATGATCAATTAAACATAACTAAAGCCAATCCAAAGCCAATAGTTAAATTGGGTTCCTTTAACCCAATCCAACTCATTTAGGTCAACTTTGGTCAAATTCAAAATTAATCCAAATTAAACAAAATTAATCAATCAAAACCATCATGAATGATATATTAAACATAATTGAAGTAAATCTAAAGCCAATGAGTCGAATCAGGTTGCTTGAACCCAACCCAACTCATTTGGGTCAACCTTGGTCAAACTTTTCAAAATTAATCCAAATTAAACAAAACTAATCAATCAAAATCATCATAAATAATCAATTAAACATAATTGAAGCAAATTCAAAGCCAATGAGTCAAATCGGGTTGCTTGAACCCAACTCAACTCATTTGGGTCAACATGAGTTGTCCCAATCCTAAATTGATCCCAAATTAGATAAAACAAAATCATCATGTAAAAGCTGAATTTAAATCTTTTGATTATATAAAATCAAGAGAGAGAGAGAGAGAGAGAGAGAGGGGGAACACACAATCTTGTAAAATCTCCTCATTCAATTCCCCCACCTCTCGCACTTAATAGAAATGACCTCAAGAATAGAAGAGAGGACTTTGAGTTAGAATCCAAAGTCCCCAATCAACCATGGCCACCCAACCATCTCCACATCACCATTAATGGTAATTTTCGGCCACCATTAAAGGAGGGAGAAAAGAAACACTGAAGGGATCCAATTCCTGCATTAGAGAGCTCCTAAGAACTCCAGCCACCAAGAGAAACTGATTCCCCACTTCAAATTGATAGAAAACCATTAAATCTAAGCGAATTCTGGCAAAGTGAAATGAAGGTTGTCAATTATGATTTTCGAGACAAGAGTTTAGATTCATTCTAAAGCTTCATCTCACATCCAAGAGTGAGTTTGAATCATCTCGACCAAAATAATCCCATAAGGTAATTTTAAAATCTCATACCAACCATAGGATCTCTTATTTGTGATGATTATTGCGATTTTAGGAATTTTTCTTAGATATCCCTTGTATTCTTCATTTTATACATCCTAATGTAAAAATAAAAGATTTCTGGTAAGAATCAAGCCCAATCGGACCCGATTTCATCAGTTTAACAATTTCTATTAGTTCGACTGCTTTTTCGCCGCTATCGCCCGCTAGGAAGCGCAAAAATACCATCGATCTCCGTTCAAGGAAATGGATTGCTAAGATTAGCGCCAAATCGTTTGATTTTAGCCCGTTCAGATTGTGAGTTTGATATGAACCATCCGATCTACTGTCAAAATCTAACCTCGCACCGCTTTCTTGCTCAAAGTCCATGCGACCTACGCCAACTGTGGCACACCAAAGATCGCTGCGCCACAAGAAAATGCATGGTCGCACGACGACGCGGTGGCACCGCTGCGGTGCCAAGTCAATGACATGTGGCCGACTGTTAAGTGAGAAAATGGGTGGTTTTTCGATTTTAAAAATTAATTAAACTACCTAAACTTCAAAACTTCATAAAAATAAAATACTGAATGTAAAATTGTAAATAAGGGCTCGTATGTATTACTGAGAGGAATCCAATGAGACCAAAATCACTAATTTATATTAGGTATTTTGAGCTTAATTTAAGTTTTAGTAAAAATAAAATTTCATCAATTAAACCAAAAATGCACATTAGATTAATATGAAATTTTCAAGAATTGAAACTAAAGCTAAAATACACTTATAATAAAAATTTTGAGTCAAAAAGACTTTTGGATTGAGAGATATTAAATTTTGAAGTTCAAATTATCTATTTTAATAAAATAAATTAAATAAAAATTCAGAAAATCATAAAAATCTTTAAAATGGCTTAAATCACTTTAGCTAACATGTGAAATCCTTGGGAAAGTGATATGATCTTCTGAAGCTTAATAAACCTAAAATAAACATTTAAGATTAAACAAATTAAAAATGAATCAAAATGAAACTTATAATAATTAAAACATTAAATCAAAACGAGAAATGAAATAACACTTAAGCAATCATTAATCAAACCTCAAATCAGAAAAATATCACATAATCTTCAAATGAAATTAAATTAAACATAAACTTAAAACTAATTAAATTAATGAAACTCAATTAAATGATTAAATTTTAAATTAAACTCATAATTAAACAAATAATGAAACTTTAATATAAATCAAATTAATTTAACTAAACCTATATCAAACATCAAATTTTAATCATATAAATTCAATTAATAAATTAAAGTAAATTGAACATTGATTAATCACTAAACTCTAAAATAAAATTAATTATAAATCCAATTCATCCTAGCTAATCACTTATTATCAATCGACTTAAATCAAATAAAGCTAAGGTAAACTTAATCAAATTAATATATAACTAAATCACATCCAATTCAATCCATTATGAATAAGATAACTAATTAACCATTAAATGCATGAACCTAATAACTAAATTAAAGATAAATTCATAATTAAAGTATTAAATGAAATTCAATAGACATAATAAATAAATGAAATAAAATAAAACTCTAATTATATATGATCAAGCTTAACTGAAATAAAAATAAGCAATTAATTCACTTAATCTAATCAAACAACATTAACAACAACAACAACAACAACAACAACGACAACAACGACAACAACAACAACAACAACAACAACAACAACAACAACAACAACAATAATAATAATAATAATAATAATAATAATAATAATAATAATAATAATCATAATAATAATAATCATTTAGTTAATCAATCCAAGTAAGACACTTAATTTAATATATTTCACTCACAAGTAGATAATTAAATCATTAATTCCTAATTAAATAAATCTTTAATTAATCTAATAATTTTAAAATGAAATTATCTTTAATCAAATCGCATTAAATATTTAATTAATGCAAACTTAATGAATTAATCCATTATCTTAATGAACCAAACATTTAAATAAATCTTATTAAAATTAATTCTCAAATCAAACTCAAATCAAACACTTAATTAATCCACAAATTAATTTGATCACACCTCTTAAATGAGCTAATTAAGGTAATTGAATTAATCATATTAAACCTTAGCTTAATCAAACATAAATTTGAACTTAATTAAATGGGAAATTTACATACATACCACGGAATTCTTATGCATTTACATATTTCACACCCAAACTTGAATATTTACAAAACTAGCACTTTCCCTATGCAGAAAAAGGTGCATTTCACTTGAAAAAAGTAACCAGGGTGGTATTTTGATGTAATAATAAAGATTTAAGTGCTATTTAAGTAAATATTCAAGTTTGGGTGTGAAATATGTAAATGCATAAGAATTGAGTGGTATGTATGTAAATCCCCCTAATTAAATTGCAATTAAATGTCAATTAAATCCTAAATTAAACCCAAATTATCAAATCATTAAATGCATCATTAATCTATACAAACATGAAATTAAATTAAAAGTTTCAACAATCAAATGACCTAAATCAAGTCAAATTAAATTAAATTAAGATAGACTCTCATCAATTTAATACGTAATCAAATTAATCTAATTCAACCTTCTTAAATAAGATAAACTAATTAATGATTAAATGTTTGAAATCAAAACATAGACCAAACTTTAATAAATACTATAAATGAATGAGATTAAAATAAAATTCTAATCATAAATAATTAAACTCAATTAAAATCTAAGTAAAAGTTCAATTAATTTAATCCAATAAAACTATAAATAAATGAATCATAATCAAATCAAATAAACATAAAATTAAATCTAAACTCTAAAGTCATCAAATCATATCCAAACTCCAATCAATATCAAAATTAGTTAAACAAAGGTAAAACCCAAACAAACAAACCTATTGAACTAAGATAAGAGATTGATCATCAAACTAGAGAAATAAAATCAATATATATAAAATAAATAACTGAATTTAAGAAATCAAACCCTTAATTGGAATTCAAATAAAAGAGTACACTAAACTTCAAATAAATCATAAGTTAATTGGAGTACATTTACTAATCTAAATTAAACTTAAATGAAATAACAAAATCAATGAGCCTAAACCACATTGAAATAATATTAATCATAATATAAATTTAAATCTTAAATTGAAATCTAAAAGAAAGAAAATTAAATATTAACTTAAAGGATATTTAATTATCAAAATTTAATCAAATCAAAATATCTAATTCAAAATTAATCAATCAAAATACATATAATTAAACAAACTTAAACTTTATTAGATGTTAATTTAAAGGATATTGAGTTATCAAAATTTAATTAAATAAAAACATATAATTCAAAATTAATCAATCAAAATACATGAAGATTAAACAAACTCAAATTTTAAAATCTAAATTAATCAATCAAAATACCCATCTTTTCTCTTTGGGTGTATGGACAGACAATAATTTAAATTTGAAAATTGACCTCTCATTAACTCTGGCTATTGAGAAAAAATCACGATATTTTTTATTATACTAAATGTGTATAATCGTACCGAAACCATTTCAGTAGATTTGCAATTTGATATAATCGTTGTTTCTACTGCTTCCGTAGTTGATGTTCATCATCCTTCTGTTCTGCTTTGAAGTATGGAGGTGTCTTGATAATTTCTATAACATGTTTGGCTTCATCCATGAGGTCATCATAATATGGTTCTACAGATTTGATGAGGAGTATAACTGAGAACATGTCGTTTTCCTTGAAAAGATACCATAAGATTCTTTGTAATTCTGGATGATGCAAGGCGGATATCTGTTCTTCCAAATGTGTGTCTCTACTGATAATTACTTTGGCTAATAAGCCATAATTTAGGAGTTCTTGGACTGTCCATTGATAGAATTTCTTGACATATGCTAAATGTAGTGAAAGGGTTACTACTTGAAAACTTGTGTTACATAAGTGACAAGGACACATATTGGAGATTACTAAAGTTTGGTAAACATAGGAAATTCCGTGAATAGTTTCATTTAATCCGTATGATAACCTAATTTCTTTTATGCAATTTAGCATATCATGTTTTTTTGTTTGTTTTATTATTTTAAATATTTTATGTTTCACATTTTCTGTTATTTCTGGTAAATAGATATATTGGAGTTATTTTTCTAAATTATTTTGGGATATATCTAATATAATTTCAGCGAAATCATTTTTTTACAGTGGAAAGGTCATTATAGTCTTGAATTAATTCCTTGTATTTTTCTTTTTCTTTTTCTAATTCCTATTCTAGTTCTCGGATTTTTATTTCTTGATTGGCAATTACTACCTTTTGGAGATTTACTGGTGTTTTTGGTACTAAAGAGATTTGACTAAGATTTTTGTCTATTTCTTTATCTCTTATTTGATTTTGTAAAAATTCAATTTGATCATTTATTCCTCTGAAACACAAGGTTAAGCAATTAAGGGTATTAATTATTGCTCCTGTGTCAGAGCAATTACACCATAGATTATCGAGTAGGGTTCGTTGAAAATGATTTAAGGGTTTTGTCAGGACTTTGGGTCGAAATTGTAGATTGGTTCCGGCTCGACTGGGTAGTGAAAGGTGGCCAAAGTGGACAATGTTTGGATGTGATAAATCAAAATATTCTGGTGGTGGTATATATAAAGAGGATGATGAGGAAGTAGAGGCTTTTTGTCGTTTAGAATGTTTTTGCTGATCCATGATGAGTACCTGCATAAAAATAGAAAAAACTTGTTATCTTACATCTACCTACTGAATTATCCATAGATAAATTCCTTATTTACTAAGTGATAATTCTTGCGAATCATCGAATTATGGTGGTCTAAAATCCGAAGATTTCAGATCTTTTTTTGGGTATTTTACTGCTCTAGATAAGAAATCTGTAAGAAAATTATTTTTCCCTTTAATATGTTCAAATGTAACATTATAACCGTTTCCTTCGATAGTAGTTATAAAATTTACCCATCTCTTACTATATATTTTCTTTTCAATTTTGTTTTTATAAAAGTGTACTATGGCTTCACAATCTGTTCGAATAAGAAAATTCTTTTGTAGAAATAATTTGAAAGCATGTAATGCATTAATTACTCCTAATATTTCATAATCTAATAATGTCATATTTTCTGGTAGTTGTCTAAAATTTCCTGAAGCATATCGACATAATTTTTCTGTATTTTGGTAAGCTTCTTTATAAGGTTTTACTTTTAATTCTGCTCCCCAACCATCTTGGGAGGCATCAACTATTACAATCTTATAATCAGTTTCTAGTGGGAGAGTTAATTTTGGTAAATGTTTAACTTGATCTTTAATTTTTTGGATAGTTTTTATATCTTCTATGTTGAAGTATTTTTGACCTGTTGTTGATGTTTTCTTATATAATGATTTAGTAGTTTTACCTAGGTCTTTAATATAGGGTCGTGCATAGTTTAATATTCCTAGGAATTTCTGTAATTCTTTTGTATCTTTGATTTTATCTGGAAATTCTAATACCTTTTTGATATATGGTATTGTAATTCAATTTTTCCTTTGCCTATTTTTTGACCTAAAAAGTTTAAGTATTCTTTAGCAATTTCGATTTTCTTTTTAGATAGGATAATATCATGTGTGATGCATAATTGTAATACATTCTCGACATGTTTATAATGGTCTTGTAATGTATGAGAATCTACAAGAATGTCATCAATGTATACTAAGACATATTCTAATTGTTCAAATATTTTATCCATCTTTCTTTGAAATATACTAGGTGCATTTTTGAATCCAAAAGGCATGATTAACCATTCATATTGGCCTAATGGTGTTGTAAAGGTTGTATATGGTATTGATTCTTTATCTAGTTTAATCTGCCAGAAGCTAGATTTACAATTGAATTTACTGAAGTATTTTTTATTTTGGATTAAATTAATTAACATATCTTTATCTTGTATTTTATATCCATCATCTTCCGTATTATTATTTAATCTTTTATAATTAATTATCATGCTTTTCCTCTAACTATTTCGGCATGTCCTCGAACTATAAATGCTGCTGATCTATGTTCAGATTTTGAAGGTCTAATTAAACCTAATTCTTTTAGTTCCTTAATTTGTATCTTAAATTCTTCTTTATCTAGAGGCGAATATTCTAATTCCTTTGTTCAGATGACTAAATCTTTATTAATTATGGGTATATTGACTAATTCCTGATTCCTATCCGAATGTCGTAGGGAATTTTCACCTATGATTTGAATTTCTTCGGCTAGCTGAAAGATTTTTTTCTAAGGGTTTTGGAAGATGATAGGAGGGAATGTGTTCTTGTTTGTAACAGGTGGCTAAATAAGTAGCGCCTTCAGGTATGAGTAGAGGGGTGGATAGAGGTGTTGGAGGTGTTGTCCCACCATGCTTTACAGCGAAACTCTGAGATTTGTTGGTTTGAATAATGGAAGTGCGTTACTAATTGCTAAGAAATTTTTAGTAATAGTAATTTGATCATCCAGGTTAAGAATAAAATTCAGGCCAAGGATAAATTCCTTATTTGGAGCTGAATGAACTAAAATTTTTGGTAGGATATATTTTTCGGTTAGATTTGTAGTTTCATGATCAAGAAAAAATTGAATTTGACTATTCATTAAGCATTTAGTAAATGATAAGGTTTGGGTACCTACTAAGTATGTCGTCGTATTAGTAGGGTGGAATTGTGTAAATACTGTTGGTAGTAAATTCGTTGTGATGACCGACGTAGTGCTATCACTATCGATTAATGCTTGAACTATGATTTCTGACTTATCTTCTAACATAATTTTAGCCATTACTGCTATTAATGATGTTGGATATGTTTTAGCTACCATTATTTCAGCTTGTCTTTGAGCTAGATCTAATTTGTTAATATTAGTATAATCTGTGATATCTTCTGGATCGCTAATGGTATCCTCGGGGTCTGAGATATGTGGTGATTTTGTGAAAGTGTTTTTTCATTTTAGAGCCAATTTTAATTTTCGAGTTTAAATTTAAATTTTTGTTTATCCATGGTATATGTTTGAATTAAGCTTTGCTCTTGATTTTCTCAAGTTTTCTCTTTTTCTTCGAGCTTATCTAATTGAAAGAGGATTTTATTCATATTTAGATGTATTTTTTCGAGTTCAAAATTGATTTTTCTAAGCTTTTTGCTATGTCAATAGTTTCCTTTGGTTTAATATAATCATGATGCTCTTGATTATGACATTTTTTTAAAACATAAATGACATATTTCTATCAGACATAATTGACATCTATACCGATAATTTTATCTGGATAATAATTGCAATGAAGACATTCTTTGGTCATACTTCCTTTTCCTAATTCAAATAAATGGTCACATGTCATTTTGTTTATAATTTCAATCTTTCTACTACTTTAATTAATCCATCCATAGCATTTTCTGATGTTTGAGATTCATTATCTGATTCTTCATATGTTATGCTATATATTGTTTCTTTAGATTCATTGGAGGATATACTTACTATATCGTCTTCTAGTCCTTGAATTAATAAGCTTCTATTTTTTATAGCTTCTCTTATTACATTGATTTGCTAAATGATCAGGGGATCCACAAATATAATAATGACATTTACTTGTATTTGGTCGTTTGACATTTATGTCCTTTCTATATGTTGATCTTCTTGATTTTCGCAAGATTTTCCTTTTTATAAATGATTTTTCAGGAAAATTTTGTGTAGTATAAATATTTCGACAGAATTTATATGACTGCTTTTTCACTTGTTTTTGAATTTTATATTCTCTACATTTTTCTTGAGGATGTTAAATGTAAAGACAATTCTTGGTCCTATTCCTATATTTCTAATATTGTCTGGATTTGTATAGGCATTTTTCCATTTTTATTGATTTCTTTACCTAATTCTCCAGGTAATTTGATTAAAAATCTATTAGATATCTCATCATCAAAGTATTTACCCACTCTACTTGCATATGTTACATATAATTTGCAAAAGTTATCTATCTGAGACCAATCTGCTAAACTAAGTTGTTCAAGATTTCTTTAAGCTTGATCTTGTATATTGGTATTTTGTCTACTAGGATCAAAACCGAGGATTAATGTTCTAATAAATTTAGTAAAATTATAAGGATTATCTCCTAATTGGCGTAATGCTTCAATGTCTCCTGCCTTTTTTACTTTTGCTTCATTAAAAATATTTGTTGTTTCTCCTAATAATGTTTCTAAAAATACAAACATATCTCCTATTCCACTTTTGTCACTATTTGCCCAAGCACGTACTGCATCAAATTCCCATGTGGAGATTACTAATTCCCACATCTGAGGGTTATTAAGATTAATAGTTAGGATTGTACCATTCCTATGTGCTGGCATTAGGTTAATACGTTCTACAGGTTCAACAGTTCCTTTATATTTATAATTCTGCGTATCTTCATGATAACTGCTCAAGTACTTGTATCTCTGTCCTCCTTCTCGATGGTAGCGATCAAATCAAAGACGTTTTCCTCTATCTGATGTTGAGGGTCCTACTACTTCTCCCAAATTCATTTGTTGATTTACCTTAATTTCTTCTTTTATATATTGTGAATCTATCGATTTCCAATCAAAGTCTTGATTTGATTTGTTTTCATATGCTAGTTCGAAATTATATCTGTTTTGTAATTCCGAATATGCTATTTTCATATTAAATACATAATCTTGTAATTCGTCATATGTCTGAATTTGACTGAAATCAATTTCTTCCATTATCTTGATCTTTCTTCTAATTCAGATTGAATAGATTCTAAATCGTCATCAGATTCATGTTTATTTTGCTTCCTATGGTAATCAGAAAATCTCATACTGATTGTCCCATCTTGATGTTCATATGATGTACTTTCCTGTGGTACAATTAGTGATTTTTCTAGGAAAGCTTGTAAATTCCATTCAATTCCTGCATATATTTCTGAACTAAACTTCTTTCCTTCTAAGGCACGAATACCTTGACTTGCTAACATTAATTCTAATGCTTCATTATTTAATTTAAATTTTACATTAGAATGTCCTTGCATTTTTCCTATAAATCCAGTTGGTTTCTAAGATTTAAAGATTTGGTAAACATATTATATCCATTTGTTTTTATGCCAATTTGTAAATGTTGCATACATACTTTGTATCCATTATAAAGTTTGGGATAAAATAAATTATTGCTCCATTATCATTCATATTTATTTCGAAAGAGCCTATAATGAATTTTGCTAAATCATTCCATCTGTTATCAAAGAGGATAACTAATGTTTTGTTCCTAATTTTTTCTATATAATCCTTTGATTCCTAACATTACTAAGCCAATATGCATTTGTGACATTTTTTGTTTTCTAATTTGTTCCCAATTTGCCTTTAGGATTATTGGTAAACTCATTTGATCTATATCTGATACACAACTAATTTTTTGTTCTGCCAAGGTTTGGATGATAGAGGATTTGGATAGTAATGGCGTATCATATATTTTCTTTTTTACATGGATTAGATTAATTTTTTTCATTATTGAATCTATCTAACTATGATTTAATATCAATTATTTCTAAAAATTTTCTATCAAAAGTTGAAGATTTTTTCTTAAACAAAGTTAATGGTCCTTGATTGCTTACCATATTTTATAACTTGTAGATTTTTTATAAGGTATTATTTCTTTTCCAGTACTAATGCTATTTGAAAGTATTTTTAGATCACTTTGTGTTGCTATACCTAACGTTCTTTCTTCAAAGAGTTTGAGTTTATTTTCTACAGATAATGTTTTTTGATGTAGTTCTAATAAGAGGATTGTTTGGAAATTTAATATTTTCAGATATGTTTGATCACTACCTTGAAGTCCTATAAAATTTGTTAATCCTATGGAATTATTGTGGTATTTGTTAGCTTCTTGTAAAGCTTCTTTATAAATTTGAAGTTCCTCAAATTTACTCATGTCAGAATTATTTTCTTAATTTCTACGAGTAGGGTTTCGACTTCTATTAGTTTATCGTTAGCTTTTTCTATTATGTTATGTGGTTCTTTAACTCGTTTTCAGATTTCAGTATTTTGATATTTAATATAATCTGAATTTCCTTTGAGGATTAAAGTTTTCATATCACTTAATACTTTAGTAGATTTTTCCAAAATTCTATAAACCTTTTCTTGATGAATTTTTAATGATTCAGCTAAAGTTATATGTAAATCTATCAGACTATTTAACACTGTATTATTATTACTATGTAGTTCATGAGTAAAGCCTTTGGAAAAAAGACAAATAAATTTATGGTTTTCTAATGTAATTAGATTACGATGTTTTGGGCCTAATTCTAAATTTAACCAATCTATTGTATATGTAGGTTCCATATTAGCTTCTAATTAAGTGGAGCTTTTGGCTAAATTTCTACAAATTAAAGTTCCGAGAATCGTCATGCTCTGATACCAAAATGGGGGGTGTGTGCGGGTTTCTTTTTCTTGTACTTATTATGTAACTATGATGTTGTAGATACATATTTAATGCTACTATTATTTGATAGATACATGTGACATGAGAGATACCCGTTAAACGGCTCATGTTATGCTAATTTGTCTTCCTCTTCATCTATGGGTTCGGTGAGATTGTGAATACGTTGTGTATATATGTCTAATAATTGTTGGATTAGTGGTGAAAAATTATAATGCCAATCGATACATTTAATAGCAAGAATTGGATGTCATCTGACAATAATTTAAATTTGAAAATTTATCTTCTGATTAATCTGTCATTGAGGATATAAATACTCACGTATTGGCATAATGAAATAAACTTAAAATATATTTATTAGAAAATATAAAAATACTTAGAGATACTTGCACACGGGAAACCACTGAGAAAAAGAGAAGAGGCTTAGAGGTTTAGATATTTTTCTTATTTTTGAGATATCTTATAAACTGATCGATGCCAACTATATATAGCAAAATAAAAACCATACAGTAGTATAAAATCATGGGCGGATTACAATGGGTAACAGAGCGAATAATCTTTTCTTTTCTTAACGGAGAATCCGATGAGCTGGTTTGAAGAGTGCGCGGGTCCCACCTCGATTCTTTTTTCTTTTCTAATGAACGGCGAATCTTTCAATTCTGCTGAAATTTTGTAAAGAGGGCTGGGTCCCACTTCTTTTTATTTCTTAGCTAGAATTTTTTCTTGATTGTGAAGTAAGAATCAGCTTTTTAAACTGAGAAGGAATTATTTGTTTTTTTGCTTTTGCCTTTGTGTGCTGGAAGAAGCATATTATTCCTGTTTTTCTTGCTATTGCTTGCTTTTATTCCATTGTCACGGAATTTCTTATATTTATCAAATTTTAGTAATCTCCAATATGTATCTTTGTCACTTCCGTAACATAAGTTTTCAATTAGTAATCCTTTCACTAGTATTGACATAGCAAAAAATTAAAAAAAATCCTCTTTCGAATAGATAAGCTCAAAGAAAAAGAGAAAACTCAAAAAAAATCAAGAGCAAAGCTGAATTTTTGATTTTTACTACTATTATAATTGCTAAAGATTTGGATGAGATTTTGTTACAGTTTATCAGAAATTTTTTCCAGTACTTAGTCAAATTAGTAATGAAGAATCAATGGAACGACATTGGCTCGAAGACTTAGATGAAACGGCTTTATAGAACCTAGATAATGCAATGGAATAAAAGCAAGCAGTAGCAAGATAAGAAGGAATAATATACTTCTTTCAGCACACAAAGATAAAAGCAAAAGAAAATTACTTCCCAATTTAAAAAGCAGATTCTTACTTCACAGTCAAAAAAATATTCTAGCCAAGAAATAAAAAGAAGTAGGACCCAGCCCTCTTTATGAAATTTCATAAGAAAAATTGAAAGATTCGCTATCCATTAGAAAAGAAAAGAAGCAGAAGTGGGGAGATCAGAAGAATAGGGAATGCGACGACGGCTAGGGTTCCCTCAAGGTAAGTGCTCCTCTCTCTTTGCAGCTCAGAGCTCCCATCTCTCCTCCCTTCTTCCCTTTCCTCCACTAGTCAGGTCCCGTTTCTGACCTCCGGCTTTTGCCGGAGGTCGGGTCCCCCGCTTCACTGTTTTTATCATGGCTTCTAATGGAGACAGTTTCAATCAATCTTTCCACCCTTGAACTCTTCCTCTTCAAACCCCTCTCTATTGGGTAAGAGACCGTCTGACTCAACCCCATCTAGGAACTGGAAGGAACTCCTTATTGCTCAAAATGACAAAAGTAAATCGTTATCTCTTTCTTTTATTCCCCCTGATTCTTCTGAAGTGAGTTTCTCGGAAGAGGATTTATCCGAAGGGCAGAAAGAGTGGGATATGTCTTTAGTTGGGCATGCGATAGGAAAAAGGCCGTTCTATGGGTCTCTGCTTGCAGCTGTAAACAAGAAATGGAAATTCAAAGGGAATATGGAGCTGCTAATCTTGGAAGGGGACTTCTTTCTCTTCAAATTCTCCTGTAAGGAAGACTATGATATAGTTTGGGACAACAGTCCGTGCTTCCTCAATGGCAGGCCATTTATTTTTCAGAAATGGAAATGGAATTTTAGACCGTCTAAAGAGCAAATTTCTGAGATTCCTCTCTGGATCAAGCTTCCTAATTTCCCTTTATGCTATTTTCAAAGGTGGCTAGTCAGATTGGTATTCCGTTGGCGGTGGATAACCTTACGACATCTAAAGCCCGTATTACCTTTGCACGGATCTGCGTTCAAATTAATACATCCTCTGTTCTTCCAGCTTCAATCCCTATTAACCTGAACGGTATGAAGTTTGATCAAGCAGTCATTTACGATTGGAAACCTTCGTGTTGTACTAAGTGTCAATCCTTCTCCCATGCCGAGAACAAATGCCCTCGGAATCAGGTAGCTCCTAGGGAACAAAATTTAGCACGTCCCAATTCAGGAGGTAATGTTCGAGGCCTCGAGCGAACCTCTCTAGCTGAAGATGTATCCCTCAATACTTCTATGTCTAAGATCACAGATCTGGAATCAGTCGCTAACCTAGATCCCTCGGCTCAGAACTTGTTAACAGCCGATCTTAATCAACCGCCGATCCCTTCTCCCCTAATTGAAGACGCCACAGAACTTGCCGCAAATTCTGAGTTAAATGAGGAGAGTATAGTAAATGACCAAACATTGGAACAACAAATCGAGTATCTGGCTTCAGGTGTCTTAACTAGATCTGCCGCCAATTCTCCTAACCGATTCGAGTTATTGAAATTGCGAGGTAAAATTCCAAACACTCCTGGGAAAGCCCAATCCAATGGGGAAAAAAATACTTCCCCTACCACCAATGATTTTTCCCCTTAGGAGCCGGAACGCTCGTGGCTGGACGATAATAAGGGACTGTGTTGCTTAATCCAAGAATATCATAGATATTATGTTCTGGAAACAAAGGTCAATGCTGAACTTTTGCTTAATCCTTTCTCTCTGAAGAAATTTGATCTTTTTCCTTTTGAATCGAGTTGTTCTAATTTTGATATAATGTTGGGAGGCCGAATATGGATTAAATGGGATTCCAATAGGCTTGTTTTTGTTCCCATCTTAAAAACATCTCAACTTATTCATGGCAAAGTTTCACTAACTGGAGGTGTATCCTTTTTGATGACTTATGTCTATGCTGAGAATGATGTGCATTCTCGAGTCTCTCTTTGGAATTCATTGAGATCCATTGCATCTGATTTTGTCGAACCGTGGATTGTAATGGGTGATTTTAATTGTTGTCTGGTTAGTAAGGAGAAATCTGGTGGTAATTCTTTGTCTCTCAATCATACTCTAGAATTCAAGAAATGTTTGAATGACTGTGAGTTACTGGATCTACCTAGTGTGGGGTTGTTCTTTACATGGTCCAATCAACAGGTTTCTAAACCAATCTTTTCAAAGCTGGATAGAGTTCTATGCAACCCACCGTGGCTAGATATATACCCAAGTTCCTTCTACAATGTCCCACCTCCCCTCCTCATCACTCTCCACTTATAACAGTTGCTAAGTAAGTTCCTTCTATTCCTCATAGATTTATGTTTAGGAACTATTGGTCCACTTACCCTGATTTTACTCAAATCACTTCTGAAGCTTGGAATTTTTATATCTCTAGAGATCCTTTATTTGTGCTTTCAAGGAAGTTGGCAAATGTTAAAAAAGCTTTGAAAGGAAGACAGTGGAATTCTCACTCTCTTCAAACACAAATCATTCAGGCAAAAAGTGATCAATTGGAGGCATGTTCCAATTTAGAACGGGATCCTGAAAATCGATCTTTAATGCAGGAGGTAAAGAAATCAAATCTTATATATTCTGATCTAGTTCGAAAAGAGCACATGTGGGTTAAGCAAAGAGCTAAAGTTCACTGGTTGACTCATTCAGAAGATGATCTGAAATTTCTGTATAGTTCCATTAAAGAAAGGAAAAATTCTAATCTTATAAGAGAATTACACACAAATTCTGGAATGGCTTCTAATCAGGAATCTATGGCGGAGGAGATATGTAAGTTTTATTCCTCTCTATATAATTGTAATTATGCTAATACTTGGCAATCCTTGGATCTCCCTTTGGGAGAATCCGTCCCTTCATGGCAGATTGATGATCTTCAGGGTGACATTAGTGACAAGGAAATTCTTGCTGCAATTAATAGCATTAATGAAAACAAAGCTCCGGGCCCTGATGGCTTTACCTCCAAGTTTTTCTCATCAACATGGGAAATTACAGGGAAACAATTCATGAAAGCGGTACATTATTTTTTCACAACTTCTAAATTGCCGAGATGTTTCAAACACACTCTTCTTTCTCTTATACCAAAGGGGAGTCATTCGAGCTATATTTCGACTTTCGATCTCTCTCTCTGCAATATCATCTATAAAGTTATAGCAAAGGTTTTAGAGATTAAAGAAATCCCTTCCTTTTATTATTAATCCTACTCAATCAGCTTTCATAAAGGGAAGAGATATAGCAGATTGCTTGGCTATGGCTAATGAAATATCTAAGGAGTTCTCAAGTCATAAAAAATAGAGTTCGTTTCTTGCCAAATTAGATCTCAGGAAAGCCTTCGACTCTATTAATCGTCAATCTCTAATTCATAGGATGTTGGCTAAAGGTTTTCTAATGCGATTTGTAAAATGGGTGGAGGGTTGCATAAAAGATGTCCCATTCTCTGTGGTACTTAATGGAGAAATTAAGGGCTAGTTTATGGGTCTAAGGCAGGGATGCCCCCTTTCCCCCTTTCTATTTACTTTAGCCATAGACACCTTCTCTTGTTTGTTGGATAGAGAAGTAAACCTCAAGCATTACAATCCTTTTACAGTGAGATCTTGTAAAGTTTCTCATCTTTTGTTTGCTGATGATCTTCTTACTATGGGAAAAGCTAACCATTCTACTCTGTCCTCTCTATCAGGATGTCTTGAGGTTCTAAATTCTTATATGGGATTAAATATCAATCAGGAAAAATCCATCACCTATTTTTCTGATGATACTACAAGGGTGGGAGACCTGGACCAGCACCTTAGAATAATGAGAGGATCTCTGCCCCTTACCTACCTTGGTCTTCCATTAGTGGCAGGTCAGATTAAAGTGGCACACTTTAATACTCTTTTTGACAAACTTAATAGATGGTTGGCTGGCTGGAAATGCAAATTCTTTTCATTGGGTGGGAGGTATCAATTAATTAGATCATCTGTTAACAATCTTCTAACCTATTGGTTTAGATCTATCTCTATTCCTAAAAGCATATTAAAGAAACTTGACTCCTTCACCTCAAATTTCTTTTATCATAAAGGTGGTCTTAAGAAATTACACACCATATCTTGGACTAAAACTACACTCCCAAGGGATAAAGGGGGGTCCGGTCTCCTTTCTGCGGGTGCTCTAAACTCCTTCAATAAACTCAAAATGCTATGGAAGATTCTCAAGAAAGAATCGTTTGTAGCTAGCTGGTTGGAAAACAAATATGGTTCTGTCTGGGAGCTTTCTAATCATAGGGTTTCCTCCTTTTGGAAAGAACTGAGATCTATAGCTTTACGGTTTAAGGCTAAGTTTTATTTTAATGTTGGTGATGGGAGCTCTTTATCACTATATCGGGACCCATGGTGTGATAATAGTAGTTTACTTCAGCTTATGGGAGATAACAAATGCAGATTGTTGGGCTTTCCTTTAGATGCTAAAGTTAATTCTCTGATTATAAATGGAAAGTGGTGCCTTCCTTGGGCATCAAATCATGAATTCTCATTAGTGCTGAATAAAATCAATGGCGTGCAAATATTTGGTGGAGCTGATTGGATTTCTTGGGAGGGGGAAAAACATCCTTCTAACAGATCCTTCAAATCTGCTCTTTTTGAATGTTCACCTCATACAAGCTGGTATAGAGAAATTTGGTTTAAAGGGAGTGCTCTAAACTATGCCTTATACTGTTGGATGGCCTATTTGGGACGTCTTAAGACATCAGATGTGCTTGCAAATTGTGGAATTGGTTCGACTTTGCTGTGCTGTTTTTTCCATAACTCATTTGAATCCCACAATCATTTATTTTTTGAATGCCCTTTTTCAATGAATATCATTAGAACTCTTCTACCTAATGGGAAATTCTTCCTTCTTAATTCAACCCTGAAGCAAATTCTGGGTAATGTGGAAATCCACTTACATAAAACTATCAAGCATTTGCATTACCTTATCACTGCTGCGTCGGTTTATTCAATCTGGAAAGAAAGGAATAGTAGGCTATTTGCAGCTACCTCTTCTAGCACCCAAGCTCTTATGTCTCAAATAAAAAATCGAATTGGGTACAAAGTTTCAAGGTGGAAAATAAAAAAAATGGCCTCCATCGGTTAAGCAAGCTGTTCAAAAATGGTTGGATGGTTTAGTCCGTTAAACCGTCTTCTTATCCCCCCCTTTTTTATATCCCCCCCATGATATCTCGAAGGCTCATATATTGGGTAAATACCTGGACGATGATGACTGCAGCTTTTATTCAGTGGAGAGTCCTATTGGATGACATTCAAAGCAACCTGGTTATCATAGTTTTCAGTGGTTCCCACCGGAAGGCTATGAAGGTAACCATAGGCTCTCAATTCTTAGGTACTGATTTTGGTGCTGTGCTATGGGTTATAAGGCTGCTTCAGTTCTTACCAGTTTTTAAGTCTGAGTCCAGCTCTTTACATAGAGATTACTGTTTTTCTGTTCAGCTTCAGTTTTTTTCTTTGGGAGTCTATTTGCTTATGCAACATTGCAACTAAGGCTGGATTTTTGTATATGTTCAGCTCTTTTACCTTTGATGCAGAAGACACCCGATTAAGTCCTTAGTTTTTTTCTATTCCCTGGAAAGGCCTCTAATCAGGTGCTTTCCTTGTTAGTTTATATTGTTCATCTAGTGTTAAGCATCTTGTAGTCTTTTTTTCTTTTACTTCATACATGTAACCTCTTTACACCTTGGAATGAATTGGGCAAATGCCCTCAAAAATTTCCAAAAAAAAAAAAAGCAGAAGTGGGACCCGCGCACTAAGCTTCAAACCAGCTCATCGGATTCTCCATTAAGAAAAGAAAAGATTATTCGCTCTGCCACCCATTGTAATCCGCCCATGGTTTTATACTACTGTATGATTTTTATTTTGCAATATATAGTATATATATATATATATATATATATATATATATATATATATATATATATATATATATATATATATATATATATATATATATATATATATCTAGATTTTTTCAATATATTGATTATTTTTTAAATTTATTAAAAAACTTATAAATATTTTTTACCAAAATAAATGGATTTGGAAACTGCCACTGTGCAAGTGGCCGTCGATTTCATTTTAATGATAGAAATATAATTTAAATAAAGAGATGAAAAAAATTAGAAGAATAATATATGTATTGTATAGTATTAAAAATTTAGTAAAAATTTAGAGGTGGCGACTCCCCAACCATCCCATAGCTCCACCATGTTACAATCAACCTATAAATTATCTGAATTTTCTTTTAACTTCTTCCTTTAATGCAAATACATACATACATATATATATATATATATATATATATATATATATATATATATATATATATATATATATATATATATATATATATATATATCCAACACGGCAAGGATATTGTGTGCTACCTATATATATTAATTTTTTTTTCATGGTGTAGTGAAAAAGATGAATAATTACCTCAAGCAACGATGCCTTATAAAAAATTCTCTTGCTTGATATATCAGTAAAAGGAAAGCCAATCCCAGATATAAGACAAGAAGTAAAAAACGAGAGAGCAAAGAAAGAGCAGTAAAAGAAAAGCCAATCCAAATAATTTGCAGGACAAAATCAGATTATGAATAAATTAAATCTCACAGAAGAAAAAATAATATAAGTTTTATAAAATAAAAAAATTAAGCCTAAATTAATGTATAATGCGTATCTTGTGTTATGTATAAATTTAATAATTAGTAGATCTTTATCATACAAAGGGATGTAATTTTAATGTTGATGATGCAAGATTATAACTACAAATAAATAAATATATATTTTTTTAATTTATCGTATGTTATTATGCACGAGCAATTTTATTAATCAACGATGATCCTACTAATAATTTGCTTGTTTGTTGATTGATTTTTTTTTATAAAATACAACAAGCAAATTTTATTAATTTATGTGATCAATAAATTTTATTAATATTTGTCATTTTTAATCAAATTAGATATTTACTTATTTAATATTTTATTATATTCAAAAAGATATATTTCTAATAATAATATTTGGCAGAGAGAGAGAGAGAGAGAGAGAGAGAGAAAGAGAGAGAGAGAAGATTTTTTTTATTAATTTTTTTAATATAATTATTTAAAGTATATAATTTAAAAATATTTTTATAAATATTTAATAACTAAATATTTATATATTTAGTTATTAATTTTTTATTTATATATATAATTAAATATATAATTTAAAAATATTTTTAATTATATATAAATTTATAAATTTATTTAATATTTTTTATTAATTAATATATTATTAATATATATTTTTTATTAATTTTGTTAATATATAATATAAAAATTTTTAAAATATATAAATAAATAAATAAAGAAAAGAATAAATTATATAAATATTTTATAAACTATATAAATAAAGTAATTATATATATATTTATATTTATAAATTTATTTAGTTATTTATATGTTTAAATTATATAAATATTTTTAAGTTATATAAATAATTTAAAATAATTTTATAGAATTTTTTAATTATATATAAATATATATATTTTATATTTATTAATAAAGTCTTTAATAATAATAATAACAAAAAATATAAAAAATAAAAAAAATATAAAAAAAAAAAAAAATAAATAATTTTAATAAATAAAAAAGAAATGAATAAATATATAATAAATATAATATATATATATATATATATATATATATATATATATATAATATAAATATATAATATATATATATATATAAATATATATATATATATATATATATACATATATATATATATATATATATATATATATAACTAAATATTTTTAAAATATATAAATAACTAAATATTTATATAATTTATAAATTATTTATTTTATTTATTTAACTAATTATATATTTTAAAAGAAATAAATATTTTTTAAATAAATAAATAACTAGTTATATATATATATATGTTATATATATATAACTATTTATTTATTTATATATTTAAATTTTTTAAATTATTTATATAACTTAATAATATTTATATAATTTAAAATATATATAAATAAATTAAATAAATATAAAATATAAATATATATATAATTACTTTATTTATATAGTTTATAAAATATATATAATTTATTCTTTTATTTATTTATTTATTTTATATATTTAAAAATTTTATATTATATATAACAAAAAATTAAAAAAAATATATATTATACATAATTATATTAATTAAAAAAATATTAAATAAATTTATAATTATATATATAATTAAAATATTTTAAATTATATATTTAATTATATATATAATAAAATTAATAACTAAATATATAAATATTTAGTTATTAAATTTCTAAAATATTTTAAATTATATATTTAAATAATTATATTATTTAAAAAATTAATAAAAATAAAAATCTCCTCTTGTTTTTTTTTTACAAACCACAAGATATTTTTGACGGACGACTATATTTTCTAATTATATTTTTTTTAAATAGATAATTATCATTAACACTTTTTATTTTTAAAAATAATCCCTAATATTTTTGATATGATATTAAAGATTTAGATGCTATATGTATATATGTAAAAAATAAATTTTAGATATTAAATATATAAATACATAAGAATTGGGTGATATGTATATAAATTCTTCATAAATTAATATATCTTTGTAATATTATTTTTTTATTTCCCAAATAATTCAATCATCAATTTTAATTAATTTACATATAATCGTAGAGATTTTTGAAGGCATAATATAGTGTACGCTTATAATGAAAATATAAATTAAATCATTAAAGAAAATATTCATGAAACTTGCCAGGTGTTACTTATTGGCATTTATCGGGATCTTAGCATACCGTTACACCTATTGGGCCTTTAAAATATATATATTTTAGGGCCAAATAGATATTAGTTCAGTACCATTACCCATGAATTCAAAATTGGACTAATCCTCTTGGATGAGAAGAATTCACAAAGCTCTACTAGTTCATGTTTGTTTGACTCTTATTCATGCTATTAAATGAGCTACTTTATTTCATTCTTGCTTATAAGCAATCTATCAAGTTTAATTCTTGCTCATAGACGAGCTATCAAATTCAATACATCTTTGCTTCTAGTCCAATTAAAGCCTCATTTGTTTATAGATTTGATATAACATAATAAAATTTATTAAATTAAATATGCATATCAAGTCAATAGAAATATCTAATTTTATAAGATTAATTTTAAAGAAATATAAATTATAATTTATAAGTAAATTGAATGTCTTGAGGAGAACACTAAAATTGGGTCAAATTATTCAAATAAGCTTCAAAAACATACATGAAAACTTCATGAAACTAATTGGATGATCAAGCAATCTCCAAATTTGGCGTGCTTATGGTCAAATCGAGCGGCTCGACAAATGAATTCAATGAGCCCAAAATCACTTGAATTGAAGGCTGTTTGGATGGTCAAATCATCAAAACATTATCTGCCATAGAGAGAATCAATATGAACAGTCTGATGAAGTATTTTTGGATTTTGACTACAATTACCTTAATGCCCCTCTCAAAATCCTATAAATAGGACCATATTCTTGTCATGAGAGGATGAGAAAGCTAGAAGTAAACTTGAGAGATTGCTTGAAGAGGGCAAGAAGCTTGATGTCTATCACCACCATAAGCACTGTCGATTGTATCCTACGTCATCCACACCACCAATCGTTATAACTCAACTACCATATAAATGCTTTAATATGGAACTACTATCATATTAATTTTTCAAATAGAGTCTTCTAATCCCATTGTCAAAAATATCAAAACTTTATCTTTCAAAATAAATATATAGTGAAATTTTTATAATTAATCACTATTTGTAAGTCCAAATGCTTTAGATCAATCCTATTCAACTTAAAGAAAATATTAATGCACAATACAACCTATATATTTTGATTATCAATTATTTAAATAAAGTTAAGCACAACATTGATAAAAAATCAAATATAATAGAAGGAATACTTAACATCATCATTGTTCCCTAAGCTATACATTTTATTATATAACTCATCTATGTTTGGAGCATCCATGTCTAGTAAGAATTTCTAAAAAATTTCACGTACATACAAGTGCTGAATATCTATCAGAAATTGCATATAAGTCAATACGAGATTGAATAGTTGTGACCAACTCATTCAACACTCTCTAAAAGTAGATCCATAAATCACTATTTTCATTCATAACAATTGTAAATGCTAAAGGGAATAAACTATTACTTACTTAAATATCGATTGTTGAACCATAAATGTTTTAAGCTAAAAGGTCTTGTACTTACAAAATGACCAAACATATATGCATGGCTTGAATGCTCAAAATATACAGTGAAATCATTACTAGTCAACTATTTTAATTCAATATAAAACTTGATTTCCTTACATATAATATCCCATGCTTTATTTATTGTATGATATTCTAATATTAAACTAAACTCCATCTATCCCATGATCTTTTCGGGTTTTATATCTAAATGCCGATTAATTATAATTATGATATATTGACAGATGAATTTTAAAATACAATAATGATGGTTAATTTTCAAAATAGGGTGAGGATAGTGAGGGCTACCCATATTAGATATTCTCCAAGCCCCAATAATTTTTTGAATTTTAGAAACATGTAGAAGCAATTAATAAATTCATAACAGGTCACTATGCATCACATACTTAGCTATTAACCTCCTCTTATTCAAAGTATTTTTTTTAGGAATTCCATATTATTTGTTATGGACCAACTAGTGATCACAACTTAAAGATTAGCTTTCGAAGAAAAAATTATGGCGATTTCAAGACTTGTTGGAATTACTCTATTATTAATCTATCTAAATTTTTTATTTGAGGATCACATGAATTAATTCTATCTCATTCTTCTACTAATTTGATTACATGCATGAAAATGTTATTTGATATCATAGCATCAGTTGTTTCAATGTTATTGAAAGCATGCTCACAAATTAGTTGAGGTCCATCTTTCATGAGATTATAATTTGTTTCATAAGCATGCGTGTCAAATTCTTCATCTTCAGTATTGAAATTCATGCTAAAACCAAGATCCATTAAATCATAACATCTAGTGATGTCCTCACCAATATCTAGGTGATGAGATATTGTTGATCTAATCGATTATGTCTCATTGAGATGAATTGTTAGTTCATATAATTGATCAAATGTTTATATTTTATCGAGGTAATATAAGATCTCATGTGTCATTGTGTATTTGTAGTAAAGATGTTATCATTGAATTGTGGGATAATGTGGATCATGATATAATGCTAAGATGATAATTTCTTTAGTTTCATATATATAACTAGTGGCTATCATCTAGTCATTGATAAAATGATTTCACACATCTCATCATCTGAATTTGGGTTGCTATAGCACCACCACTAATAGGGAAATGACAAATACAATCTATTGTTTGGATAGAACTATCAAAATTTTAAACTTGGGCATTTCTACATTTAAGCCTTTCCAAATTTATTATTATTAAAACCTAGATTGGGACGATGCTTCCCCTCAACATAAGTAGGATTCATACAATTAATTGTAAGAAGATTTACATACATACCCATAATTCTTACGGATTTACATATCTAACACCTAAAGTTAAATATTTATTTATATAACATTTTTCTATGCTTTAAAAGGTGCATTTCACTAGTAAAAAGTGAGTGATAGTGATAGTTTTGAAGTGATATTGAAGATTGAGATGTTATATAAAATTGAAGAATCTCAACCACCAAATCTTGAAAATTTGCAGAATCTCAACCACCTTGACTTAGAATCAAATGAATTTGAATCCAATAATGCAAAAAGTTGGAAATTTATTGATTCTCTGACCAGCTGCACTTGCTTACAATGCCTCGCTCTTCAAATGAATGAACTTTGGGGTGTTATGCCTAAATCTATTGCCAACCATTTGATTCAGCTCCAATTCCACATAATTGGAAGAAACCATATATCAAGAAGCATCCCATCTGAAATAGAGAAGCTTGTCAACTTGATTTTTTTGGGAATGGACTTGAACAATCTCACTCGAGGCATACCACACAGCATTGGGAAGCTTAAGATGTTGCAGGTGCTTACTTTTGCCTCCAATGGACTTACGGGAGCTATCCTTTGGTCCTTGGCGAACCTCACTGACCTTAGCAGATTAGATTTTGGCAATAATCAATTAACAGAAGCCATTCCTTCAAATAGTGGAAATCTTAGTGGCCTAAATGGCTTGGCTCTCGACAATAACAACCTTGTAGGTACTATTCCCAAAAAACTTTTAGGCATTTCTGCACTATCACACGATCTGGGTTTGGCTTGCAGCCATTATGATGGGATGATTCCCCAGAAGTTGGCAGGCTCGTGAGTCTCAATGAGCTAGATCTTTCTCACAATAAATTCGAAGGAATAATACCACAAACACTCGAAAGCTCTCAAATGTTAACCGAACTCTACCTAGACAATACCTTATTTTATGGCCCTATTCTTATTGCTATAGGAAAGCTGTAGAGCTTATAAATATTAGACCTCCCTCGAAATAACTTGTCCGGGGCCATTCCAAATTCTCTCCAAAATCTCAACTTGCTCAACCTGTTGAATCTATCATATAACAATTTTGAAGGTGAAGTGCCAAATGTTGGTGTTTTTAAAAATGCAACGACGATCGATCTCAATGGAAACATTGAACTGTGTGGAGTGATTCACAAACTTCACCTTCCTGTGTGTGTGGAAGATTTTGAAAACAACAATAAAATGAATAGAAGGCTTCATCGTGTTCTCAAGATTTGGTTCCCAATCTTAGGTGCACTTCTAATCTTCCTATCCTTTGCTGCTATTCTGTACAACTATAGGTACAAAATACAACAACATAGAAGGAGAAATGCTTCACGCGGAGCAGCTATAGAAGAACCATTTCCAATGATTTCTTATGCAAATTTAGTTAAAGCAATAGACAAGTTCTCTTCTGCTAATCTTATAGAGAGATGAAGATATGGGGCGGTGTACAAAGGCGCACTGCACCAAGGCCAAACAACAATAGCCATCAAAGTGTTCAACCTTGACAAACGAGTAGGCTTCAAGAGTTTTACAGCTGAATGTGAAGCTTTAAAACATTAGACACCATAATCTTGTGAGAGTTTTAACATCTTGCTCGACCATTGATTTCAATGGCAAAGATTTCAAATCTCTCATATTTGAATTCATGCTGAAGGGAAACTTAGACACATGGTTGCATCGAGGAGATTCGATTAATGGAGGAGTTTTTCTTCACCTAGAACAGAGGTTGAACATTGCCATTAATGTCACCGAGGCTTTGGAATATCTTCACCATAGTTGTAAGCCACCTATTATTCACTGTGATATGAAGCCAAGCAACATCCTACTTGATGAAGACATGATAGCTCATGTAGGAGATTTTGGGCTAGCAATCATTCTTTCTGAATCTATAAGCATACCTCTCCAAAATTCAAATAGTAAGAGTTTGATTAAAGGAACTATTGGTTATGTCACCCCAGGAGAGTACTTTTTTATGCATTATGATATACTTTAACTGAATTATTCAACTTCCCTGGAATTGTTAGTAGTAGAACCAAAAAAAGACATATGAGGATAAAAACTATGCAAACAAATAAAGTTAAAACATACAATTATTGAAAGTTCTCCATCTTACTTACAGAATATGGAATAGGAGCCCATCCATCTAGCTCAGGTGATGTCTATAGCTTTGGAATCATACTATTAGATTTTGGAGAGGTATGTCAACCGAACTCTACCTGGACAATACCTTGTTTTATGGCCCTATTCTTATTGCTATAGGAAAGCTGCAAAGCTTATAAATATTAGACCTCTCTCAAAATAACTTGTCGGGGCCATTCCAAATTCTCTCCAAAATCTCAACTTGCTCAATATGTTGAATCTATCATATAACAATTTTGAAGGTGAAGTGCCAAATATTGGTGTTTTTAAAAATGCAATGACGATCGATCTCGATGGAAACACTGAGCTATGTGGAGGGATTCACAAACTTCACCTTCCTGCGTGTGCGGAGGATTTTGAAAACAACAATAAAATGAATAGAAGGTTTCATCGTGTTCTCAAGATTTTGTTCCCAATCCTAGGTGCACTCCTAATCTTCCTATCCTTTGCTGCTATTCTGTACAACTACAGGTACAAAATACAACAATAGGGAAGGAGAAATGCTTCAGGCGGAGCAGCTATAGAAGAACCATTTCCAATGATTTCTTATGTAGATTTAGTTAAAGCAACAGACAAGTTCTCTTCTGCTAATCTTATAGGGAGATGAAGATATGGGTCGGTGTACAAAGGCGCACTGCACCAAGGCCAAACAACAATAGCCATCAAAGTGTTCAACCTCGACAAACGAGTAGGCTTCAGGAGTTTTACGGCTGAATGTGAAGCTTTAAAACATTTGACACCGTAATCTTGTGAGAGTCTTAACATCTTGCTTGAACATTGATTTCAATGGCAAAGATTTCAATTCTCTCGTATTTGAATTCATGCTGAAGGGAAACTTAGACACGTGGCTGTATTGAGTTGATTCGATTAATGGAGGAGTTTTTCTTCACCTAGAACAAAGGTTGAAGATTGCCATTAATGTCACTAAGGCTTTGGAATATCTTCACCATAGTTGTAAGCCACCTATTATTCATTGTGATATGAAGCCAAGCAACATCCTACTTGATGAAGACATGATAGCTCATGTAGGAGATTTTGGCCTAGCAATCATTCTTTCTAAATCTATAGGCATACCTCTCCAAAATTCAGATAATAAGAGTTTGATTAAAGGAACTATTGGTTATGTTGCCCCAGGAGAGTACTTTTCTAAGCATTATGATATACTTTAACTGAATTCTTCAACTTCCCTAGAATTGAAAGGAATATAACCAAAAAAAGACATATAAGGATCAAAACTATGCAAACAAATAAAGTTAAAAGACATACAATTATTGAAAGTTCTCCATCATACTTACAGAATATGGAATAGGATGCCATCCATCTAGCTCAGGTGATGTCTATAGCTTTGGAATCATACTATTAGAAATGCTCACCATAAAGATGCCTATTGATGTTATTTTCAAGGATGACTTAAACCTTCATAATCTCATCGCAACGGCTTACCCCCATTTGTTAGCTAATATCGTTGATCCTAAAATATTAGTTGAAGAATAACAAGATGCTAAAATGAGCAGTTTGGAAGAAAAAAGAAGAAACTAAAGCAAAAGCATCATAGAGTGCTTGTATTCTATAGCAGAGGTTGGTCTTTCACGCTCAGCTACTTCTCCCGATCAGAAGCTATGCATGAGAGATGTTGCAGTAAAATTGCATGCAATTAGAGCTTCCTATCGTTAACCCAAAGAAGGTGAGGGAGGAAGCCTTTGAGGAGATAAACAAGTTGCAATAGCATCTTATGGTTAAGGAATATTTCATTCCACTTTATATATACCAAACATACAATGAACTCATATATATATATATATATATATATATATATATATATATATATATATATATATATATATATATATATATATATATATATATATATATATATATATATATATATATATATAGTCATATCTTTATGTAATACATATTTTGTTGTATTGTCATATAAACATTATGCAACATAGCATTATAATATCAAATGATGTTAGAGTTACCGGCTTGCTGTTGAAAGTACAATTAACATTTATATTTTTTTATCTTATTTTAACCTAAAAATTAAACCAAACTAAATTTTCTAAGCAATTTAATTTGATTTTGAATTTAATAATTTGGATTTTGCTTTTAATTCAAGAAAACTTTAGTT
The DNA here is from genome assembly GCA_021442155.1 of Cymbidium sinense. Lineage (NCBI taxonomy): Eukaryota > Viridiplantae > Streptophyta > Magnoliopsida > Asparagales > Orchidaceae > Cymbidium > Cymbidium sinense. The sequence goes on from CM038216.1 coordinate 218,746,985, forward strand.
TTTGATTTTTGGATTTGTTTATTAAAAAAAAATTTTTGATGGATGAAAATAAATCAAACTTATTTAATAGCATGGTAAAATTTTTATAGCCATCATAAAATTTTGAAATATTTTTAGTGCATGAAAATATATGTATATATATATATATAATTTTGTTTATTATGTATTCATTATATAACAAAAAATTGTAGTATAAATAAATTAGTAAACTTAAATTTATTCAAAATCAAACTAAAATAATTGAACAAAAATTATTATTTGATTGTACAAGATAAATAAACTTCATTAATCACAAATACATTGCATTTTGCTATAGTTATTTTGTGCCATTGAGGGAGCATTTGATAACTGACAATTTTTTAAAGCGAAAAATGGGAAAATTGAGGGAGCATTTGATAACTGACAATTTTTTAAAGCGAAAAATGGAAAATTTTGTTGACTTTTTAAAGATTTATTTGATACATATGCAATGACCATGACAAAAATAATATTTGATTAAATAATAATTTTGGTGATCACATTAGTCAAAAGTTAAAATAATTGTAATTAAATATAACTATATATATATCTATATATATATATATATATATATATATATATATATATATATATATATATATATATATATATATATATATATATGCTTGATTGATCAAATTTTTAGAATGGCATAACATTAGTCCCTATATTCGAAAATCAAATTTATATTATCTGAAAATAAACTGCGTTAAATCATAACTTCTACGGATATCAATTAATCAAGCTTTATTTATATATTAGGGTTTAGGGTTATTATTCTAGTTTTATTTATATTTTATTAGTATATATTATTTTTATTTTTACTATTATTTATATTTAAAAAATATATGCTTCAATGATTATAGGCTATTGTGGTTTTATTTCTAAGCTATTGTGTCTTAAGGTATATTTTTTTTAAGAATTTGTTAATGAGGACAATAAAATTTAGTATTATGTTAAGTTTCTTGAAAACTTAGCAGTAACGTAAGCATCTGTCTTAAACTCAATAATATTAGTATGGTTTTGTCATCTTTAGTGCTACTTATAGAACTCTAAAATCATGACAAAATTTAGTGCTACTTATAGAACTCTAAAAACCTTTGTTGTAAAGTTATCTTAATAATCACAATTTATTAAATATTTGCAAATTGTCATTTTATTTGTTAAATTATATGATCATTTATGTTTATTTTAAAATAATTTAAAATTTTTCAATGAATAACTTTGTTTTAAAATGTAAATACTTTCAAAAGGAGATCAACTTGATGATATTTAGTATATAATGGATGATTTTGAATTGAAAATAAAAAAATAATTTAATTTCAAGAGAGCTTCTATAATCTGTCTAATTAATTTTATAAAATTTATATAATTATTAGTGTTTAAACTTTTAAAAGTTACTGAAATTTAATAAATAGATATTTTTATATTATAGATTATTTGATTTTGAGTATAACGATAATGTTGAATAGAAAATAAAATTAGGAATTGATAATAGATAAAGTTTATATATTTTAAATTTTTCTATCTTTTGAAAAAAATAATATGTCATGTGGATCATGATCCAAATTTTTTTTAGGGGGCAATAAAATAATGAACAATTTACTTTTATATAAAATTAAAATTAGAGCATCTTATATAACAAAATAAATAAATCAAACCTGCAATAACATAAATTTTTTTTACATTACATTCATTTATAAACTTCTCTCTGAGTCTTCATATTTTAAAATCATTATATTAAGATTCCTTATTAACACTAAATCTTTTTCAATATATATAAGATAATCATTCATAATCTCATTCTCATAGATTTTTTTATGAACTTTATCAGAAAATTTTTAACAATTGTTGTCATCACAATATCAAAGCTTTATTAATAAATATACAAGAAAATATCATTTTTCTTTATCTCTACTAACTTGTAAGTTCTCTAATTCTAATCTTCAAAATGAATCATTGATTCCATGTCAATAATATAATCTAGTCACTATCTAAAATAATAATATCACTTTTGAGAAGTCGGATAAAATTTGTCAAACATATCAATTTTTTTTTATCAAAAGCTGAGAAGGAATCACATGGATTCAACATTAAAAGTAATATCATCAAATCATTATTAAGCTCTAGTTGCATATCAATATGAATAAAACAACTCAACTTGATAATAGTGTAAATTTGTGATTCTTGAGCATATATTCTTGATCTCCCATAATAATAAATATTTCACATATTTATCAAGTATACCATTTTTCTCACAGAATGCATGAACTTCTTCAAATAAAATGTTCCAACCATCATCCCTCATATTTTGTAGTCTTTGTTTTAACACTTTAGCTAAAGTCATAGCATTTATAATATCTTGATCCTTTTTTGCAAAACTTGAGATCATTTGTGATTCCTAATATGGATTTCATCAAGTGCAGATTGAAAACAAACTCAAAATATTGAATTGCATCAAGGAGAGCATTTGCTTCACCTCTTTATTCACTATTTAAACCATCTTCTACAATTTTATCAAGAACATTTATGATAGATCCAAATAAAATAAGTATATTTATCAATGCAGCATAATGTGATCCCCAACGCGTATCTCCAGCTCATTGAAGAGTTATTTTTTGATTTAAACCTCTGCTATCTTGTAGTTCTCCACTCCTTATTTGCTCAACAACTTTTTTTAATTGTCTTTCAAATAAAATTTCTCTCTTTTTGCAAGAACTTTCAACAATATTTCTCAAATTAGATATATTATTAAAAAATATAGCAATCTGAATATGATTTTTAGCCACAGCAACTAATGCTAATTGTAATTGATGAGCAAAAAAGTGAATGTAATAAGATGAATCATTTTCTTTTAAGATTAAAGCTTTTAATCCATGAAACTCACCATGCATGATGCTTGCCCCATCATAACCTTGACCACGTATTCGTGATATACTCAATCCATGCTTTGAGAAAACTGCCTCAATAGCACATTTAAGTATTGGAGCAGTTGTTTCACCAACATGTACACTACCAAGGAAACGTTCAACAATGCAACCTCTCTTGTCAACATAATGAAGCGCAATAGCCACTTGTTCTTTCATCGATACATCGTGAGATTCATTTAAAAGAACTGCAAATAACTCATTACCCAAATCATTAATAATAGTATTTGAAGTCTCAATAGTAGCTGCATATGTAATATCCTTCTGAATTTCAGGAGCAATTAACTTATTATTTCCTGGAGCATTTTCAAGGACAACCTTATTAATACTTTCATTATGCTCAGCCAAAAAGTGTAGAAGTTCAAGAAAATTTTCTTGATTTTCAGATTCTTCTGATTCATCATGAACACGAAAAGCTAATCCTTAGCATAAAATAAAGCTTACACAATCAATTGTGGCACATAATCGTGTTCTGTAATCTCTTCGGTTCTGATCAGAATGTCTTTCATAAGAAAATGTAATGTGTTGATCCTGATTCATTAAATCTTCACATATTCTTTGAGCAATATTATGGGCACTATTAACTTGGCCAATATGAACTTCAAATCTATCTTTTTTTTTTTCAATTTTTAAATCCCTTATTATTAAAACTATCACCACTTGCTTGTTCACCAATATCAGGTCTATAAAGATAGCAAAATAAATAATATGCTGCATCTTTTGCAATACTGTACTCTAACCAACATTTATATTCATCAAACCATTTTAGATTAAATCTACGCAATTTATTTCCGATTTGTGTTTGAGGAAATTCATGATCACAAGATTGGCATGACCCTTTTTGAAGATATGCTCTTCTAACTCTATCACAGTCATTAGGATGATACTCTGAAAATTTTTCTTCTTAATCTAGGATCTTCTACAATATCTTCTACGTTGAATTTTGTGTGCACTTGTTTAGATTTTGTATTGCTACTTTCACCAATAACAAGATGTGAATTACCGGACTTATCTTGTTCAATCTTTCTTTTAAAATATCTCTCCATATCTAATTAAAAGAATAAATTAAATTACTAAAGTAAAATCTTGAAGATTAATATGCATAAAAAAATGACATGCTTTTGAACATATTTCAAAAAATAAAATAAAGGCACACTTTCGGCCTTTTCTAAAAAAAAATAAAGGCACACAGTCGGCCTGTACCTAAAAAATAAATCAATAACATTTTTTAATAAAGACACACCGTCGGCCTTTATTAAGAAATAATAAATCAACAAATTTTCAAAAAATGCACACTTTCGGCCTTTTTTAAATAAAAAAATATTCACATACCTTAATTGATTGTGAAGATCGTTTCACAGAGAAATATTTCTGGATGTTCTGTTCTTCTAAGATCACAGAATATAAAGCATATAAGTAATGATTAAATATACAAAAAAATTAATAGGATTTAAGACAAAATAAATCTCAATAACAAAGTATAAAAAAAGATCATAAAAAATTAACTTTGATCTCATGAGATTTAAAATAGTTTGGTACAAGACTAACAATAAAATTCTATGAATTATACGAAAGTTATAAGTATTAAATCAATTTTGAGCTCATGAGATTTATAATATCAGAAAGTTGCTTTGTTGAAAAGTATTAAATTTTATTCTAAAAGAAAACTTTCATGATTCTTAACCATAACAGATCAGCCACAAAGCAAGTGTAAAACATTATCAAACAGGACCTAAATCAACCTTCTGTTCAGTCTCTTATAGATGATCCAAGATCCATAGTTCTCTTTTAAAATGGCGCCTGATCAAATAGTTTTTTTTTGTTGGAATGTGCTGCAATATTTATCACATTTCGATTTACAACTTAAAATATGAAACTTACGTAATCCCATGAACATCAAATTCTATGAAAATTTCTTAACCTAAAGTTTAAAGTCTATCCTGCTAAGCAATCCTACCAAACCCTCCCTAATCATTCCCATTTCCCACGTCGTCCGACCCACCCCCCACTTCGAATTACTCTGCATCATCAAATTCTATGAAAATTTCTTAACCTAAAGTTTAAAGACTATCTAAGCAATTCTACCAAACCCTCCCTAATCATTCATTTCCCATTTCATTCGACCCACCCCCCCACTTCGACCATGGTACTCCATCAAATTCTATGAAAATTTCTTAACCTAAAGTTTAAAGTCTATCCTGCTATGCAATCCTACCAAACCCTCCTTAATCATTCCCATTTCCCACGCCATTCCACCCCCACTTCCGACCACGATTCTATGGACCAGAGGTGGACGACCGATGTTTGGATTAAGGAGAAAAAAGATTGCACGAGACGAGTGACGCGTTATAGGTTATAGACAAGCAACAACATGCGAAGCAGGGTGCAAGCAAAGACGAGTTACCTTTGAAGTTTAGACTTCAGTTCGACTCCGACGGGTGACGGTTCTTCTCGATTCTCGACTCTGGCAAGCTGAAATAGAAGCGTGTCGAGGACTTGAGGGTATGAGAAAAGGCAAGAGTTTTGAATGCAATACCTAATCCGTGTATCGCGTATGTGTATCTATCCTCCACACATCGCCTATAACGTGGTGGGACAGTGGGGGCACGTGACATAATATTGGTCGAAGAAAATGTGAAGATTTGATGAATCAGGATCAACACATTTCATTTTCTTATGAAAGACATTCTGATCAAAATCGAAGGGATTACAGAACACGATTATGTGCCACAATTGATTGTGTTTTCTTTATGCCAAGGATTGTGGTCATGATGAATCGAGGATTGAAAATCAAGAAATTTTCTTGAACTTCTACACTTTTTGGCTGAGCATAATGAAAGTATTAATAAGGTTGTCCTTGAAAATGCTCCAGGAAATAATAAGTTAACTACTCCTGAAATTCAGAAGGATATTACACATGCAGCTGCTATTGAGATTTCAAACACTATTATTAATGATTTGGGTAATGAGTTATTTGCAATTCTTTTAGATGAATCTCGCGATGTATCGATGAAAGAATAAGTGGCTATTGCACTTCGTTATCTTGACAAGAGAGGTTGGATTGTTGAGCATTTCCTTGGTATTGTACATGTTGGTGAAACAACTGCTCCAACACTTAAATGTGTTATTGAGGCACTTTTCTCAAAGCATGGATTGAGTATATCGCGAATACGTGGTCAAGATTATGATGGGGCAAGCAACATGCGTGGTGAGTTTCATGGATTAAAAGCTTTAATCTTGAAAGAAAATGATTGTTATTACATTCTTGTTTTGCTCATCAATTACAATTACTACTAGTTGTGGCTAAAAATCATATTCAGATTGCTACATTTTTTAATAATGTATCTAATTTGATAAATATTGTTGGAAGTTCTTGCAAAAGGAGAGAAATTTTATTTGAAAGACAATTAAACAAAGTTGTTGAGCAAATAAGGAGTGGAGAACAACAAGATGGTAGAGGTTTAAATCAAGAAATAACTCTTCAATGAGCTGGAGATACGCGTTGGGGATCACATTATGCTGTATTGATAAATATACTTATTTTATTTGTATCTATTATAGATATTCATGATATAATTGTAGAAGATGACAATTCAATGTTTTGAGTTTGTTTTCAATCTGCACTTGATGAAATCCATATTAGGAATCACAAATGAGTTATCTTAAGTTTTGTGAAAAAAAGATCAAGATATTATAAATGCTATGACTTTAGTTAAAGTGTCAAAATAAAGACTACAAAATATGATGGATGATGGTTGGAACATTTTATTTGAAGAAGTTCATACATTCTGTGATAAAAATGGTATACTTGTGCCAAATATGAGTGAAATATTTATTATACGTGAGAGATCAAGAAGATATGCTCAATGAATCACAAATTTATACTATTATCAAGTTGAGTTATTTTATTTTGTTATTGATATACAATTTCAGGAGCTTAATAACAGATTTGATGAGGCCAATACTGAATTGCTTTTATGTGTGGCATGCTTGAATCCATGTGATTCTTTCTCAGCTTCTGATAAAAAAAAATTGATATGTTTGGCAAAATTTTATCCCACAGACTTCTCAAAAGTTGATATTATTATTTTAGATAGTCAACTTGAGAATTATATTATTGACATGAAATTCAATGATTTATTTTTAAAGTTGAAGGGAATTGGAGAACTTGCAAAAGTTAGTAGAGACAAAGAAAAATGATATTTATCCTCTTGTATATTTGCTAATAAAGCTTGCTTTAATATTGTCAATCGCTACAACAACTGTTGAATGAGCATTTTCTGCAATGAAGATCGTAAAAAATCGCTTGCGCAATAGAATGAGAGATTCTTAGATGAATGATTGTCTTATTATATATATTAAAAAAGATGTATTTAAGAGTGTTAATAAGGAATCGATTGTACAACACTTTCAAAATATGAAGACTCGGAGGGAGAAATTATAAATGGTATGTAATGTAAAAAAAATTTATGTTATTGCAAGGTTTGATTTATTTATTTTGTTATATGAGATGTTCTAATTTTAATTTTATATAAAAGTAAATTATTCATTATTTTATTATGCCCGCTCTCAAAAAAATTTCTTGATCCGCCCCTGTATGAAGGTATGTAACATTCGATGAGATTAGCGGTGCACAAATGTTCTACTATTTTATAGAATCCGAGAAGAGCCCAAAAGTGGATCCGTCGCTACGATGGCTAACCGGTGACCCTAGCAGCTCCACCTTAACCGCGTTAACTACAGAAATAGGTGAGCTCTTTAAGATTTGAATATAAATTTTTTTACCTTTTCTCGCTACATATTTTGTTAACATATTACTAATATTTAAGCACCTAAAGCTTTATGATTAAAGTTAGCTAATTGTTTTCTTTTTTTTTTTTTAAGGAGATGTTGTTTGGCTGCAAGGTTAACTTATATTAATCATGCCAATTAAATCCTACTTATTTTCCCTTGCTTTGGTAAATTTCAAGAGAAGTAGGATAGTTGTCAAATAGTTATCAAATAATTCACTAGGTTTTATTCAAATTGAACATCCATAATTCCAAATAGTTTTCAAGATTTGATGCATGCAAGACTTAATTAATACTAATTTACAGGATTAACTAAATCTTACTTGTTGCCAAACAATGCCTTAATATAAGAGAAATCCAAGTTAAATAATATATGTCGATGGCACAAAATGTCATTTGCATGCACCATGTAGAGTATTAAAATGACACGATAAGTTGATCTTTGAGATTTGATGTGAAAAAATAATATACATACATGCATACATAGATATAGTCACACGCGCGTGCGCTCCCATGCAATTAAATATTTGTATATATATATATATATATATATATATATATATATATATATATATATATATATATATATATATATATATATATGTGTGTGTGTGTGTGTGTGTGTGTGTGTGTGTGTGTGTGTGTGATTTGCACAATATTTAAAATGGCACATGCTGTACCATGAACAATCATGTGGGTCTATGAGTGCCCATTTGCTATTGACAAGCATGAGCTAAACTTTTAGTCATATGATCAAGTCCTAAAATTTAGTAAATATGAGTAAAACTACAAAATAAATCTTATCAATGCCTTTAAGCAGAATATTCAATAACTCAAAATTTTTGTAGTGATTAGAGATTATAATGTGGATTCTTACAAAAGCTTTGTTATTTTTCCTATCAATCACAAGTTACCACCTTTGTTTTTTTTTTCTGCTATGTAGATATTAAGTATGTTCAATGTTGCATTAGAATTAAAAGAATCAAATTATTATCACAAGATATGATATATAGCCATAAAAAATAACATACATCAAATTCACATGGTTCGATAAAAGATACCTTCATTTATGGGATAAAGAGACACAAATGTTACATTAAGTATTGATGAGAATAAAAAAAAAGGCAACTAGGATAAGGAGACATAAATGCTACATTAAGTATTGATGAGTATAAAATAAAGGGCAAATCAAACAAATATCAAATTTGTTGAACCTAAAATTGGTTATGGATAGCAACAAAATGCTCCACGCAAGAATCACAAGATATAAAACAAGAAATAGAGAGAGAATGGAGATTCAGTATAATTTAGAGAGAAAAGTTATTAAAGCTTTTAAAGTTGAGAATTTGAAGTACCATGAACTTTGCGTGTCAAGCCTCCCCTTGAACTCTTATTCATAACTTGAGCTAGTGGTTTTTGTGCTACATGAAAAACTATAAAAGGCTGAACATATATTATGAGATTGCATTACAATTACAAAATGCATGTAGTCATATATATAAGGAACAAATCTTCATCTTTGGTTGAAAATTGCATATGTTTATGTGCTTTTAGTTAGCTCAAGTTACCATCTAACTAGACAATGTTGACAACTTATTGGGTGAAGGCACCTTACTTGGTTAAGTGAAGCCATTTGATCATTTGATGAAGTTGTTGACTTGTTAGATAAAATAGTTGCCTTAAATGAAATCAGAGTTGCTGACTTGCTAGGTGAAGTTGTCAGCTTGCCCAGGTGAATTTGCTATGAGTTTGTCATGACTATAGCAAATTCATCTTCTTGATTCTGATTGGTTGCTATGGATTGAACTGTCATGTTTAATATATCCAAGATATTATATGTTTATTTAGTTTTTCAATTTTTTTATATTTGTAGAAGTTACTTAAAAAAGAACAAGAGATTAAAATAAAAATATTCTTCTTTGCTATGTTAAGAACTTTATTTGTATTTGTCGATCTACTTAGCTCAACTTTTTGGGCCATCTACATCATTTTGCTAGTCAATGGATGAAAAAGTTTTGCTAAGCAACCACATTGAAATAGCTTTGACTTTATTTTCTGACTTTTATGATTTTATCTGCAGTTTATTCTTATCTGTCTTTATATTAAAAGTATGCATTTGCATTGATAATAAAACAAGTACAAGAAAGGTTAAAACGAAACAAAGCTAAGCTGCTACAATGTATGATCTATCATCCTCCAAAATTATAAAAAAATTAGGAGGGATAGTAACAATATCACTATCTAACCACAAAAAAGATATACCTATAGCTGTTTCAGCACAAAAATCTATAGTCTATTATTGTCTCTATTCGTATGAAAGAATATGACATGGTGGTGTTGACCTCCATACATGCTACATCAATCGAGTCGAACTCAGAAGATAAATTCGACGGACTTCGGATGCAACAACACATAAATCGAAACTGAAAAGCATTGGACATCACCAAAATAACCTCCGATTGATGAACGAACTTCGCCATCACATTTAGAACGTTGAAATTGATCAGAGTATATATCTTGCACAATCCAATGGTCGAATGATCAAGAAGGAGGGCCATCAATGCGTCATCGCGTATATCAGAGTCGAAAGGTTGCGATGATGCCCAAACGACCTCTGTTCGTGAAATTGATCATGTTGTTAGCTTCGAAATATCGAAACCTATCAAGACTATTTGCTCGATTCAGATGAGTCTATGTGAACATCGAGCGATCGGAAGCAACGATGTGCAATTTTGAATTGAAATTAAGAAACGCAGAACCAAACGACATCACAAAGCGGACGCGTTATATTTGGAACATCAAAATAACCAAAAAATTGATATCTATATTACCTATATAATAATGCCACCATAAAAGTCTATATTATGATTAATTAAACAATTAAACAAAGAGGCCTTTATAAAAACCTCTTTACATGTAACCCTAAGACGATATAACATTCCCACGACCCTCGATTCCCATTCGACAGCCTCAAGCCCCTTCCCTTCATTTGATTTCATCCAGATCAAATCAGCGCCGCAAGCCTCCTCTATTATCTCTGTTGAACATGTTGACCTCCATTCATGTTACATAAGTCAAGTCGAGCTCACGAGACAAATTTGATGGATTTTGGATATAACAACATATAAATCAATGCTGAAATACATTGGACATGACCGAAACTAATCGAAATGACCTCCGATCGATGAACGGACTTTACCATCACATTCATAATATCAGATCAATATACATATTGATAATCGACCATCAAGAGATCGAGTGCCAAGTGACTGCGCATATCAAGTCACTTATGAAGATATCCAAATGGTCTCCGAATTGATCATGCCGTTAAAACATCAATCTATCAAATGAGTATTGCTCAATTGGACAATCATGCAAATATCGATCGAAGCGATAATATGTATTTTAAGCGAAATTGGTGAATTGAATTGATCCAAACAATCTCTTATCATAAAATGGATTACACTGTTGCATATGGAATGTCAAAATTATTTAGAATAAATATCCAATTTAATTAAAATTATCACATTTAAAATCTAGTAAAAATTAGTACGTATTTCGAGATAAATCCACTCAATTATCTCCTAATCACACCAAGTCAATACTTCGGAACTCCGAGCCGCCCATCCCCAAGCCTCTACCTCTCATTCAATCAATAATAGGCTACCACATCATCTCTCCTATACTACAACATTTAATTAAGCCCTAACTCCATTCCACACGCGGGACGGGAGGGACTATTCGGCTGAGCATCCTGATTTCCCTCTCTGCTAGCCGAATAGCTCGATCTCTCAATTGGAACTCCCAGCTGAAGCACTTCCTCTATTCTCCCTTCCGCTCTCATTTTCTCTGGGATGGGAAGCCGAGCCAGCTGCACGCAAAGACAAACTTGCTTCTCTAATCGAAAGCTAGCCGAGCCGCACAGGCCCGACGAAGAAGCTCCTATCAGTCCCTGTTACAAGCTGAGCAAGACTGACCTCTTCTTCGCTCATGTATTTCCCTTCGTAGGTGGTCACCTGAGCCGCTTCCGCCTCATAACTGCCGACTCTGTGAGATTCGCTGCACCGATGCTGGTGAATTCCGACGTGGCAGTTCGATCATATTGGCATATTCGGAGATTTGCTCTTCCTTCGATCGAACAGTCGAAGGCTTCGACAAGCTCTGTCTGTCTCTATGATCCCGTGTCCATCCTATCGGATGGATCTATCTCTCTACTGCACGTTTTCCGCTTCAGGCCTTTCAATTTTCTTGATCGGTGGCAACATCTTGTCGAGATTTCGGAGAAGGATGCGGAGGCTTGGCTTGTGCGCCTGCCATTGCACGTCATCTAGGCAGTCACTGCTTCGGAGGATCACTGCTTATTCTCTCACTATGGTATTGATTTGGATGGGTTTTCGCGAGCTGTTTTTTTTTGGAAAATTTGAGGGCATTAACCTAATTCATTCAATGTGTAAAAAGGTTACATGTAAAAAGTAAAAAATTACAATATGCAGGGACAAGAAGATCTGAATAAAGAACAACTAAAGTGACTTCAACACTAAAGTCTCTCCCTAGGGAGTCTAAGACAAAAAAACAGAGAAAAGTCTGAATAAAAATAAAAATAAAAATGCTGGACTCAACTCAAAACCAGTAAAAAATTGTAGCAGCTTGATATAAGATAACCGACTAGTCGAGATAAGAAAATGACAGAAAGCCTATGATTTCCTTCAATGCCATCCGATGGGAATCATCGATCCAATATTGATAACCAGGTTGCTTTGAAGGCCAACCAACAGGATTCATCGGAGGAGATCATCATCATCGTCTCAGCAGGGAGAAATTTTCGTATGAAGCCTTCAAATCGAGGGGAGTTGAGAGTGGGGGGAAGAGACATGTTAAAAAGTTATACCCACCAACCAGTTCTCAATTGTAAGCTAAACAAATTATAGATTTTTTCCCGATTGATACTTAAACCCATGTAAGCTTTTAAGGCCTCAAGGCAACTTGATAATGATGAGAGAGAATTATTGGCTTTACCCATAGTAAGGAGATCATCAGCAAAGAGTAAGTGTGAAACTTCACAGGAACCCATAGCAAAAAGGTTGTATCTTCTGAGATTAACCTCCCTGTCTAGTAAACAAGATAAGGTGTCAATTGCTATAACAAAGAGGAAGGGAGAGACAGGGCAGCCCTGCCTAAGCCCCGAATGAGATATAAATTAGCCTTTAATTTCTCCATTGAGAACCACAGAAAATGGGACATCTAATATGCATGCCTCCACCCATTTCACAAATCGCATTGGATAGCCTTTGGCAAGCATCCTATGAATGAGAGATTTACGGTTTATTGAGTCAAAAGCTTTCCGAGATCGAGTTTAGCTAAGAACATATTCAAAGTTTAAGAGTAGAATTCCTTGAGATTTCATTGGCCATGGATAAGCAATCGCAATATCCCTCCTAATGATTGAGGGTTGATAAGTGAAGGGAGAGTTTTCTTTAATCTTGGCCAAAATTTTGCTATAACCTTGTAGAAGAAATTGCAAAGTGAAATAGGCTAATAAAATGCAAAGACAATGTTTCACTTTGGTATAAGAGAAATCGGTATGCTTGAAGCATCTCTACAGCCTTAGAAGAATTGAAGAAATGGTGTATAGCTCTCATAAATTGCTTCTGCTTATCTCCAAAGGATAAGAAGAACTTGGAATTGAAGCCATCGTGACCGGAGCCCATTTACATTAATACTTTTAGAGCGAAAGGATTTTCACGCATTTCACCATAAGGCCTTCAACCTGCCATAGATACAGATTCTCCCAATGGGAGATCTAGGGAGTGCCAAGTATTAGCATAATTATAGTTGAATAGTGAAGAGTAGTACTTACAAATCTTCTCAGCCATGAACTCTTGATTAGTAACCAAACCAGAATCAGTGTGTAATTCCCTTATGAGATTGACATTCTTCCTTTCTTTTATAGAGCTATACAGGAATTTCAAATCGTCTTCAGAATAAGTCAACCAGTGGACTTTTGCTCTTTGCTTTACCCACATGTTCTCTTTACGAATTAATTTAGAGTATTTGTGGTTTGCCTCTTAACCTCAATTAGGTTGGGTTTTACGGATCATGCTCCATTTCTATCAAATTGATCTCTCTTTTGGCTTGGTTGATTTGTGAAAGGAGAGAACAAGGATCCCAATTCCTATCCTTGAAAGCTTTTTTGACATTTGCCATCTTCTTAGATAACACAAATAAGGGATCTCATGTATATGTTCCAGGCCTCTTTTGTGATTTGAGCAAAATCAGGAGAAAGAGTCCATTGATTTCTAAACATGAATCAATGGGAAGTGGATAATGCATGCTTTGCTATAATTATAAAAGGTGAGTGGTCTGAGGAAAGGGAGGATGAAACTTTGTAAAAGGAGTTTGGGTACAGATCGATCCATAATGGGTTACATAAAGCTCTATCAAGTTTGGAGAATATTGGATTGTTCACCTGTTGGTTAGACCATGTAAAGAAAAGCCCCACACTAGGAAGGTCCATTAGTTCACAGTCATTCAAGCATCCCTTGAAATCAAGGGAATGATTAAGAGATAGGAGGTTGTCTCCAGATTTCTCCCACAAACAGTTAAAATCACCCATTACAACCCAAGGTTCAGAGATTTCAGTTGCAAGGGATCTTAAGGAGTTCCATAGAGTATATCGGGATAGAGCATCATTTTCTGCATACACACAAGTCATCTTAAATGATACACTACCTGCTATAGTGATATTACCGTGAATGAGTTGAAAAGTTTTGGAAAGAGGTTTGAAATCTATCTTGCTGGAATTCCATTTAATCCATATTTGACCCCCCGATGCCATTTTGAAGTTCGAACAACTGGCTTCAAATGGAAAGAGGATGTATTTCTTCATAGAGAAGGGGTTGAGGATTGATCTTTGTTTCAAGGAGACACAGTATATCAATACTAAAATCTTTGATTAACTGCAAATAGTCACGAATCCTGCCCTCAGCAGAAAGCCCGTGAACGTTCCAACTACTCAGGACTGGAAAGGTCATTGAGAAGATGATGAGGAGGGCTTTTTGCCCTTTTTTGTTTACCTTTGTTGTTTGAAGGTGTAGAATTTTTTGGATTCTCCCCATTGGAAGGGATTTTCCCAGGAGTATTTGGAGTTTTGCCTCTCAATTTCAACTGCTCAAACCGGTTAGGAGAATTGGCCGCTGACCTGGTTAAAACTCCTGAGGTCATATGTTCCATTTGCTGATCAAGAGGTTGATCGTTACCAATGAGTTCCTCATTTAACAAAGAGTTTGCATTAAAATCAGATGTTTCATCTAGGTGAGGAGGGTATGTGGGGTAAGATCTTAATAGGTTAGAGCGCAATCCTGGATTAACTTCTCTGGTTTGGGCTCATGGACAGAGTAGGATTGGTGGTGTCACTATTAATTTGAATGGTGGAATTAAGATTTTGAGAGGTACCTCTAGAGACTGGATTATCTGTAATTGGCTCCTTAGACTTTGCCTAGTTCTGAGGACACTTGTTCTCAACATGAGAGAAGGATTGGCATTTGGTGCACAACGATGGTTTCCAATCATATACAATTGCTTGATCAAATTTCATCCCATTTAGATTGATAGGGATCGAATCCGGAAGAGTAGTCGATGTATTTATCACACAAATCATGAATGTTATACTTGCTTTAGTTCTCAAGTTATCCTTCTTGTATTCCAATTTGGCTTGCCACCTTTGAGAATCCTTTCTCATTCCAGCAACATAGTGGAAAATTTGGAAGTTTTATCCAGAGTGGAATCTCTGTGATTTGTTCCTTAGAGGGTCTGAAGTTCCACTTCCATTGCTGAAAGATGAACGGTCATCCGTTAAGAAAGCACGACCCATTGTCCCACACTATATTATAATCCTCCTTGCATGAGAACTTGAAGAGGAAGAAATATCCTTCTAATGTCAAAAGCTCCATGTTTCCTTTAAATTTCCATTTTTTGTTTACCGCTGCAAGCAAGGAGCCGTAAAACGGTCTTTTGCCAATCGCATGACCAACTAAAGACATATCCCATTCTTTTTGCCCTTCAGTTAATTCCTCTTCAGAGAAACTTACTTCAGAGGACTCAAGAGGGATAAATGATAGTGATAAAGATTTGCTCTTATCATTCTGAGCAATGAGAAGTTCCTTCCAATTCCGAGAAGGGGGTGAATCACTAGGTCTTTTACCAAGGAGAGACGAATTTGAAGATGAGGGATTCAGAAAGGGAAAATTTTGGTTGAAATTGTCTTCGTTGGAAGCCATCGAGATCTAGTGAATAATACTGACCTCCGGCAAAGCCGGAGGTCAGAGAAGGGATATGTGTAGAGGTGAATTGGAGAATAGAGAGAGGTGGTTGCGTTGAGTTGTAGAGAGGAAGAAGAGCTTACCTTGAAGAAAACCTAGCCAGCCACCATCCTGTGGGGTTTTTTTTCTGAGTTTTAGGTGTATTATTCCCTAATGGAAGGAGGGAGCACTATCACTCAACAACTTGTGAGAGTATTTCGACAAGCGAGCATAAAATTTCAAGAAAGTTTCTTGAGAGGCTTAACTCTCATGGTAGAGAAGAGAATATCAAAATGGAAAATTTTGTATTCATACTTGAAGAAGATATCTGGAAATGGAATTTATGGTATTGAGTCACCTCTCGGTTTTACTTTGGAAAGAGGCCCTCTTCTCTTTCGTGGAGGAATCACAATGCTCGTTGGAATTACGAGCCACGACTTACTAAATACTTTGAAATAGTCGAGAAGACCCAAGTCATTCTAGGTCAAGGTTTTAAGGAGGATGGTTTCAGCTAGGAATCTTGAGATGGAAAAATCCCTCCAGATTATAAGAGAACCTTTCTACTTGTGTTCTGAAAATAAGGTATTTGAAGACCTTGTTATGCTCAATAGAGCTAACAGGTAGAAGACCACGATCGTAGTGTTGCAAGATACTGACTGTTATGCTTAGTAGAGCTGATGGAAAGGTCGAATAGCCCCTGATCCAGCCCCCTATATGGGGATGATGCCGTGAGGCTGCCAAATTTTATTTCAAACACCTATGTATATGCTTGCTTAGTATATTAAATCTCTATTCTTGCTTCTCCAATACAATTGTAAATATTTGCTAGATATAAGTATTATTGCATGTTTCTTCAGCATGATGAGTAAACTAGAATATCTCTTATGCAGGTATTGAAGGCCTATGCACACTTTTTTAAGCATGGTGAGTTTAGAAGACTCCTTAAGCCGCAGTGTCATCACAAGACACTGACTATGCATGCTTCTTTAAGCATGATAAAGGCTCTAGCACTCCCAATACAGCCTCCTACATGGGAATGACATTGGGAGGCTGCTGAATTTCATTCCAAACACCTGTGTATATGCTTGCTTAATAAATTAAATTTCTATGCTTACTGCTTCAATACAATTGCAAAAAATTACTAGATATAAGTACTCGTGCATGCTGCTTCAGTATGATAAGGAAACTAAGATACATTTTATGCAGATATTGAAAGCCTATGCATACTTTTTAAGCGTGGTAGGTTCAATAAACTCCCCAAGCCATACTATCACAAGACACTGACTATGCACGCTTCTGTAAGCATGGAAGGAAGGCTTTAGCACTCCCGAAGTAGTCCCTGTACAGGGACGACGTCGGGAGGCTGCCGAAATTTTTAGTAAATATTTTATGAAAGAACTTATTATTAACTCAATCACATAATAAAATAATAATGAAAGACTTAAAATGAAACATTTACATGAAAATAACAAAAATGAAATGAATTTTTATGTACAACACATATTTTATCAATTGAATTACAATAGTTTGGAATTGACATATAATGAAGTACAAAACTCAATGACAGGGGACTTTATGGCTCATTAATGAGCATGAGTAGAACTTGTAGTGGACTTAAGAGTGAGTCTTCTAATAGGAACAAAGCTCTCAAACTCATAAAATAATCAATGGTTGCTTACGAGCATGAATTGACTTTTTAAAGAAACACTTGGATTATTATATCTTACTTTTTGAAGCACATGAAATTTGAAGTATGTTGCAATACGTGCTTCCAAACTAAAACATAACATAAAATGAAATTCACAAGGAATCCATAATAAGGCTAAGTAGCTTGGTAGCAAGTGTAATATAGAGTTTCTTAATGATTGATTCGATTGCATGGCGACTTGCATTAGACAAATTTAAGTGAATCAAAAGAAACATATATGTGATTTGTAATAATCTTGTTGGTTCATTTGTGAACTAAAGCATACATCAAACATGATGAGTTTATAAAGACTTGAAAGCTTGCTAAAGAGCATGTACAAAGCCTTTCAATAATCACTTGGGTTGCACTACGTGATTATATTGGATGAATAAAAGATCGACTTAACAAATTTGAGTGGAATTTATAACAACCTTACAAGCTCATCGACAAACACGAGCTAAGTCCTATTAAAGTTTGAGAATTTAATGAATTCAAAATTAAATGCAAAATAAATAGTATTACTTTAACTGATTGGATAAGAGTCAAAATACCACGCCACCGGATTCACAACACATCGTACAAGCAAACACAAAATGATATTAAATTAATTTCTGCATGAATTATAGAGGTTCCTTCAATAAAAAAAGATAGAAAATTTTCATTCTAATTCTAACTTTTAAAATCAATAATTCCATTAATTGGATGAAAATATCTAAGCTAAAAGCACCTGCATGTGCTTGGATATAGGGATTTAGAGTGTAAATTTTAAATATCTGAAAAGGTTGCACATGCAAAGTTTGGATTAAATAAAACTATAAAATTAATCTCATAATTTAGAAATAAAATTATTTAAAATTCTTAAATACCCGCACACTATGTTGAATGCTTGAATATAGTGTCTAAGGATGTCGCTGATTCATTCTTGGTTGGGTCCGTAGGTTCGATCTGGGTTAATAAAATCTAATGATGTTGTTAGAGCTTTCTCCACTTGAGAAAATCTCTGAGAAGCTAATTCTATCATATGATATAACTATCTTTTCTCAATGATGGCTAAGTTGATTGAAAATATCAATCGAATGGGTCATTATTTTTAAAATATCTAAGATATTTATATTCAATAATCTCAAATTTAAAATTCTCAAAATATAAATCTAGATCTGATCCCTTATTATTAAATTAATAGATTGGACAAGATCTAGAACAACAAACTAAATGACCATGTTGACTTATACACCTTAATGATGGCTAAGTTGATTGAAGATATCAACTGGAGGGGGTCATCATTATCAAAATATCTAAGATATTTATCTTCAATAATAAAATTCAAAATTCTTAAAATATAAACCTATATCTTATCCTCTATTATTAAATTAATAAAGTCGATAGGATCTAGGATAACGAATGATAATGAATGATGGTGTGTTGAATGAATATTTCAACCTGAGGGGATACATACCATCAAAATATGCTTGCAAGCTCAAATCAAATTAATCAAAATCAAGTATTAAAATCGAATAAATTATTAAGTGTTAAATGTTTAAACGAAATTCAATCTTTAAAAACTTAAAACAAAATAATACATTCACCTTCGACAACCGTTTGTCGAAGGTGACAAATCAAGAAAAAACTAGCTCACAAAGGAGCTAATGCCAAGCCAAGTACACAATTATATTCACTCTTAATTAATCTCATGATGATAAGGATGTGGCTCGTGTCCTCTGTTTGTATGGTTTAGCCAGTAGGCTCTAAATATGATGCGATTATGACCAGAATCCTATGACCTAGTGGTTCAAATGACACCATTATATTTCGGTCACGATAGTAACCTATATGTTCCTCAATGACTCTGCCCCTTGAGTTGTGAATCATATGGTGCACTTGATAGGGAAAAAAGCCCTATGTTAGCTAAGGTAGAATTAAGCTTGTCTCCTTAGACAAACGCTACCCCAAGTCTACAAGGTTTTCTTGGACGACACAACTTATGGCTGCTTACAAAGATACTTTGGTCATGTTGGGTCGACTACCTCCTCTGACTAAGTAGACTAGGGACCACGACAGCCCAGAATGACAGAATCATGGTATCTTGATCGGGTGTGTCATCATTCCCCCAACCATCCGCTTCAAGTTATCGGATGGTGAATTTCAAAAATATAAAATTCAAAACTCTACTCATTTCTACTATATGCTTGTAATAGCGACTCATCGACTAGCCTTAATTGAAAGTACTCTCTCAATATTGGGAGGGGTAATTAACTATAGGTGCTTGCGCCTATAGAAAACTTGGAACCATATCTAATGTCCTTTCAAAATGAGGGCAAAATCTCTGAGTAGTGTCTTATCTACTATTCTGTCTGCCATCTGAAAGTTTGACTGACATTTAATCTACTCTCCTAATCGGGAGGTCGGTGATGAATTTTTAGAGCCCACATAACAGCCAAGCTCCGTTCGCTCTCCCTTTGGTGTGACTGTCTCACATAGCTGTGCGTGACTCACTCTCTATCCATCTCTCTCTCTCATCCAGAGCAGTGGGAGAGCCAAGCAAGCTATCATACAAATGGTCCGACTGTTCTGTTCCTCTACAGTGAACTAAGCGATCAAAGACCACCCTCTTTCACATTTCGTCTGTGCGAGCTGAACGAGCTGCACTCTCGGTTCTTCCTCCTTTCTCGGCTGTCTCGAGTGGCACAAGAGATCCCAACAATAAAAAATTGAGTGATCTCCCTTTATCTCCCATTTCATTCATCCCAAACAGCATTTGAGCTCTTCTTTTCCTTCCTGTTCTCTCCGACACAGTAAGATCAACCTCTTCTCTCCACTGCTCGATACAACAGTCTCCCATCCAGTCTATGCTCCAAATCTAGCACTCACACTCCCTCTCTGTCTTTAATTTACAAAAAAAACCAAAAAATGAGAAAGAGATGAGATAAAAAAAGAGAGCAGAAAATCCAAAAAATAGAGGTTTTGCAAATTTCATCATCGATCCTCTTTGATTTTGTGATTGTGCCATTCACATTATATAAATCTGTGAATGTATAAAAATATAGTTTATTTGATTTCATGCACGTGATTGAAGGCCTATGCACGTCTCTTTAGATGGATTGGTTGGAGGATTTACAGCCATGGTGTTACAAAACACCACCCATGCAAGTCATTTTAGATGGATGACTAGACCTGGTTTTGGTAGAATTCTTCCTAACTAGGGGAGGTGTTGTTAAAATTTTGTCAAAATCTTGACCAACAATGGACAATAAAAAGATACTTGAAATCTAAATTGAAGTCAAAATTGATATTAAATCAAAATGAAAACTCGTAAAATGAAGAATGAACTTGCAAAAAATTATATTAGAATAAACTTTAAATGAAATTTGTGGCGACATTTAGAGCACTTTAATTTAAACTTGATAACTTGCTTATGAGCAAGAATGAGATAAATATGCTCATTAAAAAGCATGAATAAAAGTCAAACAAATGTGAACTGATAGAGCCTTGAGAATTCTTCTAATGTAAGAGCATCATTTGAATATATGCTTGCAAGCAACAACAAAATTAACAACTCACTAGCATAATTGACATGTATAAATCTTTGAACTATACTATATTGTGCCCCTAAGTCATTAGGAAAATTTGGGTTCGATATAAGTAAGACTTGAAACTCATTTAAAACATAAAATACTTGCATCAAACCTAAAGATCCTTTTATGCAAAGAACAAAACTTAAGCTTATCTTGAAGGTGAACTTATATAACATTTTGATAACTCACCTAAGAGAGAGGACAAAATTTGACAACCTGCTAACAAGCATGAATGCAACTTGTTGTTCAATATTTGATTGTTTGACAATCAATATTGGGATGATTAAGAGAACCTTAAATGACCATGAAGTGAGGTTATCAAACCTAAAGCCTAATATATTAAATGCACATTCATATCAAGCTATTTTTAAGATACTTGCAGATACTCCAAAGCAACTATAAATACAAGTCTATCACACCAAGATGCATGTAAATATTATAAGGAGATGAGTCTTACATGCATTATGAAGCCAATATACTTAAGTAAAATGCCTGAAAATGCAAATGTAATTGAAATTAAGTTTACATGCATCTCGATGTAAGCTTCATGTAGATTAAGCTAAAGTATGCAGTGGTCAACTATGCTCAAATGAAATTAAAATGTATACACATTATGAAGCTCATAGATTTGTTTTAATCACTACCGAGATTTATGCAAATAATAAGATGAATCATGGATGCATATCATGAGATGAAATAAATTTGAATATATTACCTCGAGACGTGTGCATGTCTAAACAAACTTAAAGTCTATTATGTCTAGTAAAATGTGAAAATTTCTTAAATTGCACAAAATAAATTCAATAGGACCACTTTATCTATATGGAAAAGTTATTAGTCCCACTTAACCAATCTAATCCTCCTCTTATTAGGATCA
Source organism: Cymbidium sinense (assembly GCA_021442155.1). Taxonomy (NCBI): domain Eukaryota; kingdom Viridiplantae; phylum Streptophyta; class Magnoliopsida; order Asparagales; family Orchidaceae; genus Cymbidium; species Cymbidium sinense. Next base: position 218,769,153 of record CM038216.1, read on the forward strand.
GAGTTGAAAACATTGGTTGTAAATCAAATGTTCAATTATTAAAGGGTGATTTGATTTTTGCATGCATACCATCAAAAGTCTTGATAGAGAAATTTCTTATTTAAAATCCTAAGCTCTCTATTTTGATATGAAAAATATAATCACAAGTTTTAACTATAGACCCAATTCACTACTAATAAGTAAGTTGAGTTGAGAAGATATATTCTCCAATGATGGCTGAGTTGATTGAAGATATCGGAGGTCACTATTATCAAAAATATCTAAGATATTTATATTCAATATTCTCAAATTTAAAATTCTTAAAATATAGATCTAGATATGATCCTCTAACTAAATTAATAGAGTCATCATGATCTAAAATAATAAACTAAATAGTTAAGCACTTATTTACCCCGATGATGGTTGTGTTGAATGAAGATTTCAACTAGAGGGGATACTATCATTAAAATATAATTACAATTTCAGAGCAAGCTAATCTAAATCATGTATCAATCCAATTGTTAAATCTGAAAAGTTATTAAATCATAAATGTTCAACTGAAATTCATAATGTAAAAAATTAAAATAAACTCCACTCAACCCACCTTCCGTAATTGTTTATTGAAGGTGACAAATTAAGAAAATTCTAGCTCACAATGGAGCCAATGTCAACTAAAGTGTATTTCTATATTCACTCTTAATCAATCCCATGCCAATAAGGATGTGACTCGTGTCCTCTCTCTGCATGGTTTGGCCAAAAGGCTCCACATATAATGCGGTTATGACCAGAGTCCTTTGATCGGGTGGTTTGCCATAAAATAATACTATCATATTACGATCACTACTGTAGTTCGTATTCTCCCCAATGGTTTTGCCCTTTGAGTTGTGAATTATAGGATGCACATGATAGGTCAAAAAGCCATATGTTAGCTAAGGTGGACTTAAGTATGCCTCCTTAGATAAACACTACCCCATGTCAACAAGGTTTTCTTGGACGACGTAACCCATGATAAATCCTTTGGTCATGTTGGGTCAATTACCTCTCATTGCAGGGGACTTAGATGATGGAACCATGTGATCTTGATTGGGTGCATCATCATTCCCCCATTAACTTTAAGTTTAAATGATGAATTTCATAAATTCATAATTTTATACTCCATGATGCTATTATATGTTATTATTTAGCAATCTAATGACTAGCCTTAATCAAAAGTTCTCTCAACATTGGGAGGGGGTAACTTAAGGTGCTTGCTTGGAAACTGGAACCAGATCAAGTCCTCGCAAAATGAAGGTGAAATCTAGGTAGTGTGTCTACTATTCCATTTGTCTTCTAAAAATTTGACCGACATAAACCATACTCTCTTCATCGAGAGGTCGGTGGCAAATTTTTGGAGCCCAAAGGTGGAAGCTCTTCAAAAAATATATGTGCGGGCTATCCGGGGGTCTGCCTCTCCAAATCTCAGCCTTTATACTTTATTTCATATAATTCATCACATTAATACTCTCCCCTTCCACAATGATTTCCATGGTTCTATGGCATGCCTTAGGTGGAGCATTGCTTGGAGTTCCACAAATGTATTATCCCAATATAGGAGATTATGTCCCACAACCTTGATGCATCTACCACTATTGTCCCGGATATGATACCAATAACACCGGTCCCAGGATGGGTAGAGAGGGGACATCAAGTTATAGGAAGGAACAACCTCTGAGGCTGGGTAATGTCCTAGTGTTTTTAGAAGGGAAAGGAGACCGACTTTGTGATAGTTTTCATAGTATTGACAATAATAATCTTCAGGGTCTCATGTGGTCGACCATGGGTCTTTGCATTTTTTATTTTCCAAACATGATATATCATCAAGAAATATAATATAACCCATGCAAGGTTCTGCTTTTTCACTTTGGAGAGGGCACAAAGCAACTCCACCATGTTAGAGAAAGAAGGGATGGAGAAGCTCCAAAACTTGATTTGGTGGATCTGCCATAAGAGAACAAATCCACATGCTCAAAATCCACTTCTTGGTTGCATCCCCGGGCATTGAGAGTATCTTTGAGGCCTCTATTCTTATTATTAGTACAAAGCTTTCTTTATTAACCTCCACCAAAACATTTTGATTATTGGTTGCTGCTTGAGGTGGGATAGCCATCTGAATTAATCCACATCTACTTGGAATTGGGCATCATAAGCCATAGAAGTAATGGATTTACCAAGAGGAAGCTTCAACAATTTAAGCCGGTCTCTCTACAAGTCTCCATGAATCAACAAGAGCTATCAACCCTCTCATTCCGCCACTTCGCCCCATTTCTATTGTACATTTTCATTGAGGTTTAGATTATCAATGTTCTAAATATTGTTAAAGTGGGCCATTTAGCCAAGGGAATGTCTCAACCAAGCATGATTAAGCGATCAACTCCCCTTGCCACTTGCCATTAGATAATATGAGATAGGTAGAAGCATCTAAATTGTCTTCTCAATCCAAGCGTATTTCTCCCATAGACATCGATGCAACAGTGTGTTTGGTTTTAAGAGGAACTCCCAAGCAAACCTAACCATCCATTGGGTATGAAACCAAGCCCTCCCGCGTGGAATTTCCCTCCGATATAATGGATGTTGTGTTAGTTGGGCTTGGAATGCTAAAGGAAACCTCTTCCCATTCATTCAATTTCAGTGAGGACATTCTTAGGAACCATAGTGTGGGTGATTTGGTTGGTAGAGGTGGCAAGGAGGGAAGCATTAGTTAGTGTAGCCTGATCGACCATAGATAGGAATCAGACTCCCAAAGAGGAAATTCTACTTTGAGCTCTTTAGATCAAATTGGTAAAGTCCCTCTTGGTTAGTCTACTTATAGCTAGTTTGATGGCCAAATAATCAAGCTCTTTGACCTTTTGAAACCCACCATTTCAGCAATTTGGCTAGCTTTCCAACTGCATCTAGCTTTGCTAAAGAGGATGGCACATTTGGTTGCATTTATCCCATCCAATTGCAATACATTTCCAGAATGTCAGTGATCTATTTAACATGACCAACCAAGGCTTTAGAGGTAATGAGAATGTCATCGACCTACAGAAGATGTGAAATCTGTATTCCCTCATTTGCAATAGCCACTCTTAGATCCTCCCCATATTATTTGAAGGCCATTGAGAGAAGCTTCGAGCATAGAATGAAGAGATATGGAGATAATGACCATCCTTAACACCCACACATCCTATGATCTACTTTCATTAAGAAGAAGAGAAAATGTTGGGAGGGTAACACATTGGAGAATCCAATTATTGAACTTGAGGGAGGCCAAACTTGACAACACCAAGGCTAGAGTGTCCCACTCATGTAGTTTGTTCCATATCCACTTTGATGGCCATAAACCCTTCCATTGAGGTGGAATGCTAAAATTTATTAATGAGCTTCCGAGCTATTAAGCAGTATTGTGAAATGGATTGATGTGGAAGAAAAGTTCTTTACTCTTCAACAATGAGATTTGAGAGCAGGTTTTTGATTCTCTGGACCAGAATCTTGGCAATGACCTTATAGATGGTCTTACATAAGCTGATAGGATAGAGCTTTGTAGGACAATCAGCACCAGCGGTTTTAAGAGTAAGCACAATAAGGTTTTATTTCCATGTCGAAGGCATTTCCCCTGAAGAACTCCTTCACGGCACAAACATCACCTTGATTCTCCAAAAGTTTTTATAGAAAGATGATGACATCGATACACTGTTGGTACCCATAGATCGGATAACCTCCCAAATTTCCTGCTCCCCAACGTTATCCTCTGAGAGTTTACCAATATCATTTGCAATATACAGGCTTTCAGCAAAGGATGGTCATCCCACCATGGAGATTTCGGTGGCGCTCCATTTTTTTCTTAAAGAATTCTAGGAATCTGAAATGAATAGCATCAGGATCATCATAGAACTATCCAATAGCAAGTTTAACTCCATATATTATGTTGCTTCTACATCTAGCCGAGGCAACTATGTAAAAGAAATTCGTGTTAGGATCACCATTTTCCAGCCATCGCATTTTTTGCTTTTTGTTTCCAACAGGTATTGAGCCGAGAACAGGTGGAATTTAGTTCGTAAACCTTATGGCAGAGTTCAGCCTCTTTAGTCACCAAAAGTACTACTAGGGAACAATCAATATGTTGTAACTCATTGATTCTACCTTCTAACTTCAGTTTGTTGTCTTCCAACTCCTTTAGTGGATTCTTATACTAGTAAAAGAGGTTCTTCAATGCATTCAGATTCAAGATTTCAGCTTTGGATCTAAGAACCTGTTTATTCTAATTCCACACAAGCTTCCAAGCCATTGGATATGATAGCCAAGTGTCTTCAAACCAGATCCATCTCTGCCTTTTGTACATAGAGGGCTGAACAACATGCAGGAGGATGGGGCACTGATCGGAAGCAATTCAAGTTAGATGCATAATCTTTGATGGGAGCAGAATATGTGCTGCAGAATTGATGAGGAAACAATCTAGCCAAACCTATATTCTAATCCTCCTCTCTTTATTATTAGTCCAATTGTATCTTGGGCCCAAAAAATCAAGGCCATGTAAGTCGTTCTTTAGCATAAATTCCCAATTCAATGGGCTTAGAGTAGAATGTTTAACCTCCTTTCTTGTCATTTCCACTAGTAATGTGCTATAATAATCCAACTATAGTAGCGGTCTCTCAAAAGAGGGGAGAGTTGACTCTGAAGGGCTCTTCTGGCATGATAGTCATTGTTTGCATATACAACAATAGCCATCTATATACTTTATTAGGGAGACAAGCTTTGTCAATGATACATTGCTCGGATAGAGCTATAAGAACAAAAGAGATCAAATCCTTCCTCCAGAGGAATAGAACTCCACCAAAATTTACATTAGCTGGGTGATGAATAAAGTCCCAATTCATCTCAGCAAATACAGTTGAATCAAATAAAAATAATAGAGCATGCTAAAGAAAGCATTGTGTGACCAATGTATGTGAAGAAAAGGTAAGAACTAAGCCCAAACAATGGTTTGAATTCAAACTTAATCTAAACGATTTCATTACGTTAAATTTCAATAAATAATCAACAAATACATAAGAGAATAATTTTATTTGAACTGTACTTATAGGTATATTAATTTCTCCCAAAATAAGCATCAATAAATTTTTTCAATTATGAGAAAATAATGTAAAATTTTCTTTTTAAATGAATATTACCCTCCCTCTTAGAAGTGCAAATGAGTCAAATCAAGCTCTAGTTAAGGTTAACTTGAGCTCAGCTCACCTATTTAATGGCCAACTCAGACTCAAATTGAAGCATAAGTCGAGGTCATACGATGAGTTGAGATCAGCTCACCTAAAAGATAGAAAGAAGCTTGAGTTAGAGGTAACCTGAGCTCAACTCACCTACTTGATGTCCTACTCAAACTCAAGCTCAAGCTCGAGATTAGCTTTCCTAAGAGATGATAGGCTCGAGCTCATGAACTCGAGCTAAAAATCACAATAGAAATCTAGTGGAGTAGAATGAGAACTTGCTATAGATGGATTTGAATTTGGCATGCAAAAGAATATGATAATGACACTGATAGTGTTGTGGGAAGTCACAATAGTAGCTTGCTATAACATGTGGCTGCAATAGCCCTAATGGGATTTTGCTTGAGAAGACATTGATGGCTTTACCATTAGAAAAGCATCAAAATGTCCAACGTCCCTCGAAGAATAAAAGAAGCTCATGAATTGGATTTGATTCATATTAAAACTAAAAAATTATGATATCTAATCTAGCCAGCTTGCAACCCAATGAGCCAGAAATTGTTATGCTTGAACTCAAGCTCATATATATATATATAATGGTTTATAGAAAGATAAATATCTTATATACAGAATATGTTGTGAAGAAGATCAAAGAGATTGATAGTTTATGCTTTAAATTTTGTTATTCAAGTTTGAGTCATATTAGAAATACTATAATTTTGATTATAAATAAAAATTTAAAGATAATGTTGTAAAAATTGTTAGAATAGAATATAAAATTATAGATTTAAAGATTATTATTGATGCTAAAATTATTAATATTATAAGTATTTATATCTCTCTCAAATAGGTTAGGATGTATGCTCATTAAAAAAATTTTATAATGACCTAAAAGGATTAATACAAATAGTACCTCTTTAAAAAATATTATTGAGATTTAAATGAACATATTGTTAAAGTGATATAAGATTTTAAAAGTCATGATTACTAGTTAGTAATGACTAATAAAGAAGGTAGAACTATGTTGAGTTTTTTTTAGCTTATGATTTTGTAATTTCTATTATCTTATTTAAGAAAGGGGTGAGCATATTATCACTCATAGGAATGGACCTAATAAAGAAATTGATTATTTTTTAATAAAAAATAGATTGTTTAAATTTTAAAGATGGTAAGGCCATTTTGAATGAAAGTTTAACCACACATCAATGACTATTAGTTTTAGATTTTACGAAGAAGGGTTGGAGGATGAAAAGTAAATCAAAATGTTGCTTTAATAGTAGATGAGGTGTTTAAAAATTCTAGTAAAAGTATTTTCAAAAGAAAGCTATAAGATTTTAGTATTTGAGATATTCATGAAAAAGTTAATGTTATATAAAAATAAAAAAAATAGCAGGTGAGAATAAACAAGTTATCAAAATGTACTTGAAGAGTTAAAAAAGCTCATATTAGTTAAAATAATTACTAATGGAGTCAAAATGTAAAAAAAAAGATAAAAAATAAAAAAAATCTAAAGAGGGCACTCCAATAAAAGAGCATTTCTTGATAGGTTTTAAGCAGATTTCGAGAATACAAATGGCTTTGATCTTTTGAAGTGCAAGGAAAGATGTTGGATTATATAAAGAATATGCCATTATACGCAATAGCGCATGACTTCTTTTAGTATAACAAGTAGGTTTCCCTTTTCGTTAGATAACTTCATAGTTTAGCACATTTGTAATCTAGTACTCCTTAGATGAGTGGCCTCCTGTTAAGTTATTAAAAAATTGATCAATTTGTGGTATAGGGAGATGGGCAAGGCCAAATTGAATACTACATTGCATAGTATAATTGTAGGCATTACAATATCAGGTTGGCTTGTCTCATCTCATACTAGCCTAAACTTAGCATTCTTATTATTTTGTCTTATTTCCTAGAAAATCACTTATCATAGGTGTTTTCATCATGCTTAATTATTCCCAAGAAGATTTCACCTCTTGTATATTATGAACAAACTCTACTTACATAGTCAATATCATTTCTTCTACTTTTGATGTAGATTTGATTGATTTATATCTTCTTTTCTCTTAGAAACTTGCCAAAAGTTGCTCGTTATTTGAATTTAGCTCCAATGATCACTCTCTTTTTTTAACTACCCTCCTAATATTTGAGATGTCACATAGAGACTCTATGCACATCTAAAGAAGCTAATTATAGAGTTTATATATAAATTGCAATACTAGAAAAATTGTTACAAATGAATTTATTAGAGAATGTGGATGAAAGAGAACCCAATTTCGATCTTATAAATAAGTGATCAACTTATTTTCAGCCCAAAAGTTCAAGCTTATGTGTGAGGGCTATCACTTGGTATTTTATATCATGTTTTCAAATATTCAATTTGAGGCTATGTCCAATATTCTTGCATGTTTTAGCAAATTACCTAATCAATGAGAGTTCTCCATATAATCTATCACTCCACTTCAAATATAGCTTTTTGGGGCTCATCAAATATCATATGCCAACCAAGGGGGCTATAGCAGGATCCATCACTCTTGGCCTCACTCAAGCATAGTAGAAAACACTAAAGTTTCATCAAAGCCATGAACTATATGAACCTCTTAATTCAAATTCAATCATCAGTTTTGATGTCATTTATTAGAGAGTCTAGATCAAATAGGATAAAAGTTAGGCTTTTTACACAATCAGTGAAGCTTTTTTTTTACTCCAATTGCTAAGTAAATGATGAGTTCCTTTTTTATTAAGGCTTTTTATTGTGTGTCATTTTAATGCTCTGCATGGTGCATTCAAATGACATTTTGTGCCATCGACATGTATTATTTAACTTGGATTTCTCTTTTATTAAGGCCATATTTGGAACCAAGTAAGATTTAGTTAATTATGTAAAGTAGTATTTATTAAGTCTTGCATTTATCAAATCTTGAAAACTATTTGGCTTTATAGATGTTCAATTTGAATAAAATCTAGAGAATTATTTGACAACTATTTCAAGATTTAGGATTTAAATATAGTAGGAAAGGAAGTACAGAAAAGAGAAATGTAGATTTTTTTAAATCCTACTTCTCCTGAAATTTACCAAAGCAGGGTTTAATAGAAAATAAGAAAGTATTAGGATTTTTTTGGGGTGACTAAATATAAGTTAACCTTGCAACCAAACAATATCTCCGTAAAAAAACGTAGAAAATAATTAGCTAACTTTAATCATAAAATCTTTAGCCGCTTAAATATTTGTAATAAGTTAACAAAATATGTAGCGAGAAAAGATAAAAAAAAAGTATATTCAAATCTTTAAGAACTCACCAATTTTTCTAGTTAACGAGGTTAAGGAGGAGCAGCCAAGGCCTTGATAGTAGGGATCCACTTTCAAGCTCTTCTCGGATTCTATAAAATAATAGAGCATTTGTGCACCGCTAACCTCATTGATTGTTACATACCTTCATATATATAACTTAGCCTTTGATCAACTTCAATTTCGCCAAACACATTAATTGGTGCTTCTATGTAACAAGAAACAAAAATTATAGTGCAGAAGTATGAAAATCTTGAAAAAGGTAAGCGGGCTTGCCCTGTTTCCAAGTAGAAAGGAAGTTTGCCTTCAAAGCCCGGAAGATGAGTAATGATATTCGCTGATTAGATAAAGCAAGATCATTCAAGAAGAGTGCAAAATAGAAAGAGCAGCCGTATGACTTTGATACGCGTAAAATACGACAACTGCTATAAAATTTCAGCTCGGCGTCTTATTTTTTTTTGCACATTCACAAAATTGTCGCATATCGAGTCAAAATCGTAAATTTCTACCAATATGAAAGTTATAGAAAATTTCGTTACGATTAAATGATATCAGTTGATTAGATTCGGCGTTGTATGACTCGATGCACAAAATCTGAAAATGACTAAATAAAAAAAGAGTTATTAAGTTAAGCGGATGGCGATCTTGTAGATGATGTCGGCGTTGGCCCGTCGTTCTGTAGGCTATTTTGTTAATTAATTTTTTTGATGTCTAAATTATTAATTAAAATTAGCATTAAGTCTAATTTAAAAATTTTGTTGTAGAGATTAAGGCTTATGATAAATCTCAGTGGGGATGTGGGAAAGAATTAGCTTGCTACTTGAAGAAGACGAGAGCGAGGTTTCAAGACCGAGAATCCCTGTGGGGACGAGCGGATGCGGGAGAGGAAAAATAAAAAAATCTCTTCTCCTTATGTGGAATGGAATAGGAGCCCTTATGAGATTTTGCCTTTTTGCAAAACCGTCAAGACGGCAAGTGGGTGGGAAGATATGGGAGGATTTGCGAGAGCGTAATAAAACAAATAACTTATGGCTGTTTGGTTGACTATATTTAAAATATAGAATAAAAAAATATAGTGTAAAAGTATTATTTTATAGTTATTTAGTTGAGAGTTTTATAAATTCATGATTTTATTTTTCTGTTTGTTTGAAAAAATATAATGTAAAGGTTTGATCCGATATGAGCCGATTGTGATGGCGACCATGGCGAGAGGCGGTGGCGCAGCCGAGGTGGCTGTGGGCGGTGGCGGCGATTAACCAAGCAGGCGGGGCGGTGGCGGTGGCCATCACTTTGGTTGGTGCATATGGAATTCGCTCAATCGGACGAATTCCAAATACACCGAAAATGGCATTTGAAATATATTTGAAATACATTACATTATATTAAAAATTTATTTTACTTCTAACTAAATACCCAAAAAGTTAAAATACATATATTTAGTTTACCTCGTAAGTAAAAGCTTAATTTAAAATATTATTAGATATATTTATTTTTTTATAACATGATAATTCAAAATATATGAATATTTATTTATCTTATTCATATAATATGTACGTAACAGGATTATTTTATTGTGTAAAAGATCTTAGTTGATATATTATACTTTATATTATTTATGATTATCTTGCTATTATTATACCTGCAATATTTTGTTATTAGGTATATTAACCCATGCATATTTACGTTTCATTTTATTAATATATATATACACAAGCTAATTTAAAATAATAATTTAGACGGACACGTTATCTCATTATTGAAGCAAAAATTCTGTTGATTCGATGTCTGAAGTATTTGAACGATGTGTGTTCGCAAAACGAAATGCTTTGACATATTCGAACTTCAAAAATGTCTAAGAATGACATTCTTATTGCAAAAATTGGCGTACAAATATGAATGAAATAATTAATTGAGCAAGGGAGGTGGATGCACAAAATTTAAAACGTACATATGATGAGGTTTATGAGAACAAATTTAAAATATATATCTATTATAGTAATGATAATCAAGCAAAATTTAAATTAAATTAGGCTAGATTAAGCACGCTGATATGGCCATTAGGATATACACTATAAATATATGCAAATATGTATGTTAATTAGCTAATTAATAAATTTATTAGTGTCCGATAATTATATTTAGTTTAATTGCATGATTAGACAAACTAAAATCATTATTATATTATAATAAAAATTTCTGCATATATCTTAATTTTTTATATATATATATATATATTTATATATATATCCGATAATATATATAAATACATATATACAATTTTCGATTAGATAATATATAAAATAATCATAATGGTATTATTTATATCTTATAAAATAAGATCAAATTCATCGTTAAACTCATAAATTAAATCAAAACATCAAATTTCATATAGATTATTTTTCAAATTTAAATATCAAAATTAAAAGATTATTCTCAAATCTTTGAAAAAAGATTTTTTTAATTATTATATTAAAGATGATTCATTAAAAATAAAATGATTTTCTAGATCATTGCTAAAGATCAGTTTTTTTTAAACTTCTGTTGGGTTAATGATATTTATAATAATTGTTTAGCTAGATTTTCAAGATTAGAAGATTGTTTTCATATAAGATATCATTAATAACTTATTCATATGAATCTTCATATTTTAAAATCGTTGTACAATCAATTTCTTATCAACAGTCTTAAATATATATTTTTTAATATATGAAATAAGATAATCATTCATTAAAGAATCTCAAATTCTATTGATCAAAAGATTCTTTATAATATTCATTGCAAACTAAAGATTGATTTCATTAACAAATTAAGATGTGGTTATTGATATACCTTAAGTAAGCCTCCTATTGAGGATTATTAGTTAGATAAATGCAGTTCAAATTTTAGAATGATGGGTTTGATCATTGATTAAGGGATCAAAAGATTTGTTGAAAATATGCCAAGTGGTCAAGAAAATTTTGAGAAGATTGGAATGTTGCTGAGAGGAATTCTTAAAGTTGAGAAAAGACTCTTAATGGCTTAGAGGGTTCAAAGTTCTCAAGAGGACTTCCCTACTAAGAATCATGATAATTTATTGTTTGCGTCCGTTTTGTCTTTTCATAAAATAGCACAAATTTAAATTCTTGAATTCCTATAATAAGTTTCTATCTTTTTATAACGTATGTTTTTCTCCAATATAAAGATGTCATTGGTAGAAAGGGGAGATGATGAATTATAAAGGAAGACATGAGCTTCTAGGAGAAATTGAACTAAAGAGAGAAATCAAAGAAGAGAGAGTACTTTAGTTCTTCCTTCTTTTATAATTTTTCTAGTTTCTTTCTTGAATAAATTAATAGTGTTCTTGTCTCCAACATAGAAATCAGATTGCTGCTATTTTTTCAAGACCCCAAAAAATGATTTGCCTACTTTGCCATTGCCGAAATATAATGAAGATTTAGTTTAACCTTCTTTAAAATATAAAAAAAAAATGCTAGATATGCAAAATTATATCATGGTGTCACCACTTTTTGTATATTAATTTTAAACAATAGATTTTTATATTATATATTAATTTTAAATATCAAATAACATATGGTATTCGAGTTTGCCTCTTATTATCAACTTATATCTTGATGACATAATTCTATATTTAGTATTATTAGTTATTTATCATTTCAGAAATAAATATCTAAACATAACTTCTGATTCTAGAACTCTTTTGAGCAAAATAAAAAAAATAAAAAAATCTCATTCATAAATAAAAACTATTAATTTGACTAATGATGCCATTAATAATAATATTAAATTATTTTATGAAATTCTACTGATACATCCTTAAACTATTATATCTGTATATATTTAAAATCTAAATCTTGATATGTACTAGTATATTTAAATAGAATTCATATTTTTTCTGTATAAATTTTGTTGTGATATATTATAAGATTATATATATAAATTTAAATATTAGACATAAATAAATAAATAATTAATAATCTATATATAAATCCTCTTAAATTACATGAGTATGACAATAACTCGGCATTTAAATATAAAAAAGGAAAACTCTTGTACATGTCCCTTATTAAAATTATTTTTAAACTCAGCGTTTAAAAATAAAGGAGTTCTGCCATTATAGATATCCCATATCATAATTATTGAAAATCAAAAAATAAATAACAAAAACATGCTTTGTGAACATCAAAAATATTGTATACACCATAACACCAAGTGCTATAGTATGGCAATCTTGCGCAACAAAAGAAGCAATATTATGCTGCCTTTAATATCAAGATATATGTTTAAAAATATGCATAAGGAAGGTACAGAAGGAAGAGGAGTTGGAAGAAGCTTGTGAGAATGGTCGAGAGAATGACACAAACCTCGACTGAGCTTGGAAAACTAGAGGCAATCGAGCGAGAGCGGAAGAAAGAAGAGGCGGCTTGCTGACTTGTCGCCGGTAGTGAGAGTTGAGAGTAGTGGCATGTGATTGTGCAAGATGATGGGTTCGGGGTTGGGAGAAAGAGAGAAAGGTTGGGGGAAAATCTAAATGTAATTTTTTATTTATTAATATGATAGAAGTGTTGATTGGGTAGTAGATAGATGAGACAAAGATAAAACAAAAGCTTCTTTCAATCGTTAAACACCTAAAGCTTTTATGGTTAAATCCAGATTTACTAAATCCTAAAGCAAAAGCACTGCATGGTTAAATCTAGATTTATTAAATTGCTGATAGGTAGATTTACGGATTTCTGTACCGCAAAAGCTATTTTCACATAGTTAAATTTACAAAATAAATCCTTTGGTAGTGGTAGACTAGATTTATGGAATTTAGACAATGAAATACGGACGAGGGGTAGGAAAGATCCGCTAACTCCAAGAGGGTGGGAGGAAAGACGAGGTCCCTTCATAAGTCTTGACTTTTCTCTTCTCGTTTAGGTGACATAGCGAAGTGTTGATTGGGTAGTAGATAGATGAGTCATGAGGGTTTGCGTCGAGTAGATGAAGTGAGTTTGTTTCGGGGATTATTACGATGGAATGGGGTTGAAACAAGAAATTTTTTTTTAATATCAGAGGGGGGGCATGTGCTTAGTGCACTTTGTTACCATTATATATATATATATATATATATAATAATAATTTTCTATTGGGAATAACCGTAATTAAATGCATTTTAATTAGTATTATACAATTAATAAAATATTCATAAAATTAAAGTAAAATTTTCCTACCTAGGATTCCAAATTCCAAATTTCATACCATTTGCCGACCTCGTATACGTCAAGCCTGTCATAATGTCATCCCTTCCCGCCATCCTATTGAGGCAGCGAAAATCAAAAAAAAAAAAAATCTAAATCCTAAATGTCCTCCCACTTCCCTAGGGCAGATGGGGGCATGGAGACATCTGTGATTCGTCACATTGCCAATTTTGCAATCTTAGAGTCCCGCACATCTCGTCTATTTTTTCTTTGGATAAAAAATAAGAGCAAAGGCCTAATATCATTCCAAATGAGAAATTACAAGTATTAACATATGAAAGGGATCAAAACAGGCTAAGAATCCCAGACATGATTCAACATAACGAATAGAAACAAGGATAAGAAAGAACTAATAAGAAAAACTATCAAACTGGACTCAGAAAAGATCAAAAATTTATCAAAAATTGATGGCAAGAGCTAGGCCTTAGTTGTTAAACCAAATGTTGAAGAATCTCTTAGCTTGACTGCAGCCCATCCCGCAGATACCGCTCACTGCCATCCAAAGGGGCTTGCTGAAGGGGCAAAGTATCTGTTTTGGGAAGAACATGCTAAGTAGGCAGCTAGGTCATGAGGAGATCCAACATGAGGGCTAAAGCAAATGCTCTAATAGTGAACTAGCTTTGCAAAAGTCATCATTATCCAAGTTCAAAACCAGAAGGGTCAATGTATGGAAAATCAAGAAAAATATGAAAGGGGAAAAGTTTTGGTATTGTAATTCACTATAGCTAAAGCTCCTCCAATTGTCCAATAGAGTTTTAACATATGAGCCAAGAAGGCTTAATAGTTCATCGACTTATCTGTGTGCAAGAGATCTAATCTTTGCTTCCATACATAAAGGTGGTGGAATTGTTTCTTTCTCCCAAATGACATACATAGTAATTGTAGTGATAAGATGTCAAAGTCTAGCAATAACTTTGTTTCTAGATTGGATAAAGAACATAAGATTTATGATAGAGAACACGCGTAAAAAAGTTCCAATTTGGTAAAACACTCCGAACTAGCTTCATAGACTCATTACATTTAAAGAACAAATGGGTGTGTGACTCGGAAAGCTCAAAAAAATAGTCTAATGTCTAGCCTAATCCTCTAGAGGGGAATTGATTTGAGGTTTTCAAGCCACCAAGATATGTCGTACAACCAAAATTTACAAAATTGATAGCATAACCCTTAAACCATATCCAATCATACCAGTCCACACTTTGCAGTTGTTCAAAAAATAGCGATTTATTTTGCTTAGTGGAGAGTTTAGTTGCTCCTTAGAATGGAATCAAAATCAAAGCTTGGCCTAATATTCATTATGGAATTTTCTTCTTGAAATGAGCATCACATATTTTAGTCTTCAAAGTACAAATTATTGAAGAGGTACTTTTCCCAAAGGAATCCATATTTATCCACCAATCATAAAGGAGAGGAATTGTTCAGAACTATCCACATGATTTTGATTTTACTAATAAGATTTAAAGTGGATAGTGAGAGGAGCTCAGTTCCCCCCTTATCTTTAGGCTTAGTGGTTTTATCCCATGATATAAGATATAGTTTTTCTAGGTTCATCACTATAATAGAAAAAATTTATAGTCAATGAGGAGAGTTTCTTAAGAACACATTTGGGTAAGAAGATAGATCTGAACCAATATGATAATTAGTTATTGATGAAATAACTTAAAATTTGAAGCCTTCCACCATAAGAAAGAAAATTAGATTTCCAACCCTCAAGCCATGCGAATAGTTTTTCAAACACTAGGTTGAAATGAACTGATTTAAGAGACCCACCCAAAAGAGGCATCCCAAGATATTTGAATGGAACAAAACCTTTTTTTTTTTGACATTTAGATATCTACATAACTCCTCATTGGAGCGAGCTTCTTTGGAGAAATAAATGATAGATTTCTCATGGTTTGTTTCAAGTTTTATATAATTTGCAAGGGTATCAAGAACATTTTTGAGAGATGATGCCATGTTAGAATCCACATGAAGAAGGTCATCCAAAATACAAGTGGAAATGTTGAGCAACACCAAGAGTTAAGGGGTTTATAATTTGTCAGGCTCACCTCCCACTCCAAAAAATAAGAGAATGAATCCATGGAAATGGTGAAGAGAAAATGAGATAGAGGACAACCTTGTGTTAGCCCATTTGAGGAATTAAAAAAATACTCTAACTTCTCCATTAAGAACAATAAAGGGGACATCCATTATACACCTTGATCAAGCTAACAAATCATAGAGGAAGCCTTTAAGGGTTAATCTATGTAATAAAGAGTGACAATTGATCAATTGAATGCTTTATCAAGTCAAATTTAAAATGAACTTCTCATCCTTAGAATGAGAAGAGAATTCAAGGCATATTTCATGGACAAGATCCATATTAGTAGAAATATCCCTCTCTTTAATAAAAGCTTATTGAGCCGGATGGATAATATCGAGGAGAACCTTCTTGAGTCTTTGAGAGCATTTTGGCTAAAAATTATAGAGGCTTATTGGAAAGCTCCTCGGGAAGAAACCACCTTTCTATTTTCTAAACAATGATCTCCAAAAGGAAATGGGGCCATTGGGGTAACTTCAAGCTAATTATGGTTGTTCCAAATTATTTTGTGTGCATTTTTGATAGAACGGAAGCTTGGGATGCCATATTTATAAATGACTCACGGTTCTTGGCCAGAAATGTCATTAGAGTGGATAAATGGTCGCTAGATTTCACTCTGAAATCTTTAGGTGGACTATCCTCCCCAATTTAAGTCCATTTCTTAGATCTACCTCTTCTCTACTGAGACAACAACAATATTGCCTGCATAACATCTTTCATTGGTGAAACACTATGGGTGGATCACCAAACAAATGAGTGGGGTCAAAGTATGTATGCCAAAGACTGCATTAAAATTGATCCACCCAAAAAACTTCCAACAAGGGTTTGAATGATCACTTTTTCCAACATGTTGAATATGAAGGCATTGCACAATTGTGTTTCCACTATGGGTTTGTTGGACACAAGATAGAATCTTGTCTTTAAGAAATGCCCCAGACTAATCCCCACCTCAACAAGGAGGACCCCATCTGTGGCACCAACAGCTTTAAGGGATTCTTGGCAAGAACAAAAAATCTACTCTCCTAAGTGAAGTGGGGAGTGCGAACTCAAGCCGATCCTCTACTCGATTTCCCATATGATGATTCTAGTGGTGGGAAAATCGAGGTCTTGTATGACTGACCAGATCTAAACCTTCAATCTTGATAAACAACAAGGAAAATAACTACTTGAAGTTGATGAAGACTATGGTCCTTGGGTCATTGTTACAAGAAGGAAGCATAAACGTGAAAAGCACTTATAGTTGACCTTGAACTATTAGCAACAACCCAAGATCAACGATGTGGGAAGATGGAGAGTGGAAAATGGGATCCAATATTATAGAACCATGGAGGCGAGTGGGAGGCTCACAAGCAGCAAATTTGGCAACTCCAACAATATTCAAGGCTTCTTTCGGCAGCCCAAGCTCTCTTAATCTTCATAAGAAGTCACCCTCATGCAAGAGTATATTCTAAAAACAACAAGTCCCAAAGGCCCACTTTGATCGAGAAATCAAACAGTTTGGCCCTATTGAAATTCTCTCCAAGAAGAAGAAAAAATTGATCATTGAAGTGAGGGATGGGCCTTATGGGTGTTCAATGATAGCTTTTCTAGTTTGAAATTACATAGGGGCCCTAAAGAAGGTGACGAGCAACTACTTATGACACCTCATTGGAGAGCACAATGCTCTCCTTATTGGCCTCCTGGAAGCTAAGATTGAGGACATTAGTAAAAATGAAATTGATACTATTGCTGGGATCAATTAGGACTTCATTCATCATCCAACTAACGTAAATTTTGGTGGTATTCTATTCCTCTGGAGGAAGGATTTGATCTCTTTGATCCTAGCTCTATCTGTAATGCATCATGACAAAAGATTGTCTCGATAATTTAGATAATAGTTGACAAGTTCCAAGTGATGATATTTATCTAGTCAGTCAAATTGATTTAATCTTGAGATATATCAAAGAGTAAGGAATGTAAGACAATTCTTCTCAAGTGTCAAATATTGTAACTTTCAAGATTTCCAATGCTGTCAAGTATGGGACCTTCCAAAAGATTTTCATCCATCCCAAAACCAATTAAATTGGTGTACTTATCAAGTTAAGAAGGGATGCTTCCTGAAATATAATTGAATCCTAATGTTATTTGTTGAAGCTCAGTGGATATGTTCCATATTGATTTTGGAAGTATTCCACCAAGGTTATTTCCATAGAGGCCTAAAATTTTTATGATGGTACAATTAGTTAATGAATCAAGAAATTCCCAACCTTGTGCATTAGTTGTTTCAAACTCATTTAGTTCATATTGAGGTGTATAAGGTTTAGCATGTTCCCAAAATATGTTGGTATCACTCCTATGAAATTATTTGTATTGATGTCCAAAGACACAAGACTTGTAACATTTTGAAAAATGTTATCAAGCAAACCATTGAAATGATTGTCATCAATATAAAAGATTTCTAGGTTTGGAAAAGCTTGGGCAATGTTAATTGAAATATCATCATATAGGTGATTGATTGCCAAAGAAACCTTACGTATTGATGATAGGTTATAAAATGAAGAAGGATTGTTACTAGAAAGATATTATCACCTACATTAATATTTTTTGACCTATGAAGGCCACCAATCTCCAGTGGAATTCCTCCCTCCAAATGATTGTAATGAACATAAAGAGTTTCCAAGAAGGTGAGATTTCTAAGTGATGGTGGAATGTTGCAAATGAGGTGGTTTCTAGCAAGATTGAGGTACCTGAGTGGAGACAAAGAGTTCATAATAGGAGGGATTTTTCTTGTGAGTTGGTTGCCACCGAGGTCCAGAACTTGAAACATAGAGTAATTGGTGATGAGAGCGGTAGGAATGTCTCAATGAAATGAGTTAAAACTTAGGTTGAGATGTTGTAGGCACTGCAAATGAGAGAGACTAGGAGAGATCTCACCATATAGACTATTACTGTTGAGATCAAGCCTTTTGAGAAAGGTGAGGTTGGATATAGATTGAGAAAGATGACCATGCCATTTTGGAGAGATCCAAGGGCCACTCTATTCTGCTGGCCATATAAGATACCTTCCCACGAGCAAAGATTTTGGTTAGTGACGTTCCATGAGCTCATGAAATTGGCGGAAGAAGAACTACTACTTTGCTACTTCAAGAGTTGATGCTTGAGAAAAATAAGCGCATCATAGTCTGTATTGTTATTGCTAATGGCAAAGAGTAGACTGGGACACGATGATACGAAGAAGAGAAGGGGAATAAAGAACAACCTCACACTCATATTAATTAACATGAGTTAGAGTTGTTTATATAATTTCTATATAGGCTACCATGCCTTCATTAATCTATTTATATGCATATTGTTCAACAGGAGATAGATGAGATAACGATTGTTGGCTATACTTTGCCAGCTGAATCAATGCTTCAACATTCTGCACATCCTTTATATTTTCTTTTGTGTATATTTTTCAAGTCAAATCAAGCAACATATTTTCTTGCTAGCAATAGTATATTATATAATATACTATTTATTTTATAACTTTCATAATTAATCTATTTATATGATCTTGATATTATTTAATAAGAGCTTGATATGTGTGACTTTTCACTCGCTATGAATCAATGCATGCTTCAGAATGTAACTATTAATGATAAATAAATAAATATATATATATATATATATATATATATATATATATATATATATATATATATATATATATATATATATATATATATATATATATATATATATATATATATATTTGCCTACAATGTTTCAAATACTAAAATATAAACATGGTCATAATTATAATATTGTTTAATATTAAACTTAAATATATTAGTCAGCAACATTAATATTTTCTAGAATAATATTTTGGAATTTTATGCCCCACTTATATGCATTAAGGTCTTTGTTCATCTTTTCCTTTTTCATGTTTCTTTGTCAAGCTCGATTATATATATATATATATATATATATATATATATATATATATATATATATATATATATATATATATATATATATATATATATATATATAATATTAATTTTAATTATGTGTATGGAATGCAAACCCCTCAATATATGAAATCTTACATAACAAGCGATTGAAATTTAGCAAAATAATAATTTTAAATCATCTTTATGAGTAAATTGAAATCCTTTTTGTACATCTTTTGAAGGTTAATAAATCTATTTTAATTTTGCATTACTATGTATTTGGATGAATATATGTTTTGTATTTATTTGTTATCATATTTTATTGTTCTAAAAATCTACTATTTGTAAATAAAATGTCCCCATCAAAAGAATTCTATATGTGATAAAAAAAATTGAATCAAAAATTGAATCAAACATTGAATAGTAATAAAAAAGAAGTTCTAGACTCAAATGTTAAATATTAAAACTAATGTGATAAAAAAAATGACATAATAAGAATGCAATAACAATATTTACAATGATCTAATACATAATATTTTTAAATAAGGGCATTTTATCATTGAATATTTTGAATATAATTTTAAATTAAAATTTTAGAACATAATATTTTAATCATTTCCACCAAACTTTACATATATAATTATATACTTTTACAAAAACTTGTAAAAATATCTAGAATACTACCAATAGATTGGAGAGTCAATGACAACCAAAATTGGAAACAATTTCACTAAGTTCTTCATATATTTATAGGGTGATTTACATACATACCACATAATTCTTATACATCTCAATTTTAATATATATATATATATATATATATTTCATAATCTTCAACATCAAATCAAATATATCATCATCATTCACTTTTCATTGTAAGTGTACACTGTATTATCTCTTCAAAAATCTCTACAATTATATATAAATTAATTAAAATTGATGGTTGAATTATTTGAGAAATAAAAAAATAATATTACAAAGATAAATTAATTTGTGAAGAATTTACATACATACCACACAATCTTATGTATTTACATATCTAACATCTATATTTTATTTTTTTGCATATATATATATATATATATACAACAACAACAACAACAACAACAACAACAACAACAAGCCTTAATCCCACTAGGTGGGGTCGGCTACATGAATCCTTCGTCTCCATTGTGTCCTATTATGTGTCAAATTCTCATCTAATTCAAGTATACTAAGATCATTTTTTTATACATCTTAACCAAGTCTTTAGGTCTACCTCTACCTTTCTTAACATAAGACAAATCTAATGCATCTACTCTCCTAAGTCATCGGACGCTTTATGTGGCCAAACCATCTAAGGCGACTCTCCCTAATCTTATCTACCACTGGAGCTACTCCAACTTTTTCCGAACATACTCATTTTGCATTCTATCTCTAAGAGTAAAGCCACTCATCCACCTAAGCATCCTCATCTCTGTAACACTTAACTTAGTCTTATGCTTCTCTTTATTGGCCAACATTCTCACCATAAGTCATTGCGTCTTACCACCATCTTATAAAATTTTCCCTTAAGTTTAAGTGGAACTTTTTTATCACATAATAGGCCGATGCATTCCTCCACTTCAACCATCCAACTTGAATTCTACTAAAACATCTCCATCTATTTCACCATTGTTTTGAACAATAGAGCCTAAATATTCAATCGCCACTCTTATTAATGACTTGATCACCTAAAGTCACAACACTATCACTAAAACTTCTACAACTAAAATTACACCCATATATTCATATATTTTAGATCTACTTAAACTAAAAACCTTTAGACTCTAAAGTTGACCTCCATAATTCAAGTTTCGTTGGACTCCCTCTAGTCTTATCAACAAGAAGAATGTCATCAAGAAAAGCATACACCAAGGTACATCTTCTTGTAAATGCCTCGTAAGAACATCCATAACTAAAGTAAAAAAGATAAGGGCTTAATGTTGATCCTTGATGTAATCCAACCCAGAAATGAAAAATATTTTGTCAATCCTCCTTGTGTTTGGACACAAGTAGCGACTCTAGTATACATATCCTTAATGACTTGAATATAACCAATATTAACTCTTTACGTTCTAGAACTCTCTCAAAGAACATCTCTTGAGACTTTATCATAAGCTTTCTCTAAATCAATAAATATCATATGTAGATCCTTCTTACTTTCTCTATGCTTCTCTATCAAACCTCTTAACAAATGTATAGCATCCATAGTAGATCTACGGCATGAAACCAAAGCGATTGAGAAACTTACGTATCACATATCTATAAATTACTCTCTCCCATAATAATTTTAATGTATGGCACATTAACTTAATTCCTCTATAATTTGCACACTCTTGTGCATCACCTTTATTCTTAAATATAGGAACCAATAGACTCTTTCTCCACTCATCGGCATCTTTTTTAGTCTTTAAAATAACATTAAAAGATTTGTAAGCCAAGAAATTCCTTGATCTCTAAACATTTCCACACATCTATTGGAATATTATCAGGTCTCTTGCTTTTCCACATTTCATTTTCTTTAAAGCTTCACTAACTTGATTTACTAATACGATAGAAATGAAATTTCTCTATTTTTTTAGGGTATTAAGGTTGCTAAAATCAATCGTACTTTCAGATCCTTCATTGAAAAGTTTATCAAAATATCTCATCCACCTATTTTCAATATCTTTTTCTAAGAAAAGCACTTTATTATTTTCATCCTTAATACCCCTCACTTGAACTATGTCTTTACTTCTCCTATCTCTTTGCTTGGCTAACTTATACATACATCTTTCACCTTCTTTGGCATCTAATCTATATATAAATCACTAAAAGCTAAATTTTTTGCATCATATATTGCTTTCTTAGAATCTCTACAGAGCCACTTTATATCTTTCCCAATTCTCAGATTTTTTATCTAAACCAAGTTTTATAACAATGCTTCTTATTTCTTATCTTTTCTTGCTCACGACTCCACCACCAACTATTCTTATTAAAAGATGCTTTTCCTTTTGATTCTCCAAGCACATCTTTTGCAACTTGCTTAATTTCACTTGATATTTTTTCCC
Source organism: Cymbidium sinense (assembly GCA_021442155.1). Lineage (NCBI taxonomy): Eukaryota > Viridiplantae > Streptophyta > Magnoliopsida > Asparagales > Orchidaceae > Cymbidium > Cymbidium sinense. Next base: position 218,791,945 of record CM038216.1, read on the forward strand.
ACATAACGTTAGCTTCTTTATGAACACCCCAAATTCTAATATCTTGTAGCTTGCTCTTAAAATATTTTTTATTTGTGTTCTTTAAGTGTCCCCATAATCCTAGGACAATAATTTAGTTTATTTTTCTCTTACAACCTTTCATCTTAAAATCTAAAACTAATAGTCGATGTTGGGTACTTAAAATTTCACTTGGTATGATTACAATCTTTACAATGATCTATTTTTCTTATCAAAATAATCAATCTGTGTTTTACTAGATCCATTTTATAAGTAATAATATGTTCATCTCTTTTCTTAAAAAAAGTATTAGCAACTACAAAATCATAAGCTAAAGCAAAATCTAATATAGTCTTACCTTCTTAGTCACTCCAAATCCATAACCACCATGAATACTTTTAAAATCTTCTACTACCAACATGTCCATTTAAATCTCCTCCAATAAATAAATAGGCATTTGTATTAATCCTCTAATTCATTCCAAAATTTTTCTTTTGCTTACCTCCAAACCTACTTGAGGAGCATAGACACTTATAACATTGATAATCTTAGTATAACAATAATCTTTAAAGCTATTCTATCTCCATTAATACTTATAACATTATCCTTCAAACTTTTATCTATAATCACACCTACACCATTTCTAGTTCGACTTTTACGAATACCAAAGTTTAAAACCTAAACTATCAATCTCGCCTTCTCACCAACCCATTTAGTTTTTTGAACACATAAAATATTTATCTTTCTATGAACCATAATATCTATTAATTCCATTAATTTACCGTAGTACCTATATTCCAAGATCTAACCTAATTCTAGTTTCATGGACTAACTTCTTTGCATCCGTCCAAAATGTGGAACCCTTGTATTTAACACTTGCGTAGATGTGGCTCTTTTTTCATACAGCATTCAGGGGTCTTACACAATGATTTAAAGGATTCATGTCATGATTATTTCGACAAATTTTTACATTGTCATTTAGCATCCTCCACATGGGACCCGGATGATGGTAGTGTTAATATATATATATATATATATATATATATATATATATATATATATATATATATATATATATATATATATATATATCAATCTTCAATATTACATCAAAATATCACTATCATCATTTTTTAAAAGTGAAATATACTTTTAACCATGAAAAGTATTAAATAAGTAAATATCTAATTTTATGTGTTAGATATTTAAATGTAAATTGTCTAGTATGTATATAAATCTTCCTTTAATTTATTGGCTAATAATTCAATAATTGAATTTTTTGTAAGGGTTCCATTGAAAGTATTTTAAGTGTGTTATCAAAGGAATGCAGGATTTTTAAAAATCCTAATATTTGGTAAGAGAAAATTAAATGCAACTTAAAATTTAAAAATCATTTTGAATTCCCTCTTTAATATAATTTCAATGTTTTGAAATACATCCAATTTGGGTGTATCTACTTAGTGATTTACAGATCCAAATATGCACAACAACAAAAAAAATTAAATAAATAAATTCAGATATTTAGAATGTACATATGAAAAGAACTACATTTATTTTATACTGCACTTATTTTTTAGAAAAATAAAATAAAATAGTCCTTCCTCTAACAAATTTTTAATATAAGATTTTTCAAAAAAAAAGGATTTAATATAAATCAAAGAAAACTTAAATATTTTAAAAGGGTTTCATATGTATTTAAATATTTTAAAATATAATAAAATTAGGAGAAATGTATAAGTATTTATGATATTATTAAGAATTATATGTCACATTAATATTTAATTAAACGTGAATTATAAAAAAAATTCTAATTTCTATGGAATATTAAAATTTAGGCTAAAGTGTACTAGTTTTTTGTTAACATAAGTTTAAAAATAATGGAAGTTGTTGCGTGCTAGAAAACCAGTTGCGGTAGAGTAAAAGTTTACGCCTTAGCTTCTTTGGGGAGTCCAGCACACACACAGGTATTTAAAGAGCGAACAATAAAACTCCAGAATTTTTTCGTGGAAAACCTCAAAAGAGGAAAAACCAGCTAGCCCAAATTAAAAACTTATATATATCGCTTGAGTACAAGATCTTCCGATCTGGGATTACGGAATTGTAGTAATGACAATGTTGACGACAAAGTTAAATGACGATGTTGACCGATATGACGATATGGTCGGTGATGATAGAACAATTGTTGGCACGGAGGATCGTGGTGGCGGTGATGGCGGCGTGGCGATGGTTGAGCGAGTGGTGGCATTATGCTTGGAGGATCTTTAGAGCTCTCTGCTCTCTTCCTTCACAGCCTCCCTCATGATGGCTATTTATAGATTGGAGGTGACATCTCTGAATACATGCAAAATCCACTCCTCCATCGAACGGCTCATGATGATTCCCTTGATCATATGATGTATTTTGTATATTTGAATGCTCAAATGAAGTCGAATTGGATCTTTAGCTTGTTGGGCTCGCTCGATTTGACTATAAACATTATATTTGAGAGCTTTTAGAATTTAAACGATGTCTCAAAGTTTCCAATGATATTTTAAGTACTTGATCTCGACCGGGTTCGATTAACGCTTTGGGCATCAAGATTCGTTCCTAGGAATTTTTGGTCATATCGGTTGCCTTATTTTTTGGATGATATTATCTCAATCATCAAAATATATGTGCAAATACTTCAAAATAGTAAATTCTTCAATCTGCAGTCCATTAATATATTTTGAGAGAATAGATTCATGTAAGCACATGTGACTACGGAGCGATACACAAATATGTGTAGGTATGTGCGAGCGAAATTTGAGTTCTGGACCCATGTGGACATTCTGAGCTGCGAGCACAAGGTTTGGTTGGATTATATGTAGCGAAGAAATTAGTGGGTTGTGCATTAATTTGAAGAAATATGTCGCCTGTGTGGGTCGAATAGGAGAAACAGTGAAAAGGCTGGGCGAACCGATTTCTTAGAGGCGAACAATTCGCAAGCACACTGACTGGGCGATGTAAACGCGGGTGGCGTGGTTGCGTGGCGCGAGCGGTCGGGTGGAGTCAGCGGGAGCGCTGGCCTTTGAAACAGACGATCTTGATCGCGGCGGGTGAGTGCTGGCGAAACGCGGCAAGAACGGACGTGGGCCGTAAACGGTGGCGGACCGTGCATGGCACTCGCGGTGGCGTTGGCGTCGTGCCAGCCGTCCGTTTGGCTTTTGGCCCGTTTTGAACGGTTTTGGATAATTTTGGACGGTTTTGGACATTTTTTTACCCTTTTGCCCCTAAAGAGGGTCTATAAAAACCCCCCTAGGGGCAAGGGAGAAGGTACCTTCTCTTCTTCTTGAGAGAAGGTCGTTTTGAGGCGATCAAGCCCCGTTGTTCATACGGCAAGACTCCAGTTTTCCCTCGAAAGAGGTGTTAACTAACCTCGTCGGACTGACCGGGATCGGAGGTGATCAAGCCCCGTAGTTCATACGACAATGATCTAGTTTTTTTTTAAAGAGGTGTTAGCTGTCGACCGGCCGGGTTGAGGCGATCAACACATGGTTCATATGGCAAGGCTCCGTTTTCCCTCAAAGAGGTGTTAACTAACTCGTGGAACGAGTTGAGGAGATCAAGAGTAGTTCACGGCAAGACTCCGATTTTCCCTCGAAGAGGTGTTAACTAACCTCGGACCGTCGGATTGAGGCGATCAGAGCGATAAGGAGGCGGGGATGGCGTCAATGCTCGGCGATGGCGGCTGTGATGGTGGTCAGCGATAGTATTCAGCGTGGTGGCGTGGCAGTTGGCAACGAGGTGAATGAGCAATGATTAGTAAGCGTAGTCAGCATCGGCGACATCGATGTGTCAGCGAGATAATGTGTGGTGACGAGATTCAGCGATGTAGTTAGCATACCAGGGGTGGTCAACCACAGCGCAGCGGCTTGATGAGCGTCGTGTCAACCGGGATAACCGTCGATGATAGTGGTGACCGCGAAAATACCAACGATGGTGATCGTAGTAATAGCGGTACCACCGGCTTCATGGTTGGCAGCCAGCGAGTGGTCTAAGCAACCAGTAGTCAGCGGGGCAATATGACAGTCGGTGGGATAGCGGCAGCGTTAGTATTGCCGGCGAAAAAGCAGGATAATGGCGGACCGAGGGCTAAGCAGCGGTAACCGGGTGGTTGGCCGATGGTGGTGATCGGCAAGCGGTAGCAGTATGTGAGCGGCCGGCATAGTTGGTGGGGATAGCGGCGATGGTGGTGGCGAAGCGTTGGCGATGGCCAGCTAGTTGGCGGTCAGTTTTATCGAGTTTTGAGTGTGACTCGATGGATAACCTCGTGGAAGAGGTTGAAATTGAATCGAGATTTTGACCCATTAGGTTGTTTGAAGTGTTGCAAGCTAACTGTGTGGAAGAGGTTGAATTGAATCCACTAAGGATTTTGACCTATTCGAGGTTGTTTGTCAGAGTGTTACCCGATGACGTTAACCTGTATGGATGAGGTCGAATTGAATCCGCTGAGGATTTTGACTCATCCGAGGTTTGTGTTACCCGAAGCGATGTATGGAAGATGTTGAATTGGGAGGATTTTGACCCATCAAGATTGTTGTTGAGTGTTACTCGATGGCGTTATCACGGGAAGAGGCCGTGGGAAGTCCACCAAGGACCACCTATCTAGGTTGTTTGTCGTGTTAATGACCTTATGGAAAGAGGTTGAATTGAATCCGCTAAGGATTTTGACCCATCCGAGGTTATTTGTCAGAGTGTTAGATGATGTTAACCTATGTGGAAGAGGTTGAATTGAATCGTGATTTTGACCCATCCAGGTTGTTTGTCATAGTGTTGCGATGGCGTTAACACTGTGAAAGAGGTTGAATTGAATCGGCGAGATTTTGATCAGGTTGTTTGTCGAGTGTTACCCGATGGCGTTAACATGGAAGAGGTTGAATTGAATCGTTGAGATTTTGACCCATCCGGTTGTTTGTCGAGTGTTAATGGCGTTAACCTGTGGAAGAGGTTGAATCCATTGAGGATTTTGACCCATCAGGTTATTTGTCGAGTGTTGCGATGGTGCTATGTTGAAGAGAATTGAATCCGAGGATTTTGACCCATCCGGGTTGTTTGAGTGTTACGATGGCGTTAACATGGAAGAGAGGTTGAATTGAATCGGGAGATTTTGACCCATCCGAGGTTGTTTGTCGAGTGTTACCCGATGGCGTCGCTGGAAGAGGTTGAATTAATCCGAATTTTGACCCATCCGAGTTGTTTGTCGAGTGTTACCTGGCGTTAACGTGGAAGAGGTTGAATTAATCCGAGATTTTGACCCATCCAGGGTTATTGTCGAGTGTTGCAGATGGCGTTAACTGTGAAGAGGTTGAATTTGAATCGAGGATTTTGACCCATCCAGGTGTTAGAGTGTTACGATGGCGTTAACTATGGAAGAGGTCGAATTGAATCTGGAGGATTTTGACCCATCGAGGTTGTTTGTCGAGTGTTACGATGGCGTTAACTATGAAGAGGTCAATTGAATCGTTAAAGATTTTGACCTATCCAGGGTTGTCGGGTGTTACCCGATGACGTTAACCTGTATGGAATAAGTCGAATTGAATCCGCTGAGGATTTTTGACCTATCCGAGGTTGTTTGTCAGGGTGTTTGCTCGGTGACGTTAACCTGTATGGAAGAGGTCGTAGGAAGTCCACCAAGGACCTTTTGACCCATCCTAGGTTGTTTGTTAGAGTTTTTGCTCGATGACGTTAACCTGTATGGAAGAGGTCGTATGAAGTCCACCAAGGACCTTTTGACCCATCCTAGGTTGTTTGTCAGAGTCTTTGCTCGATGACGTTAACCTGTATGGAAGAGGTCGATTAAAACTTCTGTTTGTGGTTGTATCCAAAGTTGCTTCTTAACCTTGACCTCGTTTTTCCATGAGTATGAGTGGAAAAACATAATTTGCAAAGTTATATAAATTCTCAAAGTTGAAATATGCTCCAACTTTGACTTGTTTCTTGGGATGGTAATCGATCAGATGCTTAACATGGGTGATCTTCTAAGATTAAGAGTTGCCCCCCAGTTTTCTGATATAATCTGAAGGAACTAAGTTTGATGAATCTTCATTCTTCGCTTGCGCTCCTTAAAAGCTTGAAATGCTTCATCTCGATGGTGGTTTTGATCTTGTTGGGAAACTTGGTCGCCATACAAGATGAAATAATGAGAATCAGTATTCCCACAGACGGTGCCAAACTGTTGCGTGCTAGAAAACCAGTTGCGGTAGAGTAAAAGTTTACACCTTAGCTTCTTTGGGGAGTCCAGCACACACACAGGTATTTAAAGAGCAAACAATAAAACTCCAGATTTTTACGTAGAAAACCTCAAAAAGAGGGAAAAATCACGGGGCCTAGCCCAGTAAAAAGCTTCCACTATGTATCAGTACAAGATCTTCCGATGGGATTACAATTATATGAGAAAGGGACAACAGTTGCTAGTAATAGACAATGTTGACGACAAAGTTGACGACGATGTTGACGCTGATGACCGACGATAGTGGTGATTGATGATATGATGTTGACGAACGAGATCATGGCGGCGCGCGGCGTGTGGTTGGCAGTCAGTGGCGATTGTGCTTGAGGATCTTTAGAGCTCTCTCTCTCTCTCTTGCTTGTCCTCCTTCTCCTTCACTTGGTCTCCTCCTTATAAGGAATGAGGTATTTATAGATTGGAGGTGACATCTCTGTAAATACATGCAAAATCTGAACCACTCTCCATCAAACCGCCATGATGATTCTGATCAGGATGTATTTGTATATTTGAAATGCTCAAATGAAGTGAATTGTAAGATCTTTCATTGTTGTTGGAACCGCCTCTGCCGAGACGCCGATTTGACTATAAAACACTATATTTGAGAGATTTTTTGGAATTTAACTGATGTCTCAAAGTTTTCAATGATATGTTAAGTACTTGATCTCGACCAGTTTCAATTTCTGATTAGCTTACTTTGGGCATCAAGATTCGTGCTTCGACTAGAGAAATTTTCAGGGTCATATCAGAAGTGAACATGATCAAGATTAGAAGAAATATAATGAGTAAAAAAAACTAATATTTGAGAGAGTTTTATATTCAAATAATCAAGATTATCATTTCAAAATGATCAAATGTTATATATAGGCTCCACAAAAACTTATAGATATGTTGCACATGCACGAAGAGAGAGAGAGAGAGAGAGAGAGAGAGAGAGAGAGAGAGAATTAAATTATTTTGTATTTAGAATGAATAATCCATTTATTCTCACACATATTTTACCAACCATTGTAACTTTCAGGTATACATTTTACCAACCATTGTAACTTTGAGGTATATTAATTTCCCCAAAATAAGTATCAATGACTTTTTTTCAATTATGATAATTATGCTACATATAAAGTAATTTTTTCTTTTTAAATGGAGTACTCTTCCTTTTAGAGGAATAAATGAGTCAAATCAAGCTTTAGTTAAGGTTAACTTGAGCTTAGCTCACCTATTTAATGACCGACTCAGACTCAAGCTCAAGCATAAGTCGAGCTCATTTGATGAGTTCGAGATCAGCTCACCTAAAAGATAGAAAGAAGTATGAGTTATAGGTAACCTGAGCTCAACTCACCTACTTGATGTCCTACTCAAACTCAAGCTTAAGCTCAAGATTAGCTTTCCTAAAGATGATGGGCTTGAGCTCGACTCATGAACTCTAGCTAAAAGTCACAATAGAAATCTAATGGAGTAGAATGGGAACTAGCTAGAGATGGAATTGAAGTTGGCTTGCAAAAGAATATGATGATGACACAGATAGTGGGAAGTCACAATAGTAGCTTGCTATAACATGTGGCTGCAATATCCCTAGTGGGAGATTGCTTGAGAAGACATTGATGACTTTACCATTAGAAAAAGCTTCAAAACATCCAATGTCCCTAGAAGAAGAAAAGGAGCTCATGAATTGGGCTTGATTCATATATAAAACTAAAAAAAATATTATTTCTAATCGAGCCAGCATGAAACCCAATGAGCCAGAAATTATTATGCTTGAACTCAAGCTCATTTAATATATAAGTTCTAATTTGAGCTCAAACTTGTGGCTTAATAAGCTCAGCTTGTGAGCATATTAATGAGTCAAATTTGAGCTAAATTGTAAGCTAGCTTGGCTTACACGCATACTCCCTCCCTTACACGCACATAACATGCAAGAATCTTTCACAAATATTTCCTTTTAATGTTTTTTAAGTAACATACAAAAATAATATTTGCTTACATTCAATTTACATATTAAGGGCTATCTTGGATCATTTTTTTTTCTATTTCTATAATATTTTAACTTGAAATGAATACATGCCTAGTATTTTATATATTATTTTTTTTATATACGTTTATTGACTATCACCTAAATCAATTGATTTTGTGAGGGTGGTGGCACTATAACGAGGGGCGGATTCAGTGTGGGGGCACTGGGGGCACGTGCCCCCACTGCTCACCAGCTCATCATATTAAAATTCATAAAATCTGATTTAATATAGATAAAAATAACGAAATTTTCAGTTCAAAATTCTCACCTTTCTACATCTCTGCTCCGTTGCTATCTGGAAAAGAGAAAGGAGACGTGGTGAGGTAACTCACGCCTTTCCACCCACCCGCATGCTTCTGCTTGTCCAAATCCCGTAAATTTGAAGGAGGAGGATTATACAAACCCTCTATTCAAAAAAAAAAAAAAAAAATCAATCAATTTTAAAACTTGTTTTTGCAGAAAATGGAGTTTTAAAATTTAAGTAAAAAAAGTTAAAATTATTGTTCGAAAAAATAACAAAATTAATACATATTTATTATAATTGAAACTAAAATTATTTTATTTATGTAGATAAATAATGTTAACATTCTTGATTAAACGACTAAAATAACTTTAAAATATTTTGCATATTTCATATTACCAATATATATATATTCTTGATTTTAATTTATAAGTATTTCATAAATTATTATTTAATATCTTACATTGATTATGCTATATATGTATATATTTAAAATATATTACAATTCATTAAATTTATATTTTTGACATTCATAATTTCCAAAAATAAATAAATAATTTATTCATGTCATAAGATAAATTAAATAAATATTTCAAAATATTTTTGCCTAGAATTTATTGTTTAAGAAGAGAAAATGAAGAAAAAAAAAAGTGCTCTAGAAAGTAATAGTCAGAGCAAGAGGGTTAATAAGTAGACTTCATTCAAAAAGGATTTACAAAATAGTGTTTCGAAATAGTATTTAAACCAAGTTTTTCATCTCATGCTTTTAAAAAAAATTGATTTAACAAGAAAATCTAAAAAAAAATTTTACCTTTTATAAAATGAAAAATTGAAAAACAATGTACCCAGTAGAGTCTTAGCTTGTCCAAAATATAATTTTGGATTTATATTAAACCGACCTAAATCCTCCAACCAAATAGCTCCTTCGGTTTTCTCATTTTTCTATTTCTCTAATTTGAGTCCTAATGTTTGTCAACTCAACACATCATATTGCCTTGCTCCACAATTCTCTCAAAGTCCCGAGTTTTGCAACTCAACCGGACATCCTCACCAGTCGCTGTCGTGAGCCACTTAGCCGACCAACCATTAGTAAGCAATTGATTCACTGAACTCTTTTAGGAAATTATATATATATATATATATATATATATATAATTGATATATTGTAATGATTTCGTTTATTTATTTTATAAAATTTTCTAATTTTTATCTTAATATGCTCATAATAAGATTCAAAGGAAAAAAAAGATTAAGTATAGATTGACTTTGTAATATGTTTAGTTATTTTCAGTTGTGATTAACAAAAATACTTATATAAAATAATAAATAATTTATTTATATTTCATATAAAAATATATTATTATTTTTTATTATATTGTGCCCCCTCTGAAAATAGTTTCTGGATCCGCCCCTGATTATAACTAAAGTGTTGATATAACAAATCGAGAAATTATGGCAACAGCTTGGTTGGAGAACCATATTTGTAAGGCGAGGCAGCGTGGTGTGCATGAGCATTGTTGGGAGTTTTATTCTTAAAATAATGAGTTTACACATTTTTTCAAAACAAAAAAAAAATTTACATACATACGGCACAATTTTTATGTATTATGCATTTACATATCTAACATTTAATATTAGATATTTACTTATCTATTTAAAAATGTGTATTTCACTTTTAAAAAATGAGATGTTATATATATAAAAATTGAAGTTTAAGTGTTAGTTAGATATATAAACATTTTGAATTTTCTTGTGTCATATATCTTAGATTTTATGACTAACCTCACTTTCTTTTCTGCACTTAAGCAAAGACTAATATCTTCAACTTCACTATCTAGAAATTTAAATATAAATCATTTTATTATTTTTTGTTCTTATTTAAAATATTGTTCGGATATTTTTTATTAAATAAATAATATAAGTGAATATAATTTCATAACGTTTTAAACTTTAACATGAAAATACATGTTTTATAAAAAATATCTAACTTTTTAACACAAATTTTATGATATAAATTGTATATTATACATACCTGAATTTATTAATATTATTTTTATTAAGGTGTGTTTCTTATAGAAATTATAAAAGAGAAATATGTTTATTGATTTGCTTTGTGATAATATAAACATGCATAAGAAAATAACAATTAAAGAAAATAACATCAATAATAAAAAATATATTGCATCCATGATTCTTACATATTCCTAATATAAATATTTAACATCTATGATTAGAAGTGTGCATTATTTAGTTAGAACTGAAAAATCTTAACTTAACTTCTTTTTTAATGATTTCAATTGATATTAAAATCATAAATTTTAATTATTATAATGTTTTATTTTATCATTGGATCAGTTGTTTTTTCAAAATTTTGGATAAAATCAAAAACCCATCAAATGCAATTAACTTTCGTTTTTCTAAAATCAAACATAAACAATGAAACCAAATTATTATTCAGTTAGATTCTGTTTAGTTAGTTTTTAGTTGAAATTTGTGAACATCAAAATCAATTGATTTTACAAATTTGTCATATATATATATATATATATATATATATATATATATATATATATATATATATATATATATATATATATATATATATATATATATATATAAAGATCTATGCGTTAACTTTTTCCCTGTGTTTTTTTTTTTAAAGTTATGCACAATAGTCATATATTGCTATTTAGGATTTGGATGTTTAACTTTTAAAATCAATTAATTTTAGATTCTCAAAAAATTAGATTTTGATTCTCAAATAGAATGTAAAGTAGAACAAATCAAATAATAATTTGATTTTGAATAAATATAAGTTTACCAATTTAAACATTATTTATAAAATTTATATTTATTATATAATTTTATATTATATAATGAACATGTAATAAATAAAATTATATATAAATATACTTTCATGCACTAAAAATATTTCAAATTTTCATGATAGCTATAAAAATTTTACCAAGTTATTAAATAAAATAGATTTATTTACTTCCATCCAAAAAAAATTTTAATAAACAAATCCAAAAATCAAAAACTAGAGTTTTCTTAAATTAAAATCAAAATCCAAATTAAATTGCTCATAAAATTTAGTTTGATTTAATTTTTAGGTTAAAATAAGATAAAAAATAGGAAAGTTGATGGGCAATTCGAGTTATTTTCATCCCAGTAAAAATTATTTTATTTTCTTCTGGTAAGAACTTGAATCCAATATCACAAGAAAGTTAAATCAATTTTTATTTTTATCAAATTTATTATTTTGTAAAATATGCTTCAATAAAATTAATTGTAGTTTCAACAGACAAGCCGATAACTCTGGCATCATTTGATATTATAATGCTATATTGTATAATTCTTAGATGATAATACAATAAAATTATATTACATAAAATCGATGCTTAAATTATGAAACATCACGACTTGTCTATTTAATAAAATTTATTATCGCACTGATATATATTACGTGCTGAGACCGGTATATATATATATATATATATATATATATATATATATATATATATATATATATATATATTACGTGAAAAATGTGCAGTAGAGTAAAAGTTTTCGCTTTAAATTGCAAAATCCAAAGACACATAATGAGATAAAAAAACAATAAAACTCCACTTTTTTAATGGAAAACCTCAAAAGAGGAAAACCACGGCCAGCCCAAGAAAAAAAAAGCTTCCACTATGTATCGATTAAGAGTACAAGATCTTCCGACACCGGATTACAGAATCGTATATGAGGAACAAGCTGCAATGTATAACGTGACGACGAAATGACTGACGATGAATGTCAGATGAAGTTCCGAAGTTGGACGACAAAGTGTAAGTTGCCGACGACAAAGTTGACGACGGCGAGAATCACGGCATGGCGCGGGCGCGGCGCGGTTGACGACCGCTGGAAGCACGATGGGAGGATTTTGAGCTCTCTCCTCTCTGCTTGGCTCCTTGTCCTTCATTGGCCTATCCTCATCCGTATGAAATGAGGAACTATTTATGGGAGGGAGGACGCCTCAGAAATACATGCAAAATCCAATCACCTCCAATCGGACGCTCATGATGATTCCCTCGATCATATGATGTATTTTGTGTATTTGAATGCTCAAATGAAATCGAATTGTAAGATCTTTGGAATCCGTCGACGCCGATTTGACTATAAACACTCCATATTTGAGAGCTTTTAGAATTTAATTGATGTCAAAGTTTCCAATGATATTTTAAGTGCTTGATCCCACCGCCACTTTGACAATTGCTTGATCAAGATTCGTGCTCACTAGAGAAATTTTCGAGTCATATCGCTTGCCTATTTTGGATGACATTATCTCAATCATCTAATATATGTCAAATGCTTGAAAATAGTAAATTCTTCAATGAAATTTGAGTATCTATTAACTGCACATTTTGAGAGAACAGATCTTCATAGGATCATAATATTATAACTACGGAAGCTGATGCAGGGCCGCAAAATACGTGTAAGTATGCGCGAGTGCGAGATTTTGAGGTTACGGACCCATCCGCGAACGGAGCTCATGGCGGGCCGCGGGCGCAGCCACGGGCGCTGGCGCTAGCTGACGGCCGTTAGTCATGACGCCGACGTCAGCATCGACGGCAGTGGAACTGACGCCGACCGGTATGGTGGTCGCATGGGATTCGCTGACGGGTCAGCGCTGAAGATCTGCTGGTCGCTGGAGCTTCTGGCCCGGCGAATGGCTGCCAGGGCTGAATGTCGCGCGGCAACGGCATGGCAGCTGAAATCTGCTGAGTTCCGCTCATAGTTCTGATTGCTCATCTAAAAAGGGCGCCTGGTCGGGTTTTAGGCCCACGTCTGACGACGGTTTTGACTGTTTTGCAGGCGATGCTTTATGGGGTCTATAAAACCACAGGCTGAGAAGACACCTTCTTTTCTTCTTAAAGGTCGGAGGCGATCAAGACCATGATTACCGTTGTTCGGTTTTCCTCGAAGAGGCGAACCGCCGGCGACCGTCCGGGTTTGAGGCGATCAAGACCACAGATTACGCCGTTGTTCCCCTCGAAGAGGCGCAACCGGGACCGTCCGGATTTGAATCAAGACTGCATTTACGCCGTTGTTCCTCTCGAAGAGCGCCAACCCTAGGACCGTCCGTTTGAGGCATCAAGGCCCGCAGACATACGCCGTCGTTGTTCCGTTTTCTCGAAGAGGTGTTAACTAACCTCGTCGGACCGGCCGGGATCGAAGGCGTCAAGACCCGTGGATTCATACGGCTGTAAGGCTCCAGTTTTCCCTGAAGAGGTGTTAATCTCGTCTGGACCGGCGGGTCAGGCCGATCAAGGCCGAGTTCTAACGGCAAGCCGATTTTCCTCGAAAGAGTGTTAACTAACCTCGTGAGACCGGCGGGATCGAAAGCGATCAAAGAGGCGATAAGCGGAGTTGTGAATGCTTGACGAATAAGCGGCGGCTGACGGTGGTTGGCGGCTGGTACCGGCGATAAGTGGTGATGACAGCGTCATGGTAGTCCCGTGGTGACCGCGATAGATCGGCGAGGATGAGGCGGCGTTGGTGGTAACCGTGAATGCCGGTGAGTAATAGCGATGGCCGGCGGTAGTCATGACCGATGGCCACTTCTGAAGGTTGGCAAAACGGGGTGAATTGGTCAGCGGCAGCGGCGACGGTAGTCGATGGTGGCGACTGATCTTCTTTGAAATTCTTTTTAAAATAAATATTTCCTACAATGTTGGATTTTTTCAAGTGAGGATTTAGGACTGTTTTTTTTTTTTTCCAATTTTCTATGTATATACTATAGAGTGTACACCTTATTTTTAAAATTTAAACCAGTGTGAGACTTTCAATTATGGATCTTAAAATTATGAAAGATCACGACTTGTCTATTATAAGCTTTTTTGAGTTCTCTCCAGGAGGATTCTAGCTATTTTAGTGTAGTTTTCTAGAGTGTACACTTTATACACTCTCGAATGTACACCTTATTTTTTAAATTTAAATATCTTTATGACTTCCAATTATGAATCTAAATACTATTATAAGCTATTTTGAGTCTGTGCAAATGTCGAATAATCGTAAGTGCGTAAATCGAGGCTAAAATACACTAAATGTCGCTAAAATCAATCCAAATGACCTCCAATCGACGAACGAACTTTTCCATCGCATTCAAAATGTCGAAATTGGTTAGGATATAAATATAGCACAACTTGATGAGCAATCGATCAAGTGCTCAAATCATCAACGTACTCGCACTCATATCGAGGTCAGGAGGTCCTGACGAGGATCAAATGAACTCCGTTCGTGAAATTGATTATGCAATTGGCTTCAAAATGTCGAAATATATCAAGCAAGACTATTCGCACTCAATTCACGAAGCACAAAATCGAGGGTCGAAAGCGACGCGCTTTCGAGTAAATGACTCAATTTGCGCCAACTCAACCAAACGGCCCGACGTAAAGCATATCGATCGGTGTTCGTAAATCAATTACCCTAAATCAATATATAGAATATGTGTGTTTACCGATGCGAAATCCAAAATAAAATATTTTAAATTAATTTAAAATTCCCGATTATTTTTAAAATAGGCTTAGAGTTAATCTTAATTAGTAGACAAAAATTTTTTTTTTGAAAATCCGTCGTACAACGGACGATTGACGTGGGTCCACGTCGACGTCAGTCGTCTGTGCAGGCGCGGAATTTTTTATTTTTTTTTCTTTCGGTTGCGTAGGAGAGAGAGATAGAGGGAGGGAGGGGTGGCGCCCGCGGCACGTATTTGTTTTTTTTTTGCTTTCGGTTATGAGAGAGAGGATTTTATATAAATTAATTAATTAATTTATATATATATATATAATTAAATATATAATTTAAAAATATTTTTAATTATATATATAAATTTATAAATTTATTTAATAATTTTTTATTAATTAATATAATTATTTAAAATATATAATTTTTATTAATATTTGTTAATATATAATTTTTATTAATATTTGTTAATATATAATTTAAAAAAATTTAAAATATAAAAATAAATAATTTTTAATAAATAAATAAATAAAGAAATAAATTATATAAATATTTATAAATTATATAAATAGAGTAATTATATTTATAAATTTATTTAGTTATTTATATATTTAAATTATCTAAATATTTAGTTATTTAATATATTTATAAAATATTTAGTTATTTATATATATATATATTTATTTTATATTTTATATTTTATATTTTTTATATTTTTGTTATTATTATTATTATAGACTTATATAAATAAATAAATAAATAAATATATATATATATAATTAAAATATTTTATAAAAATTATTTTTAAATTATATATTTTAAATAATTTAAATATTTTAAATATTTTAAATTATTTATATAACTTAAAAATATTTATATAATTTAAATATATAAATAACTAAATAAATTTATAAATATATATAAAATTACTTTATTTATAAAATTTATAAAATATTTATATAATTTATTGGCTTTATATAATAAAAAAATAAATATATAAATAACTAAATATTTTATAAATATATAAATATCTAAGTATTTATATAATTTAAAATTATTTATTTATTTATTTAAGTAATTATATATTTTAAATAAATAAATATTTTTAAATAAAAAATAACTAATTAAGTAAATAAATATATATATATAAATAACTAAATATTCTTTTATATATTTTAAATATTTTTAAATTATTTATATAATTTAAAAATATTTATATAAATTAAATACATAAATAACTATATATATATATATATATATATAATTACTCTATTTATATAATTTATTTATTTCTTTATTTATTTATTTATATATTTTAAATATTTTTAAATTATATATTAACAAAATTAATAAAATTATATATTTTAAATAAATATATTAATTAATAAAAACTATTAAAATAAATTTATAAATTTATATATATAATTAAAAATATTTTTAAATTATATATTTAATTATATATATATATAAATTAATTAATTAATTTATATAAAATCCTCTCTCTCATAACCGAAAGCAAAAAAAAAAAAAACGTGCCGCGGACTCCACCCCTCCTCTCTCTCTCTCTCTCTCTCTCTCTCTCTCTCTCTCCTACGCAACCGAAAGAAAAAAAAAAAATTTCCGCTCCACGTGGACGCCCAATCAGCACCAGTTGTTCATTGTACGGACGATTAGACCTATTTTCAAAAAAAAAAAATTTTGTGCATAAATACATAATTAAGATTAACACTAAGCCTACTTTAAAAATAATCTTATTTAAAAATCTCCAAATTACCCCCAACCTCAACTATTACCTCCTATTTTCAGTTTTATGAAAAAATTGTCCTAATTTAAAAAAAAAAAACCACTCCTCCCCATTATTTGGCAGTTTTCCGCTCCCTCTCATTTTCCAATTTTTTTTTTTTTTGCGTTTCTCCCTCCTGCCGTCTCTCCCGTCGAAAAGAAGAAAGAACCAAACAAGTAAAAAAAATCTCCTCCTCCGGCTGAAATTTCCTCTTGATTTTAGTCCAGCCGGCTGACGCTTTGCCTGCCACCGGCGCAACCCGCAATTCCGCGCCCGTCGGCCCGCTCCGCCAGCCCGCGCATTCCGCCCGTGTTCCACACGTTCCTTTCGGCCCGGAACCACCGTCCGTATTCCGAAAACCCACGTCCCACGCCCGAACCTGCGGCCCGTCCCGCCGCTCGACCCGCATCCCCATAGACCCGTCGAGCATCACTCCGCTTGCTAGCCCGCACGAACCGCGCAACCCGCGTCCCGCGTGACCCGCCGACCCGCCGCTGCACCCCAGCCCGATCCTCTTCCCGCGTTCCCGCTGTGTGACCCGCGTGATCTACCGACCCACATTCCCGCTGTGCGACCCGCACGATCCGCCGACCCGCGGCCCGCTCTGCCGTCACATGACCTGACCCGCCGACCCGCACGTCCCGCGAACAGAACCCATGCGCTCTGCTATCGCCGGCCCGCTCCCTCCGGTCAGGCCCGTGACCTGTGCGCCGTTCAATCACCCACCGCCAGCCCGCGCGGTTTTGCCATCAGCCCATTAGCCCTAGCACCAGCCCAATTTCCGCAGCCCACCAACCTGCATTCAGCCTCCCTACAGCCCACCAACCCACTATTCTGGCCCGTTCTGCACGATTCAACCCAAAACCTGGCCCATTCTACGTGATCCAGCCCGCAAACCTGGCTCATTCCGCAAACCTGCCACCCATCCAAATTTCACTGTTTTGTTGCCGCAATCGAAGAATATCATTAAAGGAAAATTCTTCTTTCGATTCTGACGTCGACCTTCGCTGCATCCTTCATCGTAATTGGGGGAAGAACTTCGTCATCAAATGAATTCTTCATTCGATTCCCAACATCCCACTCTTTGCTTTAGCCGTCCCATTTTGACTTCACCATAGGGGAAAGAATATCATCATCAGGCGAATTCTTCTTTTGATTCCCAGCGTCGCAGCCTTCGCTTTAGCCATCCCGTTTTCTCTTCGCCTCAATCGGAGGAAGAACATTGTCATTAGGTGAATTTTTCTTTCGATTCCCGACGCCGCACCCTTTGTTTTAGCCGTCCTATTTTGCTTCGCTGCAATCGGGGGAAGAACATCGTCATCAGGCGAATTCTTCTTTCGATTCTCGGCGTCGCACCCATCGCTTTAGCCATCTCGTTCTCGCTTCGCCATAATTGGGGGAAGAACATCATTTTCAGACGAATTCTTCTTTCGGTTTCTGGTGTCTCACTCCTTGCCTTACATTCCCAATTACCTATGTAGCCCCGTTCCTTTACCGAGCACTGCAGCGCGTTGAAAAATGTGTCAGAACATGGGTGATCTATGAATGTGAAATATATATATATATATATATATATATATGATTGCTTCTTTTCCAGTTTGAAGACCTTGTTGTGCTCATCAGAGCGTGATGAGATGAAGTTCGGCTGTGGCATCGCAAGACACCGCTCGCTATGCTCATCAGGGCGTACCGAGTAAGCCAACACTTGTTAGAAGTCGCTCCCCCTAGACGAAATGCTGTTGAAATTTTATCTAATATTTAGACTTAGAAAAAAAGGGGGATGATTATATATTACATTATATGTCTTCTTCGGTCTAAAGACTATGCTCATCGTATGGATGAGATGAAATTTATTATGGTGTGCACACACACCACTTCAGCTCATCGTGCAAAAGCAAGCAAAATATTCGATGCACTCTATACGGAATGACGCCGAGAGGCTGCCAAAATTGTGTCCAATCTTTTGACTTAAAAAAAAGGAGAGTGAAATGAAATTACTTAAGAGCACTAAATAGGAAAGTCTGCATTTAATTTTAAACTAAAAGCGAGAAATAAGAAAAAGGGGGGAGCCTTTAAAGCAAATTTTGGGAAGAATAGAATATTTATTTAAAATCTAAGTGAAATTTGGGGGAGACTAATATTAAACTCACAAACTCTAATAGCTATTCTCTATAGCTTAAATTGAAAGTAATGAGTGAGTTCTCTTTTCTTTTAAATTCCTCAAAATTAAGCAAGCTTTAATTAAAATTTCTGAGGGACTAATGGCAAATTCATAACAAACTTGAAATAAACTCATAATCTGAGGATGAATCCAAATTGGGTTTAATAACTCTTATATGTATGTGAAGGTGATTACTATGCTAGCTAATAAGCATGAGTAGGGCTAAAGCAACAAACACTGAAATCGGAATAATTTATCAAAATTGATGTAAATTGAGCATAATCAAGTTGAGAAAATTACAAAAACTCAACAAATAAACTAAGTATTAGTTATGCTTTAAACAACAATCTAAATCAAAATGCCTTCTTCGCCATCAGATCTACAATTCTTTGTACAAACAGACAGAAGGCGACACTAAAGTAAATGTTGCACAAATGGAGGATTTTTCCTTCAAAACAAAAAAAATCAAGAAACTTCATTCTAAATTATGATTTTCAAAATTAATGAAATCACTAATTAGATGAAATTAGCTAAGCTATAAATAAATGCATGTGCTCGGACATAAAGATTTCAAGTGCAAATTTTAAGGTAGAAAAGGCTGAGTAGGAAAAATTGGAATTAAATAAATATAAAATCAATCTCATAATTCAAACATAAAATTACTTAAAATTACTATACACCCGCTTGGGCCCCTACACTATGCTGAATGCTTAAATTCAAGTGTTTGAGAATGCTGCACGGATTGTTTCATAATTTAGTCTTGGATTTGAGTTAAAAAAACTTAAAAAACTTATAATAAGAGTTTCAAATCAGTGAAATATCTAAGAAATGGATTCTGTCAGATGACAGTAAATCTATCCTCTATTAACAGCTAAACAGAGTTGATAGGATCTAAAGCTCTTAAACATATTCCAATCAATCAATTTTTCAAAACAAATTAAGTAAAAATTTGAAATCAATCTCACAACTCAAAAATAAAAATTGTCTAAATTACAAATACACCAGCATGGGCCCCGACACTATGCTCAATACTTAAATTCAAGTGTTTGAGGATTATGCGAGGGTTGCTTCCTAGTTTTGTCTTAGGACTGGGTCCGAGTTAACAAAACCTAAAAATCAATTATGAGAATTTCAACTTAGTGAAATATCTAAGAAGCTAATTTTGTAATGTGAGTAGATCCGATCCTCTATTAGGAGCTAAACAAAGTTGACAGGATCTAAAATTCTCAAATATATTTGATTCAATAAATCAATTAATTACCCCGATGATGACTGTGTTGAATGATGAATTCAATCGTAGGGGATATTTTCATTAAAATGTGATTCTATTTTTAAATCAAATTAAATCAAATTGAGTGTCAATCTAAAAAATTACAAAAATGAAACTCTATCATTAAAAGCTTAAAGCAAAACTCAATCTATCCACCTTCATAACTGTTTGTCAGGGATGACAAATTAAGAAAACTCTAGCTAACAAAGGAGCCAATGACAAATCAAGTGTTCTATTTTATTTACTCTCAATCAATCTCTTGCCAGTAAGGACATGACCCGTGTCCTCTGACTGTATGGCTTAGCCAATAGGCTCCACAGTTGAACCAGTTACGACTAGAGTCCTCTGATTGGGTGATTTGGTCTGTCCGGCTCCATTATATTACGATCATAACTGTGGCCCGTATGCTCCCCAATGGCTCTGCCCTTTGAGTTGTGAATCAAAGGGTATACTTGATAGGGCAAACAACCCTCTGTTAGCTAAGGTAGAGTTAAGTTTGTCTCCTTAGATAAACACCACCCCAAGTCTACAAGAATTTCTTGGACGATGTAACCCATGCGTTACTGATGAGAATCCTTTGGTCAGGTTGAGTCGACTACCTCCTCTGACTAAGTAGACTAAGGACTGTGACTGTCCGGGATGACAAAACCATGGGATCTAGATCAGACACATCATCATTCCCCCAACCATCCGGTTTGAGATGAAATGATAAATTTCATGAATCTTAAATTCTAAAACTCTACATGCTGCTACTATATGCTACGCATTATGCATCCTAACGACTAGCCTTAATCAAAAGTTCTCTCTCACTTATTGGGAGGGGTAATTAACTATAGGGGCATGTGCTATAGGATACCCGAATCATATCTAAGTCCTCACCAAATGAGGATGAAATCTCTGGGCAGTGTCTTATCCATTATTCCATCTGCCTTCTGAAAATTACACCGACATTTAAAACACTCTTTTCATCAAAGAGGTCGGTGGTGAATTTTCAGAGCCCACAGATTTCTGGTGACTCCGTTAGGGATAAGATTCTCTTTCTATCTTTGGCTAGTCAAATTTGAGTTATAGTAGGAGTAAAGCATGCTAAAAAAATTAAAATATAAAATCAGTTATCAATGAGATTAAATTTAAATCAATCATATTCTTATGACTAATCTATTTATTTTATATATTAATGGATCTTCAGAACACTATTTATCATGCAGCTTGGTCGCAGAGCCAATATCTGTCTGGCTAACGCTGTAATTATTATTGGGGATATTGGAGCTACTATTCAATTTGATAGTGTAGACTTCCCAGCCATCACCATTGCAAATAATCCTCTACCATTAAGCAACTGCATATTATACAACTTGTGCAAAGGAGGAGGACAATTGGAATGGCCATTACTGCTACTGAGGTTCCTTAAAAGAGAGCCTTTGAACTTAAAAGATTGATTCATTTTGAGGTGCCAATCATGAAGAGAATCTTCACTGGGCAGAAAGTTTCAGTCATACCTGTGAATGCGACAACCCTGCCACTTGAACCTCAAAAATACTAGGAAGGCATGGTGCTATAGTCTCATCTTCTAGAGAAAAATTGAGTAGAAGGCAAAGGAGAAGAAATACTAAACTACGAGCTCAGTAGTTGTTGTCTGAATCGAAAGTCATACAACCAACCTTACAACCAGAAGTGAGTATTTCTACCCCACAATAAATTTGAAAATTTTGAGATGGGTGAAAAGGAATAGCTTTACTGGTGATGTTAAGTGATATTTTTGGGCTCAACAGCAGTCAACTTCAACCTTTATGAAGAAACAATATGAAACTCTATCTACTCGAGCACATAGAGTTCGGAAGGTTGTTAAGGAAAAATGTCTTATGAAGAACGTGTATGAAATATCAATTATCAAATAAGCCAAAAATGCTCCATTACAAAAACTACAATCAGTGGTAGTAAGCGCTTAAGACTGTTTTAAGTAATTCTTACATGGTGAGCATCAAGGCGTGACACCTGAATCACGTGTTCGGGAATCCGTTACCAAAGATCCCGGTAGAAAGAAAAATAAATATGGAGGCCAATGCCTTAAGAAGAAGTAGCAGCATAAAAGCTTCTTCATCTAGAAGCATGCTAACCCAAAGACAACAGAGAAAGAGAAATGCTGAATTGCATGCTCAACAGCCATTGTTCAAGTAAAAAATGTACAACCAACTATATAACTAAAAGTGAGTATTCCAACTCATAACAAGTTTGACAACTTAAGATGGGTAAAGTGGAATAGCTCTACTAGTCAAATCAAGCAGTCCTTCTAAACCCGACAATGTTAGGTTCCAACTTCTTTAGTGAGGAAACTCAAAATTGTATATGCAAGAGTGTATCAGGTCCTCAAAGTTCCTAAGAAGAAATGACTAATGAAAAGAAAATATGAAGGTCCTATCCTTAGGGAGACTAGAGTTGCTCCTCCAAAGAGACCTTCTCTTACAACCCTAGCAAAATATATACTAATTCAAGTCTTGCATGGTGAGCATCGATGTGTGACACTTAGACCACATGTTCAAGAATCCACCATCGAAAGGTCCTGGAAAATAGGTGAGTAAATTTGGAGGCCAAAATATCGAAGTGAAATTCTCTTATAAATAGACAAAGGCATGACATTTAAAGTGTACTCCCACAAAATCCACTCCTCATGCTAAAGTATTTAGAGCTGAAGTAGTCTTGCCACTTAAAGTTAAACTACCTTCATTCTGAGTAGCCATTCAACACAGTCTCACTCAAGATGAGAATGTTTGTCTACGGATGTGAGAATTTGATGGACTTGATGAGGTCATGCACCAAGCTCAACAAAATCTAGAAGTCTACCAAGCAAAGATGTCCAAAAGCTTTGTCATTATATGTTATCTCACAAGATTACATGCATCTTAAGGATCGATCCGCTGAAGTACTTGATGACAAGACTAGCGTTGACAGGTTGCTTAGCAAGATGGGTAGTATTGCTTTTGTAATTTGATATCACATTCATTCCATAGAAAGAAATGAAGGGAAAAGTCATAGCAAATTTTGGCTATAAATCCTATCCCTGCAGACTCTTCTTTTAATGACAATTTACCCAATGAGCAAATTATGCTCATTCATGAAAGAGAAAAATCACAAATTTGAGAAATATACTTTGATGGAGCCTCATTGATCAAACAAGTCCAATCTCTAAATTTTCCAAGAGCAAGAGCAGGAATCAACATCATCTTCATAACACCAGAAGGAGGGATAATGAGACGATCATATGGTTTGACCGAGCCAAGAACTAATAATGAAGCTGAATATGAAGCATTAGTGGCAGGTCTTGAAGAAGCTATTTTCAGCATTCAAAATTGCATATTTTGGATTCTCTCTTATTATAAATCAAGCACTTAGCATCTATAGAATTAACAAGCTTGAGTTAGCTTTCTATCACAAGCGAGTTCTTGAGCTTATGAAGCAGATACTAAATATCACACTAACTCGAGTCTCTCGATTCGAGAATAGCAAAGCCGACTGCTTAGCAAAACTAGCTAAGGAAATGACAAGTATGAATGGTGATTATGTCATGATCGACATATTTACTCAACGAGTTCTAGAGCTAATAAATTAATCCCCGCAAGTAGAGGGGTTACCAAATCTGACATAGCAGGATACCACTAGGTTTTTCCTCATACTCCCTAAAATAAACAAAAAGTTATACCAAGAAGAGTTAGGAATGACATTACCTCAAAAAAAGTGTGAAGCCTTTGTTGTAGAAGAGTCATGTGATTGGAGGCAAGCCTCATCGACTACTTTAAAGAAGACAAATTGCCAAGTAATAAATCATTGGTAGCTCAAATCGAAAAGAGAATGTTACGCTATGATTTCATCAACAACACTTAGATCCTTTGAACAAATGCGGCATTTAGTGTGTAGCTAGCAAAGTGATGGTTGAAGTTAATGAAGGTCTTTGTGGTGCACATCAGTCAGGTCCTAAGATGGTAGTAAATATTAAAAGGATGGGTTATTATTGGCCATCTATGGTGAGAGATTGTATTAATCATGCTATGTAGTGTCATGAGTGTCAAGTACATGGGGATCTCATCCATCAACCTCCAAATCCATTACACCTAACAATAGCATCCTGGTTATTCGAATGTTGGGGTACAGATGTAATTTGACCAATCGATCTATCATCATCAGTTGGACATCACTTCATCCTAGGAGCGATTGAATATTTCTCTAAGTGGGCTGAGGCTACCCCATTTAAAGAAGTTACTGCTGACCGAGTGATTAACTTCTTCACGTATAATGTAGTCTATAGATTTGGAGTGCTATGTCAAATAATTTTTGATAATGACACCTTTCAAAAGTACAAAGATTTATAGATTCATCGATCGACACAAAATTGATTGGGGATACTCTTCAATATACAATCAAAGAGCAAATGATTTGGTAGAGGCCTTCAACAAGACATTAGTCATGCCGCTCAAGAAGATTCTCACTAAAAATAAAAGAGAATGACATACCAAGCTAGCAGAGGCTCTATGGGCATATCGAACCACCTACAAGACGCCGATTAAAACCACTCCCTATTCATTGGTATTTGGAACTAAAGCAGTTCTTTTGCTTGAAGTTGAGTTGCCTTCACTTTGAGTATCCATCAAGTACAATCTAACTGAAGATCAAAATGCTCATCTGAGAATGGAGGAACTCGACATGCTTGATGAAGTTAGATTACAAGCTCATCAAAATTTGGAAGTCTCTCGAGCAAAGATGTCCAGGGCTTTTGCCATACGGTGCGACCCGAACATTCAAAAAAGGAGAATTAGTCATGGTGCTGAGAAGAATAATTATTCCCAATCAAAAATTTGGTGGCAAATTTGAGCCTAACTAGGAAGGCCCTTTTGCCATTAAAAAAGTGTATCAAGGAGAGACATACCAACTCATCAACCTAAAGGGTGAAAGACCAATGCCGCCAATCAACGGTCATTACCTAAAAAAATATTATACATGACAAATACATTCCCAAGGTATAATAGAAATCCCACAACAAGATAGGAGGCATTTTTTTAGTATATCTATTTAGGTTAACATCATGCTTCATGCCGAGATCCCTAAATAAACATACTCCAGATGAAAAATATTTTCATGAAAATTTCCATATTACACAGGGGGCATTTTTATATTTTTATATACAGATGAAATTAATGTTATATGTTAAAATCTTTTTTAGAGTACATCAAATCAAATATGGATGTATTTGTATATTTTCATCTTGAAGATTCTCCTAAATGTACTTTAGAATTTCCCCTACAAGTGAGGGGCATTTTTTTATTTATATTAAATTTATTTGAGTTGACATCATGCCAAAAGACAAGATCCTCAAATATATTCTTATTCAGGTTGACATTGAGCTTTACGCCAAAATTCTTGAATATATCTATAATTATTATTGTTAAGTTACATGTTCTAGCAGAAACAAAAAAGAATCTATTTCTATGCAGAAAAGGACAACCCTAAATGTCAAGAAATTTATCTCTCAGATTTGCCAAATTTTGGAGATCAAGTCAAAAGAACTCCCGATTTTGGAAGCTTCAATCAACTAAGCTGGAGAAATATCAATCTCTACACCATGAAGTCTAGGACATAGATGGGTTCTAAAGGTGAACTCAGCAAGACCACAAATGGACGAGTTCCTGAAGCTCTCCTCACTCAACAAGCCGCAAGAAAAGGCAGTAGTAAAAGATCCCTCGTTCATCTATCTGATGACAAAACCACCAACCCACTATAGCTCAAGTCGAAGACTCGAGTATGTTCTAAAGGTCGAACTCAACAAGCCTAAATATGGCCAAGTTGTTGACGCTCTCCTCACTCAACAAGCTGCAAGAAAAGGCCATAGTGAAAGAGCCCTTGCTCGTCAGTCCAATGACAATAGTTATTTAATCTCAAATCAGATCTAGCTTAATGATTACAAGCAACTGAGATCTAAGAGATCTCTCTACTTGATCGATAGATCAAGGCAATCTGAGGAAGCACTCAATTCAGGGCTACCTCAAATTAATCTATATATTGCCCGCAGGGTGATATCTCAATTTATTCTTAAATGATCTGATCAAGCTCAAAGCATAGATCAAATTCTATCTCCACATCATGTCCGTTAAAGCAGAAAGTACGGGACCGAGAAAGCAATTCCATAGTTCATACAAAGCCGATGGCCGAACTAAAAGAATTTTGTGGTTATTCAGTCTGTTAAAGCACACGTTGCTAGATTAATAACTCAACATTGACCCTATATAAATCGAAAGGTTGGGTCATCCCTGTGCATCTTTCAACGAATCTGTCAAAGTAGCAAGCACAGGATTCATGGTGCATACACTTCCTGACAAGTCAATATTGACAAATCAGGTAAATCCTTCATCAAGTGCGTCAAACTCAAAGCTAGGACAGAAGGAATTTTAAATTGATCAAGCACGGATAAATCAATTCCCCCAGAATCATTCATCAAAATAAGTAGACCAGTTCCTCCATCAAACCCAATCAAGCATGAAGCTAGGGTCAGAGGAGGCTTAAATCCACAAGGACATAAAAGAAAGAGATCTTCGGTAAAGCCATTGAAGCAGATAGTCGATGGTGTAAGAAATTTTATCAATTCGACAAGTCAATTCTGAAAAATCGTTCAAGCCCATCATTTAGCATGTCCTGAATAATACATCATATTAATTACAAATCCTATCAAAGCTCCTTAAGTTATCACAATCTAAATGATCAAGTCGTGGCGGCCCAAATGGTCAACCAGTTTTCAACAAACGTGACTCACTCCATGCACGAATCACATTTGTTGGGGGGCATTTATTGACCTCCACATATGTGTCATAAATCAAGACAAGCCCACAAATCAAATTTGACGGACTTCGGAGGTGATGTAAATCGAGGCCAAAATTCATTGGATGTCATTGAAAATAGTCGAAACGACCTCCGATTGATGAACAAACTTACCGTTGCATTTAGAACATTGAAATTGATCAGAACATAGATATTACAAAAATCTAACGATTAATCGATCAAACGGTTGAGCTATCATTATGTCGACACACATATTATAGTCGAGAAGCTACGACGATATCCAAACGACCTCAGTTTATGATATTGATCATCATTAGCTTTAAAATGGTGAAATATACCAAAATGAGACTATCCGCGCTCAATTCGGATGAGTCTATGCAAATGTCGAATAATCATAAGTGGTAGCACATAAATCAAGGCTAAAACGCACTAGACGTCACTAAAGTCAATCCAAATGACCTTCGATCGATGAACAGACATCGCCATCATGTTCAAAATGTTGAAATTGGTCAGGATATAAATATAGAATAACTTGATGAGCAACCGATCAAGCGCTCGAGTCATCAATGCGCCTACACGCATATCGAGGTCAAGAGGTACCGACGAGGATACAATGACCTCTGTTCATGAAATTGATCATGACATTGGCTTCAAAACATCGAAATATATCAAACAATGTTGTTCACACTCAATTCAGACGAGTCTGCACGAAAATCGAGCTGTCGAAAGTAGCGTCACGTATTTCGAGCTAAGATTGACTCAATTTGGCATCGACTCAAACCAAACGGCCTTCAATTGCAAAACAGACATCGTCATTGCATTCAGAATAACAGAAGTACCCTACATCGATATATATACTATGTGTATTTATCAGCGTGAAATCCAAATTAAAATAATTTAAATTAATTTAAAATTTTCCAAATTACCCCCATGCTCAACTATTCCAACCTATTTTCAATTTTCTAAAAAATGTTCTAATTCACAAAACAAAACTACTCCCCCTCTCATTCCCCTTCCCACTATTTGGCAGTTTTCCGCTCTCTCTCATTTTCCATTTTTTTGTGTTTCTCCCTCTTGCCCTCTCTCCCGTCAGAAAGAAGAAAGAAGCAAGCAGGTGAAAAAAAATCTCCTCCCCTGGCTGAAATTTCCTCTCGATTTTGTCCAGCCGCTGCTTTGGCCACGAACTCAGAATTCCTACAAGACACTGCTGCCAGATTGCCCCGCTCCGATTCTCATGTTCCTTCCGCCCGGAATCAGCGTGTCCGAAACCCAGATCCTCGCCAACGGTCTCCCCCTCCGAAGAGCCCAGCGATCCAGATCCCGTGACTCACGAAGCTTCATGTCGCTGGCCCCAAAAACAACCCACGCCCGCATGCCCATCGTCGACCGACCCGATGACCGCCCTCTTCCTGAGTTCATCGCGTGACCACGCGATCCACCTGCTCCATTGCTGATTCGGTGAATAGCCAACCCACGCCCGCTTCACCAGATGACCCACCTGCGCTCCTGCAACCAACTCGACCCGCTTCCAGCCTGACTCGCTTCGGCCAGATCATGCACATCCGATCAGCCAGCCCACGTGGTTTTGCCATCGCCTCGCTATTTTGCTGCCCGCCGCACTTCGCCCGAGCACCCATAAGCCCATAAGCCCTAGCACTAGCCCAATTTCTACCGATAGAGTGAAATTCTTCTTTGCATTCCCAATTACCTACCTAGCCCTGAAGAACATCTTCCGTCAAACCCTGAAGAACATCGTCATCAGGTGAATTCTTCTTTCAGTTTCGTCCTGATTGTCTTACATTCTCACTACCTACCCAGCTCCACTTTACCGGCCAAAATTTTTTTCGCATGTGTGATCAGGAATGTCGAAACATATATATATATATATATATATATATATATGCTTGCGCTTCTTTGCAGGTTTGAAGACACGTCATCGTATGCGATGAGATGAAATTCTGGCATCGAAGACATCGCCACGCTTATCGTATGTAATCGAGTAAGCCAACACTTGTTAGATGTCACTTCCCCTAAACGAAATGATGTCAAAATTTTGTCTAATGTTTAGACTTAGAAAAAAGGGGGGACAATTATATATTGCATTATATGTATTCTTTCAGGTCTAAAGACCTCGCTATGCTCATCAGGACATGATGAGATGAAATCGCTATGGTGTCGATAATCACACGCTTTATTGGTGTATCGAGTAAGCCAAAAATACCCTTATGCAGCTCTATACGGATGATGCCAGAGGTCACCAAAATTGTGTCAAATCTTTAGAAAAAAGGGAGAGTGAAATGAAATGACTTAAGAGCGCTAAATAGAAAGTTTGCAGCTAACTTTAAACTAAAAGTGCGAAACAAGGGGGGGGGGTGCCTTTAAAAGCAAATTTTGGGAAGAATAGAATATTTATTTAAAATCTAACTGAAATTTGGGGAGACTAATATTAAACTTACAAACTCATAGCTATTCTTGGCTTAAATGGAAGTAATGAGTGAGTTCTCTTTTCTTGTAAATTTCTCAAATTAAGCAAGCTTTAATTAAAATTTAGGGGGGGGATAATGCTAAATTCACAACAAACTTGAAATAAACTCAAAATCTGAGGATAAATCTAAACTGAGTTTAATAACTCTTATATGAATATGGAGGTGATTACTATGATAGCTAATAAGCATGAATATGGCTAAAGCAACAAACACTGAAATCAGCATAATTTATCAAAATTGATATAAATTGAGCATAATTAAATTGGGAAATTTACAAAAACTCAAAAAATAAACTAAGTGTCACTAATGCTTTAAACTACAATCTAAATCAAAATACTTTCTTCACCCGATGCAATTTTTGTACAAGTAGATAGAAGGCTTAAACTAAATGTTGCATGAATGGAGGAGTTTTCCTTCAAAACAAAAAAATCAAGAAACTTCATTCTAAATTATGATTTTCAAAATCAATGAAATCACTAATTAGATGAAATTAGTTAGCTATAAATAGATGTGCTGGACATAGAGATTTCAAGTAAATTTTAATATCTAAAAAAAAATTAAATTGGAATTAAATAAATATAAAATCAATCTCATAATTCAAACATAAAATTACTATACACTCGCATGGGCCCCAACACTATGCTGAATGCTTAAATTCAAGTGTCTGAAGATGTTGCACGGGTTGTTTCCCGGTTTAGTCTTATGACTAGGTTCGGGTTAACAAAACCTAAAAAAACCTATAATAAGAGTTTCAAATCAGTGAAATATCTGAGAAATGGATTCTGTCAGGTGATAGTAGATCTAATTCTCTATTAATAGCAAAAGAGTTGATAAAATCTAAAGCTCTTAAACAATTTTCAATCAAGCAATTTTTCAAATCAAATTAAGTAAAAAATCTGAAATCAATCTCACAACTCAGAAATAAAAACTACCTAAATTACAATTACACCTGAAATGCTCAATACTTAAATTTAAATTTGAGGATCTGCGAGTTGCTTCCGGTTTAGTCTTAGACTGGGTCCGGATTAACAAAACCTAAAAATCAATTATGAGAATTTCAAATTAGTGAAATATTTGAGAAGCTAAGTTTGTAATGTTAGCAGATTTGATCCTCTATTAGAAAAGCTAGAGTTGTGATTTAAAATTCTCAAATATATTTGATTCAATCAATCAATTAACTACCTCGATGATAGCTGTGTTGAATGATGATTTCAACTGGATGGAATATTTTCATCAAAATGTGATTATATTTTCAAATCAAATTAACTCAAATTGAGTGTCAATCTAAAAAACCGCTTAAATAAAACTCTATCATTAAAAGTTTAAAGAAAAACTCAATCTATCCACCTTTCGCACTATTTATCGAGGGTGACAAATTAAGAAAATTCTAGCTCATAAAAGAGCCAATGTCAAATCAAGTGTTTTGCTATGTTCACTCTCAATCAATCTCTTGCCGGTAGGATGTGGCCGTGTCCTCTGGCGAGTGGCTTGGCCGATAAGCTCCACGATGAAGCGGTATGACCGAGTCCTCGATCGGTGGTTTGGCCCATTATATTATGATCATAATCGTAACCCGTATGCTCCCATATGACTCTACCCTTTGAGTTGTGAATCATAGGGTATACTTGATATGGAAAACAACCCTCTATCAACTAAGGTAGACTTAAGTCTGTCTCCTTAGATAAACACCACCCCAAGTCTACAAGGATTTCTTGGACGACTTAACCCATGAGTTGCTGATGAGAATCTTTCGGTCAATTTGGGTAGACTACCTCCTCTGACTAAGTAGACTAAGGATCACGACTGCCCGGGATGACGGAACCATGGGATCTGGATCGGGCACGTTATCATTCCTCAACCATCTATTTTAAGCTAAAATAATAAATTTCATGAATCTTAAATTCTAAAACTCTACATGTTGCTACTATACGCTACGCATTAAACTTCCTAATGACTAGCCTTAATCGAAAGTTCTCTCTCACTTATTAGGAGAAGTGATTAACTATAGGGGCTTGCGCCTATAGGAAACCTGGAACCAGATCTAAAGTCCTCACCAAATGAGGAAGAAATCTATGGGTAGTGTCTTATCTACTATTCCATCTACCTTCTAAAAATTATGCTAAAATTTAAAACACTCTTTTCATTGAAGAGGTCGGTGGAAAATTTTTAGAGCCCACACTATTATAAGCTATTTTGAGTTCTTTCTAATACAATTTAGGCTATTTTGGTGCAGTTTTCCAGAGTGTACACTCTAGAGTGTACACCTTATTTTAAATTTGAACCATTTGGGGACTTCCTATTATGGATCCAAACTAAAGCCTATAATCCTCTCCAATTGACTAATTTAACATGAACTAACACCTAACCCAAGCTAATTTAGCCAATTTGGTCAAATTGGTCAACTTGACCCATTTGACCCATTTGAATCCAAGTGAGCCAAAACCAAACCTAAGCTAAATTAACCAAAATTAATTAAACCAAAATACTTCAAATCATCATTTGAATTTAACCCAAGCCTTGGTTTGACCCAATTTGACTAATTGGTCAACCTAACTTAGCCCAAATTGACCTATAAGGGACAAATTGAGCCAAACCTCTTGGAACCAAGCTATGACCCATTCCACGACCCAACCATCTCAAACCCACCTTAGGTTAGCCCCAAGTCAACCCAAGCTAAAGTCAACCCAAAACAAATCCTCCTTGGATTCTCTTCCCACATGGGATTTTGCCAAAATTGGCAAAGTCCACCTCACCTTTCCATGTGGCAACCTCAAATACCATAAATGGGGTCCAGCCCTGCCCAAGTGGGCTAGGTCATTCTTGGACCAAAGGGAGGTGAGCTAACTCACCTCCCTCACTGGCCGCGATCTGATGAGGAGGGCAGCTGCCTTGAGCCACCTCCCAAGCCTTCCACCAACCCAATCGAGCCACGTGGAAGTGACATTGACCACCAGCGATGACTGGCTGGCCAAAATCGAGGAGCTCCATCCATCCTTCCGATTCAAGGAGAATAGCGATCTGCCGAACCCGCTCTTCTCCGACCCATTCCCCTCAGGCCAGGCGACTGACCATCAGATCATCCCAGTTTTTGCCATGCCTCAGCTACTTTGCCTCACGCTTGCAGCTTCAGCGCCCTAAGCCCATAAGCCCAACTCAATTTCTACCGATAGAGTGAAATTCTTCTTTGCATTCCCAATTACCTACCTAGCCCTGAAGAACATCTTCCGTCAAACCCTGAAGAACATCATCATCAGGTGAATTCTTCTTTCAGTTTCTGGTGTCGCACTCCTTGTCTTACATTCTCAATTACTACTTCATTCCTTTCAACAAAATTTTTTTAGAACATGTGTGATCAGAATGTCAAATATATATATATATATATATATATATATATATATATATATATATATATATATATATATATATATATATATATGCTTTGCTTCTTTGAAGACTTTGTTGATCGTGATCATTGATGAGATGAAATTCAGCTGTGGCATCGCAAGACACCATTATCTTATCGAGGCGTCGGGTAAAACCACCACTTGTTAGATGTCCCTCTCCCTAAACGAAATGATGTCAAAATTTTGTCTAATGTTTAAACTTAGAAAAAAGGAGGGGGGGGTACAATTATATATTGCATTATATGTATTCTTTCAGGTCTAAAGACCTCGTTATGCTCATCAGGGCATGATGAGATGAAATCTGGCTATGGTGTCGTGATACACCGCTCGCTACGCTCATTAGGGTGTATCGAGTAAGCCAAAATACCCCATGCGACCTACGGGGATGATCGAGAGGTCAGTATGTCAAATCTTTTGACTTAGAATAAGGGGAGAGTGAAATAAATGACTTAAGAGCGCTAAATAGGGAAGT
The DNA here is from genome assembly GCA_021442155.1 of Cymbidium sinense. Taxonomy (NCBI): domain Eukaryota; kingdom Viridiplantae; phylum Streptophyta; class Magnoliopsida; order Asparagales; family Orchidaceae; genus Cymbidium; species Cymbidium sinense. The sequence continues at coordinate 218,825,349 of CM038216.1, forward strand.
TTGCAGCTAACTTTAAACTAAAAGTGCGAAACAAGAAAAAGGGGGGGGGTGCCTTTAAAGCAAATTTTGGGAAGAATAGAATATTTATTTAAAATCTAACTGAAATTTGGGAGAGACTAATATTAAACTTACAAACTCTAATAGCTATTCTCTATGGCTTAAATGGAAGTAATGAGTGAGTTCTCTTTTCTTGTAAATTTCTCAAAATTAAGCAAGCTTTAATTAAAATTTTAGGGGAGGGGGGGGGGGACTAATGCTAAATTCATAATAAACTTGAAATAAACTCAAAATCTGAGGATAAATCTAAGCTGAGTTTAATAACTCTTATATGAATATGGAGGTGGTTACTATGCTAGCTAATAAGCATGAATAGGGCTAAAGCAACAAACACTGAAATCGGCATAATTTATCAAAATTGATATAAATTGAGCATAATTAAATTGGGAAAATTACAAAAACTCAACAAATAAACTAAGTGTCACTAATGCTTTAAACTACAATCTAAATCAAAATACTTTCTTCACCACCGGATCTGCAATTCTTTGTACAAGCAGATAGAAGGCTTCGCTAAACTAAATGTTGCACGAATGGAGGAGTTTTCCTTCAAAACAAAAAATCAAGAAACTTCATTCTAAATTATGATTTTCAAAATCAATGAAATCACTAATTAGATGAAATTAGTTAAGCTATAAATACATGCATGTGCTCGGACATAGAGATTTCAAGTACAAATTTTAATATCTAAAAAGGCTGCGTAGGCTAAATTGGAATTAAATAAATATAAAATCAATCTCATAATTCAAACATAAAATTACTATACACTCGCGTGGGCTCCAACACTATGCTGAATGCTTAAATTCAAGTGTCTGAAGATGTTGCATGGGTTGTTTCCCGGTTTAGTCTTATGACTAGGTTCGGGTTAACAAAACCTAAAAAAACTTATAATAAGAGTTTCAAATCAGTGAAATATTTGAGAAATGGATTCTGTCAGGTGATAGTAGATCTAATTCTCTATTAATAGCTAAACAGAGTTGATAGGATCTAAAGCTCTTAAACATTTTTCAATCAATCAATTTTTCAAATCAAATTAAGTAAAAAATCTGAAATCAATCTCACAACTCAGAAATAAAAACTACCTAAATTACAATTACACCTGCATGGGCCCCGAAACTATGCTCAATACTTAAATTTAAGTGTCTGAGGATGCTGCGCAGGTTGCTTCCCGGTTTAGTCTTAGGACTGGGTCCGGGTTAACAAAACCTAAAAATCAATTATGAATTTCAAATTAGTGAAATATTTGAGAAGCTAAGTTTGTAATGTTAGTAGATTTGATCCTCTATTAGAAGCTAAACAGAGTTGACAGGATTTAAAATTCTCAAATATATTTGATTCAATCAATCAATTAACTACCTCGATGATGGCTGTGTTGAATGATGATTTCAACTGGAGGGAATATTTTCATCAAAATGTGATTATATTTTCAAATCAAATTAACTCAAATTGTGTCAATCTAAAAAATCACTTAAATAAAACTCTATCATTAAAAGTTAAAGAAAAACTCAATCTATCCACCTTTCGCACTGTTTGTCGAGGGTGACAAATTAAGAAAATTCTAGCTCATAAAAGAGCCAATGTCAAATCAAGTGTTTTGCTATGTTCACTCTCAATCAATCTCTTGCTAGTAAGGATGTGGCCCGTGTCCTCTAACTGAGTGGCTTGGCTAGTAAGCTCCACAGATGAAGCAGTTATGACCAGAGTCCTCTGATCAGGTGGTTTGGCCAGTCCGGCTCCATTATATTATGATCATAATCGTAACCCGTATGCTCCCATATGACTCTACCCTTTGAGTTGTGAATCATAGGGTATACTTGATACGGAAAACAACCCTCTATCAACTAAGGTAGACTTAAGTCTGTCTCCTTAGATAAACACCACCCCAAGTCTACAAGGATTTCTTGGACGACTTAACCCATGAGTTGCTGATGAGAATCCTTCGGTCAATTTGGGTAGACTACCTCCTCTGACTAAGTAGACTAAGGATCGCGACTGCCCGGGATGACGGAACCATGGGATCTGGATCGGGCACGTTATCATTCCCTCAACCATCTATTTTAAGCTAAAATGATAAATTTCATGAATCTTAAATTCTAAAACTCTACATGTTGCTACTATACGCTACGCATTAAACTTCCTAATGACTAGCCTTAATCGAAAGTTCTCTCTCACTTATTAGGAGGGGTAATTAACTATAGGGCTTGCGCCTATAGGAAACCTGGAACCAGATCTAAAGTCCTCACCAAATGAGAAAGAAATCTATGGGTAGTGTCTTATCTACTATTCCATCTACCTTCTAAAAATTATGCTAAAATTTAAAACACTCTTTTCATCGAAGAGGTCGGTGGCAAATTTTTGGAGCCCACACTATTATAAGCTATTTTGAGTTCTTTCTAGGACAATTTAGGCTATTTTGGTGCAGTTTTCCAGAGTGTACACCTTATTTTAAATTTGAACCATTTGGGGACTTCCTATTATGGATCCAAACCAAAGCCTATAATCCTCTCCAATTGACTAATTTAACATGAACTAACACTTAACCCAAGCTAATTTAGCTAATTTGGTCAAATTGGTCAACTTGACCCATTTGACCCATTTGAATCCAAGTGAGCCAAAACCAAACCTAAGCTAAATTAACCAAAATTAATTAAACCAAAATACTTCAAATCATCATTTGAATTTAACCCAAGCCTTGGTTTGACCCAATTTGACTAATTGGTCAACCTAACCCAACTTAGCCCAAATTGACCTATAAGGGACAAATTGAGCCAAACCTCTTGGAACCAAGCTATGACCCATTGAACCCTGACCCAACCCATCTCAAACCCACCTTAGGTTAGCCCCAAGTCAACCCAAGCTAAATTGGGCTCAACCCAAAGCAAATCCTCCTTGGATTCTCTTCCCCACATGGGATTTTGCCAAAATTGGCAAAGTCCACCCTCACCTTTCCATGTGGCAACCTCAAATACCATAAATGGGGTCTGACTTAGCCACCTAGCCTAGCCCAAGTGGGCTAGGTCATCCTTGGACCAAAGGGAGGTGAGCTAACTCACCTCCCTCACTGGCCGCGATCTGATGAGGAGGGCTGCCTTGAGCCACCTCCCAAGCCTTCACCAACCCAATCGATCCACGTGGAAGTGACATTGACCACCATGGTGGTGGCCAAAATCAAGGAGCTCCATCCTTCCTTCCGATTCAAGAGGGGAGATATACCCTCCCACACACACACACACACACCTCATTTCGATCTCATTCGAAGACATACACACTCAGAGCCTCCCTAGAACCTGAAACAAAACCTCCTAAGCCTTCCTCGATCACTCAAAACCATCCCATCATTGGAATCTTACAAGCTGAATTATGGGACCATCTCTCCATCCCAACTCCCTCAAATCTCAATCAAGCTTCAATTCCTCTTACACACCATCCCCAGTCCTTGTCGAGCAAGAACAAATCGTTTCCCAAGCTCTTCGACAATTGGAAGCCCAAGTTCGATCAAAGTTGAGCTCCAAATCGTCGGATCGTGGCCACTTAAGCAATCAGTGAGGATTTGATCCAAGTGCTAACTAGCAGGGCTTTGTCTCCTCTAGACAAAGCTTCCTCAATCAAGTTTGCCATCGGTCATTAGCTTCGGCTAGGTAATTCCATTAAAACTAAGATTTTGTAAAAATTGGTTCGTCTTTTGTGAAAGGAATGTGAATGTCTTGAGATCTTAGCTATTGAATCCCCTCCGATAGATGTTGTGAAGGTATGGAATCATTTTGGAGTTGATCCGAGCTCAGGTGAGCTCAGGTCGAGCAAGGGATGGTGGACAAACTCCATCTCTCATCACTCACGAGATGATAGATCACGCACCATCCATTTTGTGTGATTGGAATCGACGGACGTGAATAGATCTGCTAGATCGAATCGATTAAACCCTTAAGAACCACAAGTTTAATCTTGGCCATCCGGTCTTAGATTGGATAGAAGGAGATTAAAATCACATCCACCATTGCCACTTGGGCTAGAGTCAGACGCGGTTAAGTAATTAATCTCGTGGTATCACATGGAAAGTGAGCTGTTGTGGTGTTTATTTTTAATTTATGTGTATGGGGGATACCACGCAGATCTGAGGGTGTACTTAGGGCTATGGGACATAAGCTCTTGCATTGGGATAACACATTTGTGGAACTCCAAGCAATGCTCCACCTAAGGCATGTCATGGAACCATGGATGTATGAATATAAAGACATCAATGTGGTGAATTATATGAAGCAAGGTATGAAGGTTGAGATTTGGAGAGCAGACCCCCAGATAGCCCAGGCATATGTTTTTCGAAGAACTTCCACTTATAAGCTCCGAAAATTCACCACCAACCTCTCGATGAAGAGAGTATGATTTATGTTAGTGAAATTTTCAGGAGGCAGATGGAATAGTAGATAAGACACTACCTAGAGATTTCACCCTCATTTTGCGAGGTCTTTAAATCTGGTTTCAAGTTTCTTATAGGCGCAAGCACTTATAGTTAATTACCCCACCCAACACTAAGAGAGAACTTTTGATTAAGGCTAGTTGTTAGATCGCTAAATGCATAACATATAGTATCTGCTTGTAAAGTATAAAATTGTGAATTTATAAAATTCATCATTTCAACTTAAAATGGATGGTTGGGGGAACGATGATGCGTACGATCAAGATCCCATGGTTTCGTCATCTTGGGCTGTCATGGTCCCTAGTCTACTTAGTTAGACGAGGTAGTTGACTCAACCTGACTAAAGAATCCTTGTCAGCAGCCATGGGTTGCGTCATCCAAAAAATCTTGTAGACTTGGGGTGGTGTTTGTCTAAGGAGACATACTTAAGTCCATCTTAACTAACATAGGGCTTTTTTCCCTATCAAGTGCACTCTATAATTCACAACTCAAAGGGTAGAACTATTGGGGAGCATACGGGCTACAGTCATGACCGTAATATGATGGTGTCATTTGGCGGCAAACCACATAGTTAGAGAACTCTAGTCGTAACTGCATCATATATAGAGCCTATTGGTCAAACCACATGAACAAATGACACGGGCCATATCCTTACTAGCATGAAATTGATTGAGAGTGAACATGGAAATACACTTGACTTAATATTGGCTCCTTTATGAACTAGAGTTTTCTTAATTTGTCACCTTGAACAAATAATTATGGAAGATGGGTTGAGTGGAGTTTATTTTAAGTTTTTATATTATGAATTTCATTTTAACATTTATGGTTTATTAACTTATTAAATTTAATAATTGGATTGATACATGATTTAGATTAACTTGCTCTCGAATTGCAATGACATTCTAATGTTAGTATCCCATTCGGTTGAAATCTTCATTCAACACAGCCATCATTGGGGTAAATAAGTCTGTTTAACTATTTAGTTTATTGTTTCAGATCTTGTCAACTATATTAATTTATTAATAAAAGATTAGATTTAGATTTATATTGAATTTTGAATTAGAGAATACCGAATATAAATATCTTAGATATTTTTGATAATAGTGACCCCCTCCTATTGATATCTTCAATCAACTCAGCCATCATTGAGGAATATACATTGTCAACTTTGCTTGCCTGTTAGTAGAGGATTGGGTCAATAGTTAAAATTTGTGATTATATTTTTCATATCAAAATAGAGATCTTAGGATTTAAAATAAAAAATTTCTCTCTGAAGACCTTTGATGGTAATATGCAAATGTAAAAATCAAATCACCCTTTAGTAATTGAACATCTGATTTACAATTAATCTTGTCAATTCTGTTCCTAATAAGGAGGTGGATTAGATTGGTTAAGTTGGACTTACGATTACACCATATGGATAAATCGGCTCTATTGAATTTATTTTGTGAAATTTATGAAATTTGCATGTTTTACTAGACATAATAGACTTTAAGTTTATTTAGACATGCACACTTCTCAAGGTAGTATATTCAAATTTATTTCATTTCATTATATGCATCCATGATTCATCTTATTTTTTGCATGAATCTTGAGGTAGTGAATAAAAAAATCTGTCTGCCTCGTAATGTGTATACATTTTATTTTCATTTGAGCATAGTTGACCACTCGTGCACATTTTAGCTCAATCTACATGAAACTTACATCGAAATGTGTGTAAACTTCATTTCAATAAGCTTCTTACACATATTTTCAAGTATTTTACTTGAGTGTATTGTCTTTATAATGCATGTAAGACTCATCACCTTATAATATTTACATGCATCTTGATGTGATAGACTTGTATTTATAGTTGCTTTGGCGTATCTGCAAGTATCTTAAAAGCATCTTGATATAGATGTCCATTTGATATATTGGGCTTTAGGTTTGATAACCTCACTTCATGGTCATTTAAGGTTCTCTTAATCATCTCAATATAGATAGCCAAACAATTAGATATTCAACAAGAAGTTACATTCATGCTCATTAGGAGGTTGCCAAAATTATATATATACTTTCATGCACTAAAAATATTGCCAAGTTATTAAATAAATTTGATTTATTTACTTCCATCCAAAAAAGATTTTAATAAAAAAATCCAAAAATCAAAAACTAAAGTTTTCTTGAATTAAAATCAAATACAAATTATAAAATTCAAAACCAAATTAAATTGCTTAGAAAATTTAGTTTGATTAAATTTTTAGGATAAAATAGGATAATGTGCATCATTAGCTATAAAAAATAGGGACGTTGACGGGCAATTCGAGTTATTTTCATCCCTGCAAAAATTGTTCCATTTTCTTCTGATAAGAACTTGATTCAGATATCACAAGAAAGTTAAACCAAAATTTATTTTTTATCAAATTTATTAGTTTCTAAAATATTCTTTAATAAAATTAATTGTACTTTTAACACACAAGCCAAAAACTATGACATCATTTGATATTATAATGTTGTGTTGTATAGTGCTTACATGACAATACAATAAAATTAAATTATATAAAACCGATGCTTAAGTTATGAATGATTGGGACATATGAATATATATATATATATATATATATATATATATATATATATATATATATATATATATATATATATATATATATATAGATATATATAATATAAATACATATATGTATATATATGTATGTATATGTATGTATATATAAATGTATATATATGAGTTGATTGTATGATTGCCCTTACTTTTCTCTGGATTGAAGATAGACAGCTCTTATTACATGCAATTTTTGCCATAGCATCTCTCATGCAAAGCATCTACTTAGATGAAGTAGCTGAGCATGAAAGGCCAACCTCTGCTATAGAATGCAAGCACTCTATGATTCTTTTGCTATAGTTTGATCTTACTTCTTCCACATTGTTCATGTCTACTTCTTGTTGTTCTTCAACAAATATTTTAGGATCAACGATATCATTTAACCAATGGGGATAAGCCGTTGACGAGATTATGAAGGTTTAAGTCATCCTTGAAAATATCATCAACAGTCCTCCTTCTGGTGAGCATTTCTAATAGTATGATTCCAAAGCTATAGACATCACCAGAGCTAGATGGATGGGCTCCTCTTCCATATTCTGCAAATAAGATGGAGAACTTTCAGTAATTGTATGTTTTTAAACTTTCAGTAATAAGATGTCTCTAGTGAGATTATTCAGCTTCATTCCCAACAAATTCAAGTTGACGAGCTTCTCTATTTCGTATGAGATGCTTCTTGATATATGGTTTCTTCCAATTGTGAGGGTCTGGAGCTAGATCAAAAGGTTGGCAAAAGATTTAGGCAGAACACCTCCAAGTTCATTCATGTCAAGACCGAGGAATTGTAAGCTGGTGCAGTTGGTCAGAGAATCAAGAAATTTCCAGCTTTCTGCATCATCTTATTCAAATTATTTGATGCTAAGTTAAGGTAGTTGAGATTCTGCAAATTTCCAAGATCAGGCAGAAGTCTGTCTATTTGTTTGCGTCAATATCAAGCTGCACGAGGCTGGTACAATTAATGAGAGCTTGAATTAGAGGTCCGCTGAGCATGTTACCACATAAATATAGGATTTCTAGGCGGGGAAGACTACTTGTGATGCTGGTGGAAAGGCCACCAGAGAGACGATTTAGAGTCAAAGAAACACGCGTAAGTGCGAGAGGTTGAAGATACAAGAAGGAATGATGCCTGACAGATAATTCAAACTCATAATTAAATTTCTTAGATTTATGAGGCTTTCGATTTGTGCAAGAATGCTGCCCTTGAGATTGTTGGCCACAATGTAGAGAGATTTTATGGATGAAAGATTTCCCAGAGAAGTTGGGATGTTGCCACTGTTGCTGTTGTAGTTAATGTTCAGGTATTTGAGCTTCGTCAAGAAGAAGGCAGAGGGAATTTTACTAGAGAAATTGTTTTTGCTTAATTTGAGGATTATAAGCTCGGAGCTTTGGTTGGTCAGAAATGCTCCTTGAAGGGAATAGGTGCTCAGATTGAGAAGTTGCAGATGCCTCTGCCGAGACTAGGAGGGATCTCGCCATACAGACCGTTGTTGCTGAGATCAAGCCTTTTGAGGAAGGTGAGATTGGATGTACAAGTTGGAAGAGGACATGTCAAGCCGATGGATCAGAGATCCAAAGCTGACTCTGTTAGGATGCTTGCCGCCGCAGCATGTGACACCTTCCCATGAGCAAAGAAGCTTATTAGTGTCGTTCATCCATGAGCCTCAAGCTTATTAGTGTCGTTCATCCATGAGCTCTAGATTAAACTAGCAAAGAAGAAGAGCTGCTCTGCTGCTCCTTCAAGAGTTGATGCTTGAATCAAACAAGTGCTTCAAAATCTATTGCATTGTTATTGGCAGCAATGGAGGAGAGTGGATATGAAAGATCTGAGTATACAAGCAAGAGGAAGAGAGCTATGAGGAGCCTAACACTGATTAAAAAATCTTTCATGCACAATTTCATGAATCTATTTTTAGATTCTTGTTATTAGAGCTTATAAGAAATGTATCTCCATCTCCTACTGGTTCAGATTTATCCTTTAAAATTTTTTTTATTTTCAAGTCAAGAAAAGTGAAGTCTTCGATCTGTGAGCTCGCTCCTTTTAAAGTCAAGCGGAATCGGTAGAGTAGAAAAGGCGTTGGCGGAGACTTCAACATATGGCACAATTTTTTAATTTTTTTGTGTATTCCTTAGAAATCTATTACTTTAAATTATTTTATTTCATAGTAGTCTGCGATATTTTTTATTTTATATTAGGTATTTGTGCTATCTAATACTAATAATATTCTATTCTATTTTATAAGTAGAGCATGGAGTAGTACTTTTTTATTATATAATCATATCAGTTAGTTTGAGTTTAATTTAAGTTATATTACACAATTTAAAATGACTCGATGAATCATTTTTGATAGAATTAGTTAAATATTTTTAGTGATTTAGAAATTAGTTTTTGTAATAGTATTTGTCTTATTTCTTTTTTTTTAGTTGATATCTTTGGTATATTTTGTGATTTCTCTATTAATTCATTTTAGTTTTTGAATATTAGAATTTTAGTGCTAACATTCATAACACATCTTGGGTTTAGCATGAATTCCAATACTGAAGATGAAGAATTTGACATGCATGTTGATGAGACAAATTATAATCTCAAGAATGATGGACCTCAACTAATTTGCGAGCATGCTTTCAATAACATCAAAACAACTGTTGTTTGTTGACCTTCATGCATGCTACATCAGTCGAGTCGAGCTCACAAGACAAATTCGACGAGCTTCGGATGCAATATCATCAAATCAAAAATTGAAATACACTGACGTCGAAATTGCGAAGCGATCTACGATCGACGAACGGACTTCACCATCGTATTCAAAATGTTGAAATTGATCAATATATATATATATATTGTACAATCTGACGGTCGACGGATCAAGAAGGAGAGCCGTGGATGTGTCTACGCGTATAACAGAGTCAGGAGGCTGCAAGAATGCCGAAATAACCTTAGTTCATGAAATTGATTACGCTGTTAGCGTCGAAACATCTAAACCTATCAAATGAGACTGTCCGCGCTCAATTCGGACGAGTCTGGGCGAGTATCAAACGATTAGAAGTGGACGTAATTTTGAATTAAAAGTGATCCAATTCATCACCAAATTGAAACAAACGATCTCTGATCATGAAATGGACTACACCATTGCGTCTAGAATGTCGAAATTACTTAGAATGGACATCCAATTCAATTAACGATCACACTTAAAATTTAATCAAAATTTGTAATTTTGAGATAAATTCACTTAATTATCTCCTACTTATGCCCAATCAACACTTCAAACTTGTAGCTGCCCATCCTCCTACCTCCACCTCTCATTCATTAAGCTAATAAAGAGTCTCCACATTATCGTACTCCATACTATTCTATGTGAAATCAATTTAGGGATTTAATTTTTTTTAAAAAATGAATAAAATAAATGATACTAAAGAACTACCCAAGTCTTTATCCCAAACGGACACTTCACAATTTTTTTTTATTCCCAATTCCTCCACTCGGCTCTAAACTCTCGCCGCTGCAGCCAACCAGCACACCGCAATTCCTCCCTCACACACACACAGCCAAACGAGCAGGTTCCTCCCTGCTGCACCGAATCCTCTCTCTCGGAAACCCTTTCACATGTGACAGAGGCAAATCTTGTCACCAAATTCTCCAGTCATCGGTGACTTTAGCTCCGTTCCGACCCCTCCGCTGAACCTTTTGCTCGCCTCCTTACCCAGCTCATCGACGCCTCCTGCAGCTGACACTCTCTGGCTGATGATGCAATGGTGCTCCTCGTCTTGAAGACCCTGCTCTCTGCTATTACCTCTACATCCCTTCGCATCCACGGCGATTCCCTTCTCCTTATCATCCGCACCATACACGATCTCTACCAACCTCTTCAATCCCAATATTAAGAAGAGGCGACTAAGCTAGTTTACACATCTGGAATCCCAGCTTGGAGAACTCCATGAGGAACTCAAAAGAACAAAGGATTAGCTTGTTTCTTCTGAATTATGTAGAAAGAAAGCTCAACGGGAAGCTGAAGAGGCCAAGAAACAATTGATTATGATGTCTTCCAAGTTTGAGGATTCTTAGCGCCAACTTATAGAGCTATCAGCAGTCGAAGATGATCGAATACAAGAGCTTCGAAAAATTCCTCTGGAACGAGGTGAGGCATGGTCATCAGAACTGGAAGCTCTCCTGAACTAGCAGTCAATTGATATGACAGCTTGGAGCTCTTCCATAAAAGAGAGACAGAAACTGAAATCAGAGATGGAGATGTTTGTTAAGTCTGAGACAGGCATGGCCAAACATTGAAACTACAAAATCTGAACTGTAGGTTTTAAAAGAAGAAATCAAGATGAAGAATTCTACCATAGAGAAGCTAAAAATTCAAATTGCAGAGAGAGGGAGAGCTGAAGCCAAGGCAAAATAAACTTTGAATGAGACCCAGCTTTAGCTAGAGAAGTCTAAAGGTCGAGTAATTGAACATGAAGAAATGGTGAAGAAATTGCAAGCTGATCAGCTAACCAGATTTAACCAAAAGGAAGAACAGGTGAATAACAATCAGCTACCACTTTCTATTAATAACTTGATGGACAATTTGAAAACTGTACCCAATGAAAGAGAATCTACTATAGAATCTGAACTGAAGGAAGCGAAGGCTAAATTTGCCAACTTGAAATCAAAACTTGAAAATAAGGATGCAGATTTAAGAAGCATATCACACATGACTAAAAAAGTTGAATGATGAGATAGGGGCACAGGTGAACCAAGTAGAAGCTGAATTCTGTTCAAAGATTACACAGGCAGCCATTGATGCCTCGGAATTGAAGGCGAGGCTTGCAGATAAGGATGCTGAGCTCCAAAAACTGTCAGAGGAGAGCAATTTGATCAAAATAGAGAAGACAAAGAAAGAAATGGAAGCCATCAAAAGTTATAAGGCTAAAATGGAGGCTGGGTTGAGAAGAGTGAAGCTGCACTCAAACCAATGGAGGCTTGATCTTCCAAAATTTCATCACTTTGCTAATTCATTTCTCTCTTCACATGAGATAAAGATACAATAATAGATCTCTAAATTGTTAAGAATTAAGTACACATACGCATCTTTCTTAATGCGGCAGAAAACTTGTGATTTTTCAGTGTGAAGACTCATCGTAAATTTGGCGAGTTAGAAGACATAATTAATACACTAACTATTACTATAGATGAAGGTCGAATAGCAGCGATGCGACTATCGAATGATGCGAGGCTATCTAGTTACCCGCATATATATACTTGCTTAATATATTAAATTTTTTTGCACTTCTGCTTCAATATAAGTACTCGTATGAATATTTCTTGGCGCGGTGGAAAAACTTGTATCTCTTTGTGCAGGTATTTGAAGACCCCTTTGCGCTTAGAAGAGCATGGAAGGTTTGAAAGACTACGATCACTTGTCGCAAAGAAGACGTAATTCAATCGTGGCTTAGAAGAGCTGGTGGTAGACCAAATAGCTGATGCAAGCTTCTGCTGGATGACACCGATAAATTCAAAATTGACATGGGAGTTAATGATGATTAATTAGATTTAAATTGAACATAAATTAAATTCAAACCAAACTTTAAATGAAAATTCAAAGCTAGAATCTAAGTGCTTTAAATTTAAAAATGAAAGAAAATTTACAAAATTCAAAATTAGAAGCACTCACCAAATGGTTTGAACTTAAAAGAATCTCCTTCCAAATCACGAACAAATTTTTCTCGTGTTTAGAATTCTTAGAACGCTTAGAGAAACTGAATAAATTGGAGTTATAATAAACCTGAAGGTCCATCACCATGATGCCTCATATACAAGTAAAAGTAATATAAATTAGTTTGTCAACAAATATGTATAAAGCCTTTCAATAGTCACTGTACTACGTGATAGACTGGATGAATCAATAATGACCTCAATAATTGAATGTGAGTCATGATGACTTTACAAGCTTGTCAACAAACATGAGCGGAGTCCTATTTAAGTTTGAGAATTCAATGAATTCAAAACTAAATGCAAAACAAATAAATATTATTTTAACTTATTGAACAAGAATTAGAACTCTACGCCACCGAATCTGCAACTTATTTGTGCAAAGGGGCTAATTTAAGTTATAAACATGCTTTGTAAGGTGTTAATTTAAGTTTATTGAATTTAATTTGGACATTCTTAAAATTAATATAAATATCTGAACAAATTTAATTTCATATATAATGCATCATATGACAAACTTATGATTGAATTCAAATGCTTTGACATTTACATCAATTCATTGGTATCAAAGTACATGTAAGTGCTTTAAATAATAATAAATTCTTTGAAAACTCATGTAAGCACTTGGATTAAATAACTCGCACGCCATGACATTATGCTGAATGCATGAATTTAGTGTCTGAGGATGCTGCGTGGGTGGATTCTTGATTGGGTCTGCGAACTAGGTCTGGGTTAACAAAACCTAATGATGTTATTATAGCTTTCTCCACTTGAGAAAATATCTGAGAAGCTAATTCTATCATATGATAGTATGACGACTATCTTCTAAGTCTCCAATAATAGCTAAGTTGATTAAAGATATCAACCAAATGAGTTATCATTATCAAAATATTTAAGATATTTATATTCAATATTTTCAAATTCAAAATTCTTAAAAATATAGATCTGATTCTCTATTATTAAATTAATAGAGCCAACAAGATCTAGAATAATAAACTAAATGAACAAGCATACTTATATATCCCAATGATGGCTGTGTTAAATGAAGATTTCAACCGGAGGGGATACTTTCAATCAAAATGTGATTCTAACTTCAGATCAAATTATTTCAAATTAAATATCAAACCAAATGCAAAATCTAATATGTTATTAAGCTATAAATGCTTAAATAAATCAGTAACCTAAAAATTTAAAGCTAAAATTCAACCCACTTTTCATAATTATTTGATTGAAGGTGACAAATTAAGAAAAGTCTAGCTCACAAAGGAGCCAAAGTCAAATCAAGTATTCTAATATATTCATTCTCAATCATTCTCATATTAGTAATGACGTGGTATGTGCCATCTAACCGTGTGGTTTGACTAGTATACTCCACATATGATATAGTTACGACCAGAGTTCTCTGATTGTGCGGTTGTTGCTAAATGACACCATTATATTACGATCACAACTGTAGCCAGTATGTTCCCCAATGACTCTACCCCTTGTGATGTGAAACATAGGGTGCACCTGATAGCAAAAAAGTCAATTAAGGTGGACTTAAATTTATCTTCTTAGATAAACACCAGCCCATGTCTATAATATTTTCTTAGACAATGCAACCCATGACTGCTAATAAAGATCCTAAAAAATATAGGATGCATAATGACTCCATATATTATTTTAGAACTACCAAATAATATGGAATTCCTAAAAAAATACTTTGAATAAAGGGAGGCTAATAGCTAAGTATGGGTGCATAATGACTTTTAACGACTTTATTATTTGCTTCAACATGTTTCTAAAATTCTAAAAATTATTAGCACTCGGAGAATATCTAATATGGGTAGCCCTCACCCTATTTTGAATACTAACCATCATTATTGTATATCAAAATTCATGTTTCAATAAATCATAATTATAATAAATTGGCATTTAGATATAAAGCCCAAAAAGATCATTGGATAGATGGAGTCTAGTTTAATATTAGAATATTATACAATAAATAAAGCATGGGATATTAAAATTTTATATTGAATTAAAATAGTTGACTAGTAATGATTTCACTGTATGTTTTGAGCATTCAAGCCATGCATATATGTTTGGACATTTTGTAAGGACAAGACCTTTTAGCTTAGAACATATATGGTTCAACAATCGATATCGAAGTAAGTAATAGTTTATTCCCTTTAACATTTACAATTGTTAGGAATGAAAACAATGATTTATTGATCTACTTTGGAGAGCATTGAATGAGTTGGTTACAACTATTCAAACTCGTTGTGACCTATGTGCAATTTCTGATGGATATTTTGAATTGTTATGCACATGAAAGTTTTAAGAAATTCTTATTAGCCATGGTTGCTCCAAACGTAAATGTGTTATGTGAGAAAATGTATAATATAGGGAACAATGATCGTTAATTGGGGACACACATCTTATCTCCTAAAAGAATCTTATATTAATATCATATAACAATGAAGATGTTATGTCATTCTAAAATTTGATTAATCAAGCATATATATATATATATATATATATATATATATATATATATATATATATATATATATATATATATATAGAGAGAGAGAGAGAGATTATCGCCATTTATATAAATATAATATTGCTCGATATTAATATTATATATATCAATCAATAGTGTTAATATCTTTTATAATATTGACTACATAATATTTTTAATATTTTGGAATTTTGATGCAATCTGTATGCATATCATTCAAATCATTAAGGTCTATGTTCAGGTTTTCTAAGTCAAGCAAAATTATTATTTACATAATTATTAAAATTATATTTCACCCTTGATCGGCTTCATTGAAATTATGACTATCTATTTAAATATTCACTATATATCTAATAATTAATAAATGAATGACCCATAAATTTATGTTAAAAATAATAATTTTTTATCCATTCATTGTATTTTATCAACATATTTATATTTTTTTTGATAAGTTTATAATATAATAATAATCTTTAAGTTTAAAATAAAACAACTTTTTTTTTCTTTCTAAGGGTTATATTTAATTTCAACTATTTTAGCTTTTGACTATTGTGATCACAAAATCATTATTTAATCAAATATTATTTTTGTCATGGTCATAGTATTTGGAATTTAGCATTTATGAAATTTGAAATTTAGAATTTATGAAATTAATCATCACTAGCTTAAAGGGGATAGTTGGGGGAATGATGATGCGCTCGATCAAGATCCCATGGTTCCGTCATCCCGAGCTATCGCGGTCCCCAGTCTACATAGTCAGAAAAGGTAGTCAACCGACCAGAAGGATTCTGTCTAGCAACATCGCCCAAGGAATCAGACTGATTGCCTAAAGGAGACAAATTTAAGTTCACCTTAGCTAATAGAGGGTTTTTTGACTTATCAGCTACATCCTATGATTCATATCTCAAAAAGATAGAGTCATTCAGGAGCATATGAGCAAAAGTCATGATCGTAATACAATGGTACCATTTGGCGGCAGCAACCCGATCAGAGGACTCTGGTCGTAATTGTATCATATGTGGAGCCTACTGGCCAAACCATGCAGTCGGAGGACATCGACCACATCCTTACTAGCATGAGATTGATTGAGAGTGAATATAGTAGAACACTAGATTTAACTTTGACTCCTTTATGAGTTATAGAGTTTTCTTAATTTATCACCTTCAATAAATAATTGCAGAAGGGGTTAGATTTTAATTTTAAATTTTTAGGTTAATGATTTCATTTGAACATCTATAGCTTAATAACATATTAAATTTTGTATTTAGATTGATATTTAACTTGAGTTAATTTTATTTGAAATTGCAATCATATTTTGATGAAAGTGTTCCTCTATTGAAATCTTTATTCAACACAACCATCATAAGTATGCTTGTTCATTTAGTTTATTATTCTAGATCATGTTGACTCTATTAATTTAATACTAGAGAATCAGATCTAGATTTATACTTTAATAATTTTGAATATTAGATTATTGAAGTTAAATATCTTAGACACTTTAATAATGATGACCCCTCTGATTGATATCTTCAATAAACTCAGCCATTATTGGGGAATAAATGATTTGAGCATTCATACTATAATTTGATAATTTTAAATTAAGATTGAACCCCTCTGATTAAAATCTATAATCAACGCAATCATTACTGGGGTCCTTAATCATTTATTTTATTATTTTAGATCTTGTCGACTCTATTAATTTAATAATAAAGAATCAGATCTAAATTAATATTTTAAAGATTTTGAATTTAAGTATATTGAATATAAATATCATATATATTTTTAATAATGATGATCCCTCAAGTTGATATTTTTAATCAACTCAACCATCATTGGGGAGCATATAAGTGTGCTTGATTATTTAGTTTATTCTTCTAGATATTTAATTTTATTAATTTAATAATCGATCTAGACTTATATTTTTAGATTATCAAATATAAATATCTTGAATATTTTTATAATGATGACCTATCCAATTGATATCTTCAATCAACTTAGCTATCATTGGAGAATAGATCTTATCGACTCTGCCCTTTTCATGTAGAGGACCGGGTCTAGATTCTTCGCTTCAAAATTTGAAGTCCTCCAAATCTTGACAACTCTAGCTTGAGCATATAGGATCAAGTTTTGAGTTTTTCTCTTAAAAGCTTGAACTTGAGAAGTCACATCAATAGGTTTATCTTTTGTAATTATATGACAAGATTAGTTTCTCAGATTTTATCAAGTTGAAATTCTTATAATATCTTAATTAAATTTTTTAGGTTTTGTTAATCTGATCCGCCCATGACAATCAACCCGGTAAGACCTCGCACTAAATTCACGCTCAATATAGTGTCCACGCGTGTATAAGTATGCTTGATTATTTACTTTATTATTCTAGATCATGTCAACTCTATTAATTTAATAATAAAGGATCATATATAGACTTATATTTTTAGAATTTTAAATTTAAGAATATTGAATAAAAATATCATATATATTTTGATAATAATGACCCCTCTACTTGATATCTTCAATCAACTCAACTATCATTGGGGTATTAAGAGATAATCACTTTACTGTCATATGAAAAAAATTAACTTTTTAGATATTTTACTAAGTTGAAATTATTATAAATTATTAATAGATTTTTAGATTTTGTTAAATCGACCCTAGTCCTAAGACCCAACCGGGATTAACCCACGCACCATCCTCGGACACTAAGTTTAAGTATTCAGCGTAGTGTCAGGGCCCATGCGGGTGTATTAAGAATGCATGCACACTTTTGAGGCATTAAATTTAAATGTTAATCTTACTTCATAATGTGTGCAAAGCTCATTTCATTGAATTATTTAAATGAATCTTGATATCATAAATCTGAGCATGAGATTGCCTCATGATTTGTGTACTATTCATTTCATTAAAATTTTGATTATTTACATATATTTTTAAATGATATGTTTGAATATAATCTCACTTCATAATGCATGCAATAGTTCAATTGAAGCCTTAATAACGTCCTCTGTTCATGTGGTGTTTGTTTTAAATTCATGTGTTTGGGGGACACCACACAGATATGACGACGTAGTTATTAGGTACAACATTAAAGAATAGTGCACTATCAGTAAAGATAGAAATCACTATCCTATAATGGACCTAATGATCTAATAAGGACTCCTAAGGCATAATGAGTCTTCGAGTATACCAGAGATTTTTCCTCTACTTTTCACAAAAGAATAAAGTAGGATTTATTTAAACCAGGTTTAAAGTTCCCAATGGGGGCATGCCCCAATAGTTAATTACATCCTAAGGAAGGTGAGTTTCTCAGGAATACTCTCGATTAAAGTAGACAATTAATGTCCCCAATGATTTTAAAGATATGTGTTGCGTGCTAGAAAACCAGTTGCGGTAGAGTAAAAGTTTACGCCTTAGCTTCTTTGGGGAGTCCAACACACCACATGTATTTAAAGAGCGAACAATAAAACTCCAATTTTACGGAAAACCTCAAAAGAGGGAAAACCATGGTGCCTAGAAAAGCTTCCACTATGTTTCGTAGTACAAGATCTTCCGACGGGATTACGAGAAAGGACAAAGCTAGTAATGACAATGTTGAGCAATGATGTTAACGGCGATGGACGTTACGACGATGCCTACGACGATGTTTACGCTGATGACCGACGTTAGTGGTCGGTGATGATGATCGACAACAATGGTCGACGACGGCACAACGAAGTTGACGCCGATATTGACGATGATGTTGACGACGATGAACGAGTGGTGTGATGATAACCGACAACAATGGTCGATGACGGCGAGGATCTGGTGGCGCGCATGGTGGTCGACGTCGAGTGGCGACGATTGTGCTTGGAGGATCTTTAGAGCTCTCTCCTCTCTCTCCCGCTCCTTCTTCTCACGCCTCCCCTCATACGAGAGAAATGAGGGGCTATTTATAGATTGAGGCATCTCTATAAATACATGCAAAATCAACCACTCCTCCATCTGGATCCATGATGATTCCCTTGATCATATGATGTATTTTGTGTATTTGAATGCTTAAATGAAGTAGAACTGTAAGATCTTTGGCTTGTTGGAACCTCGTGAGACGCCGATTTGACTATAAACACTCATATTTGAGAGCTTTTAGAATTTAACGATGTCTCAAAGTTTCCAATGATATTTTAAGTACTTGATCTCGACCGGTTTCAATTTCGACACTTGCTTTGCATCAAGATTCGCTTTCACTAGAGGAATTTTGGGTCATATCGTCTCCCCTATTTTGGATGATATTATCTCAATCATCAAAAAATATATGTGTAAAGTACTTCAAAATAGTAAATTCTTCAACGAAATCTGCAGGTCCATTAACCACATATTTTGAGAGAATAGATCTTCATGTAAGCACAAGATTATGACTACGGAAGCAGATGCACAGTCACAAATATGTGTGTATGCGAAATGCGAAATTTGAGGTTATGGACCCATGTGAACATTTACTGCTTATCAAAAGGTTTCGTTGGATTATGCGAACGCGCAAGAAATTGCTAGTATCGATTTTTATAGAAGAAAGGTGTCGCGGGTCAGTGCCGAATGACGAATGGGTGAGGCGGCCTGTGTTTGCGACAATGGCCGAACTGGAAGAACAGTCGGTGGATGAACGCGGGTCGCTGGTCTGTTAGACGCTGGGTCGAAGCCTCGGGTCGCTGAACTGGAGGGGTCACGAATGAATGGGCTGTAACGTGGAATAGCGAAGCGGTCGTAGACGGTTGAGCCCCATACGCTTATGGCGGACGCTTACGGGCGCCATGCGGTTGATGCCCACGGCAAAATGTCTGCTTTTGGCCCATTTTCACCCGCTTTTGAACGGTTTTGGGCGCTTTTGATGCTTTTATCCCCTGGGTCTATAAAACCCCTAGGGGGAGAAGGCACCTTCTCTTCTTCTTGAGAGAAGGTCGTTTGGAGGCGATCAAGACCCGTTGTTCATATGGCAAGGCTCCAGTTTTCCCTCGAAAGAGGTGTTAACTAACCTCATCGGACCGACCGGATCAGGCGATCAAGACCAGTTCATACGCAAGGCTCCGCTTTCCTTGAAAGAGGTGTTAACCGACCTTTGACCGACGCGATAATAACCGGAGATGGGGGTCGATGACGATGCTCGATATGGTGGTCGGCAAATTCACGGTGACCGACAAGTGGTTCATCCGACGGGTGGTCGCTAATGAACCGGCGAAGTCGATAGCGAATCGACGCTCAGGGCTGGATGACCGCAACGCTTGGTGGTGATCGGAAAATTGCGCGTGATGGTCGGCGAATGACCAGCGGGGGTACGGCCAAATGACCAGGGTTGGCGCGACGGTGGTCGGCAAGGCAACCGGCACGAAGTCGACGGCGATCGACGCCGAGCAGGATGACCGGCCGACATGGTGACCGCAAAATTGCCGGTGATGCAATGCAGCGGGCCGCCGGGGGGTCGGGTAGTGGGGTAACCGGGCGAAGAGACGGGCAGACCGGCTTTAGTCGGCGATAACCGCTAAGATTGCGGATGGATGGCGTAAGGACGACGATGGTATACGGCGGACCGCTACGGTGAGGATTTTTGACCTATCCGAGGTTGTTTGTCAGAGTGTGACTTGATGACGTTAACCTCTGTGGAAGAGGTTGCATTAAATCCGCTGAGGATTTTGACCCATCCGAGGTTGTTTGTCAGAGTGTTACGGAAGTTAACGTGTGGAAGAAAGAATCGAGGATTTACCCATCCGGTTGTTGTCGAGTGTTTGCTCGATGATATGAACCTGTATGGAAGAGGTTGAATTGAATCCGCTGAGGATCTTTGACCCATCCGAGGTTATTTGTCAGAGTGTTACCCGATGACGTTAACCTGTGGAAGAGGTTGAATTGAATCCGCTGAGGATTTTGACCCATCCGAGGTTGTTTGTCAGTGACCCGATGACGCAACATGTATGGAAGAGGAGAAGTCCACCAAGAACTTTGACCTATCCTAGGTTGTTTGTCGAGTGTTATCTCACGCAACCTATATGGAAGAGGTTGAATTGAATCCGCTGAAGATTTTGACCCATCCGAGGTTGTTTGTCAGAGTGTTACCCGATGACGTTAACTTGTATGGAAGAGGTTGAATTAATCTCGAGGATTTTGACCTATCGATGTTGTCGAGTCTTTGCTCGATGACGTTAACCTTTGTGGAAGAGGTTGAATTGAATCCGCTGAGGATTTTGACCCATCCGAGGTTGTTTGTCAGAGTGTTACCCGATGACGTTAACCTGCATGGAAGAGGTCGTAGGAAGTCCGCTAAGAAACTTTTGACCTATCCTAGGTTGTTTGTCAGAGTGTTATCTCATGACGTTAACCTGTATGGAAGAGGTTGAATTGAATCCGCTGAGGATTTTTTGACCTATCCGAGGTTGTTTGTCAGAGTCTTTACTCGATGACGTTAACCTGTATGGAAGAGGTTGAATTGAATCCGCTGAGGATTTTGACCCATCCGAGGTTGTTTGTCAGAGTGTTACCCGATGACGTTAACCTGTATGGAAGAGGTCATGAAAAGTCCACCAATGACCTTTTGACCCATCCTAGGTTGTTTGTCAGAGTGTTACCATGATTTAACTGAAGAGGTCGAATTAAAACATCCGTTTGTGGTTGTAGCCAAAGTTGCTCCTTAACCTTGGTCTCATTTTTCCATGAGTATGAGTGGAAAAACAAAATTTGTAAAGCTATATCTCTTCTCAATATTGAAATATCCTCCAACTTTGACTTGTTTCTTGAGATGTAAATCGATTAGATGCTTAACATGGGTGATCTTCTGAGATTAAGAGTTGCCCCCGCCTCGGAATCAAGGAACAAAGTTTGATGAATCTTCATTCTTCGCTTGCACTCTTTAAAAGCTTGAAATGCTCCGCCTCAATGGTGGTTTTGATCATGTTGAGAAACTTAGTCGCAATACAAGATGAAATAATTGGAATCAGCTTCCCACAGATGGCATCAAACTGTTGCGTGCTAGAAAACCAGTTGCGGTAGAGTAAAAGTTTACGCCTTAGCTTCTTTGGGGAGTCCATCACACCACATGTATTTAAAGAGCGAACAATAAAACTCCAAAATTTTTACATGGAAAACCTCAAAAAGAGGGAAAAACCATGGGGCCTAGCCCAGTAAAAAGCTTCCACTATGTATCTGTTTCAGAGTACAAGATCTTCCCGATACCGGGATTATAGAATGAGAAAGGGACAACAGTTGCTAGTAATAGACAATGTTGACGATGATGTTAACGATGATGTTGACGACAAAGTTGACGACGATGCCTACGACGATGTTTACGCTGATGACCGACGTTAGTGGTCGGTGATGATGATCGATAACAATGGTCGACACAACAAAGTTGACGCTGATATTGACGACGATGTTGACCGATAGGTCTGATGATAACGCAATAATGCGATGACGGGATCATGGCGATGGTGGCAAGGCGGTGGTCGTCGAATGGCGCACGATTGCTTGGAGGATCTTTAGAGCTCTCTCCTCTCTCCCGCCCTCTTCTTCTCTTCTCCTTACTCCCCTCATATGAGAAATGAGGGCTATTTATAGATTGGAGGAGTGGCATCTCAGAATACATGCAAAATCCAAACCACTCCTCTCCATCGGACAACTCATGATGATTCCCTTGATCATATGATGTATTTTGTGTATTTGAATGCTCAAATGAAGTAGAACTGTAAGATCTTTGGCTTGGAACCGGCCGTCGAGGCCGATTGACTATAAAAACTCCATATTTGAGAGCTTTTTAGAAATTTAACTGATGTCTCAAAGTTTCCAATGATATTTTAAGTACTTGATCTCGATCAGTTTCAATTTCTGATTAACTTGCTTTGGGCATCAAGATTCGTGCTTCGACTAGAGGAATTTTCAGGGTCATATCAATATGATTATCAATAAATTGGTTATATTTGGAAAATCAATCGGGATAGATCAAAAGGAGAGACTTATTATCGAAGCCAAAGAAGATGAATAGGGAATGCTCATGATACTAGGAAACCTAGTGAGCATTAAAATTTATTATATGGTTGGGCTTTATGTGTTTGAAATTAAGAAGAATTATTTGTTTGAGTTGACTTTTATTAGAAGATTAGGACTTATAATTCCACAATACAAGATTGTGAAGGTTCCTAAGAGGTGAGATTTTATCCTTATAGCCTGAGGGAAACATCAACCTGAGATCCTAAATATAGAGAGATCTAGCGAGGGCCAAAGCACATGCTAAATCTAAGCAAATATTTGTATTTGGTTTACCTCCATAAGAGAGGGTAAACCACCCAATAGCTTGGCTTATAACCACTTAGAGTAGTAGCCAGTTAAGTCCTATGTTGTAAAACCATGTGGTCAAGTCATATATTTTGCAAGATGGTTAGGTTGTTATTATTTAGAAAGAAACTAAAGTTCTTAAACCACTCCCTAAGAGACTAGAGCATGAGTGGTATGAAAAATGACATAGTCTAATGCAAATCTTTTCAAATTTTATTTGATTTTGGACTTTTCATTTCGACAAAAGGACATAAGATTTTTATATGTCTAACTGCATGATGAAATGAGTTATGAGCCAAATCAAGAGATAAGAGGGTGAAGCTCATAGTGAGTTGCCTCTCATTAGTCGCTCCCCATATGTGCAAGAACGGAGGCCCTCATTTTACAAGAGTGGTAGAAGATGCATGTATGATATTAGACACACAAAATTACATACAAAATTCAGCTGAGAGGTTGCTAAATCTTTTAATTATCTTGATTTAATACCTAAGATTTAAGTGAGGTTATGAGTTATTTAGAAAATTTAGTTATGAGTTGTAATTGGGTTATAAAGTTTATTTTTTCCTAAGAGCCTAATCGAATCCAAGCCACACATTAAATCACCATATATAAAAAAACTAAAAAAAGACATGCCATTTTTATTACACAATTGTAAACAAAATATCAATCAATTCATAAACCAAATGTGAAAGAATAACAGGTCGGTGTGGTCAGGTACCGCTATACAACCTGAAAAGAAAAATGGGTAGCTGAGTTCTACCCTTATACAACCTGGTATATGAAAGAATAATTGCAAATACAAATAAATAAATGATATTGGGGGACTTCTTATATTCATATCTCCTTTGTTTGCTCATTTGATTTGCTTGCTTTTAAGGCATCACGGGGCCTCCCAGGATGAAACCTTCTACCCTCCGCTCATCCCAATCCCCCATAAGACTAATCCTAATTTCTAATGCAAAATTACATTAAAAGTTGGAAAAGTAAACTAGCTACACCTATAAAATAAATGTTAGCAAAATACATCGTATAACCCAAGCAGTTATATGAATAATATGGACTTAGCACCCTACACATGGGTAACCAAATCCACCTCTCCTAACTTAGATTATGCTTAAGGGTTAAGAAACCTACAAAAGAGATCATTCATATTTATTTTAAGTACCCCTTAAGCATAACATCCTCCATAAAATATGATTAGGCTAATCACGGCCTAACATCCAGTCTATGAAGCATACACGCTAACATCTAGTCTACAATAATACATCATAAAAATAAATATACATAACTCCATGCACCGCCCCTAACTTAAGGCTAAAAGTGGTGACTTAATCTAAGGTGTGTGTGTTAAGGCTTGTGTGGTATGCCCTAACTAGGCTTTGTTATAATTTTCTAAGTGAGAAAAGATTTAATTTGAAGGGTGGTTTCACTTTAAGTGGCTTAATTGATTTGTAAGTTTTGCTTGATATTTTCTTTTATTTCATTTGATTTACACTTAAGAACTAAGTATTATAAAGAGAAGGAAAGAGAGGATCACTCTCTTTTATCCTTATCCTAAGTCAAATCTAAAGCAAATTAAATGAATTCTCATTAGTGAATGACTTATTACATATTTTTAAATTAATCTTAGGTTTAGGCTCACTTTAAATAATCCCATTTAATAAGAAAGGCATCTTAAGATTAATTAAAGTTAATTACTATCACACAACACATGTTTATTCATTTCTTTCTATCATATACAACGTGCACATGATTAAGTCCTAAGCATACCTATACATGCAATATATTATTTTTTGGCACACTTAAATGCAGGCTGCATAAATGATTCTTCTTTTTGAGAAAAAGAGGACTTTTATTCATTAGCTAAATACACATTCAAATGTATGAAAGTTCTAAGAAAGTACTTTGCCATTATTTGACCAAGAGAATGAGGTAGGAACCTCCTTGGGGCTACTTAAAGCCATGCGTCCCTGGGTGTCAAGCCTAGTTATACTCGATATTCTTAAATACATATGGATGTATAAACAACTATAAGAATAAAAAAATCATGCAAAAATTGGATTTAATTTAATTAATTTATTTGTGTGAATGAATTAAAGCTTTATCCAAATTCTAATATCAAAATGCATAAGAATGAAATCAAACGGGCACGTCGTCATTATTAGCACCAGGGGAGTGAGGTAAAGACCTCCTTGAGGATACTTAAAGCCTTGCATCCCCAGAATGTCCAAACTAATATACCCACTAACATTCATACTTATGCAAATCAACATATGAATGAAAGAAAGAAAATTCACTTCATAGACTAAGCTTATATTCACATGCACCTCTTATATATGTATAACTAATGTCACAACATGTATTATTATTCATTAATAAGCTTTTGACAATACATTTGAGATTTAATAATGATAATAGCCACACATATTTTTAATTAAATCAACACATGCAAATTTTACATAAAGGAAAATATTTATTTTTACTGATTTTTCAAAGAAATGAATGCATGACAATAAGTGGTTATGGTGGAATTAAATGTTCCTATCATCATCTTTCTCCTTTTCTTTTGAAAAAAGAGGATAAATGAAAAAAAAATATTTACATCTTTGTGGGATGCCACGCTGATCTGCATATATACTTATTAGGGTGAACTGCTATGACATTGAGGAGAGGTGTACTATCTCGAAAGATAGAATTCACCACCCTACAATGGACCTGATAACCAAAATAAGGACTCCTAAGGACGTTGGGTCTTTGAAGTGTACGAGATATTCTTCTCCTACTTTACATGGAAAAGTAAAGCAGGGTTTATTTTAAACCAGGTTTGTTAAGTTTCCTACAGGGGCAAGCCCCCATAGTTAATTACATCCTAAAGAATGAGGATTTCTTAGGAATACTCTCGATTAAGATAAATGATCGTTGTCTCCAAAGATTTCAGTAGGTAGGACTATCAATCGATTGATTTATTTTTTGAAAGTCAAATGGGATCGATCAAGAGGAAGAGTTCTTATCAAAGCCAAATGAAAATAAGTAGGAGATGCTTAGGATACTAGGAAGCCTAGTAAGCACCCCAAATTACTTATGGTTAGGCTTTACATTTTTGAAATTGAATTAATTTGTTTGAGTGGAATTTTATTAGAATGTTAGGGCTTACAATTCCATAATACAATATTATGAAAATGCCTAAGAGGTGAGGATTTATTCTTGTGGCCCACAAAAGGGAGAAGCAATCTCAGAACCTAAATTTAGAGAGCGAAAGCCAAAAGCACAACCTAAATCTAAGGCAAAAAATGGGTATTTGGTTTACCTCCATAACAGAGGATAAATCACTCGACTATTAGACTTACAAGCACTTAGGGGTGGCCACCAACTAACTCCTACGATTTTAAAAATATATAGCCAATTCATATGTTTATGTAAGATAGAAAGGTTGTTGTTTATTAAGAATGAAGACTAAGTCCTTAAACACACTTTTTAAAGAGACTAGATCATGTAGGGCATGAGTTCATGACTTAAATTTAAAGCAAAGTTTTCACATATTTTATTTTCATTTTGGATAATCATTTGACTCAGGCTAAAGGATTTAAGATTATGGGTCAAAATCAGTGAGAAGGGAGAAGTGTGTGTCCACCATGGCTCTCATAGGTCAAGCCAAGTTCTCTAGCAAAGATGGAAGTTCTTCAATCAAGAGTGAAACAATATGCTTTTTATCCATGATGTTATAAAAGAAAGTACTCATCCAACTAAGGGGTTACTAACTCTTTTATCTTGATTTTAAGCCTAAGCTACAAATGAGGTTATGAGTTATTTTATTTTTAGTTTTGAGTTGTTAAGTTAGGTAGAAGATTTATTTTTCTAAGAGCCTAATCGTCATCCAGGCTATACATCAAGCAAGGAATAAATTAGGAAAAGGATGCCATCTTAGTGCACAAGCTAAACAAATCATCAATCAATTTATAAAGCTAATGCAAAGGAATAAGAGGCCATTTATGGTTGGGCACCATTGCACAAACCCGAAAATAAATTGGGTAGCCGAGCTCTACCCTTATACAACCCAAATTACAAATGAATTAGATACAATTAAGCAAGTAATTCATTATTATGGTGGTCTTTAAGCTTCATTTCTTCATTCTTCTTTCGGTTCTTTCTTCTTTCTTCTTTTGGATGGTTGGAATGTGGATATTTCAAAGGCTTCACATGGTACATAAGGCATGGACTTATAAACAATGCTCATCCTAATCCCCATAACAATCATTTTAAAATCTATTTAAATAAGGGTTAGCACCCCATATATGAGTAACCAAGTCCACCTGGTCTATTGGATTATGCTTAGGGGTATAATCACCTGCACAGCAAAACCAACTATATTTTTATTTATTACAAGGCCCCTTAAGAATAATCTCTTACAGAAGACAATGGTTAGACTAAGATCACCCTACCATTCAGTCTTCACACATTCACCCTAACATCCATACTAAAACATTACATCATAAAATAAAAAGCATCAAACCATGCACCGCCCTAACCTAAAGCTAGAAGTGGTGACCTAGCCTAATGTGTGTGCTTTTAAGGTTTGTGTGGTATGCTTAGCTATGAATTTAAGATTAAAGTTTTCTAAGTATGAAAGTGTTCAACTTAGAGGAGGGTTTCATTTAAGTTGTTTAATTGCTTTGGGTTGATTTTATTTTGTGTTTTGATTAGGTTCAAGTGAATCCTACAATTAATTACTAAGTTATAAAGAGAGGGAAAGAGAAGAGGACTTCTCTTTCCTTTCCTACCTTAAGTAATTTCTAAAGTGGATTCATGCTTAATTTTTTTCAGTGAATATTTTATTATGTGTTTTAATTAATTAATCCTAAGTTTATATTTTCCCTAAATAAATTTATTCAAAAATAAAGGCATTTTAAGATTAAGTAAAATGAATTAATATCACAAAACACACATCACTTGATTTGTTCACCAACATGTATAACATGCATATGGATGGACCCTAAGCATATCTATACATACAGATGAGAATGTTTAGAACTCTTTATGATGTATGCCAAGTAGTGTTACTTAAGAAATTTGGATATTTTATGATGCATGATTTTCATTAAGTAGAAAAGAGGCTTTCTTATTCATTTTCACATGCACACATGAATGTATGAAAGGCATAAATGAGTACATTGTTACACAAGAATTGAGGTACAAGGCCTTTTGGCTACTTAAAGCCTTGCAATCTTGGGGTTGTTCGGACTAATATACCACTTTCTTTAAATACAAATATATGTACAAAAGAAATGAATGGAAAAGAAAAGATGCAAAAGTTTAAATTTGTATTTTGGATTTATTTATGCAATTTATATATGTGAATGTAAGAACCCTTCTTAAGTTATAACATGGAAGATGATAAGAATAGATTTAAGCATGTGTTATATTCTTTTAAAAGAACTATACACTTTGCAAATCTTATTCAAATCCATGTTAAGTGGAAAGAAAGGAAGCAAACATAAGATATATTTTTATATTCACATGCAAGCTTATAAAGAAACTATAAGTAGCACGCTTTCAGTTTTGGTAATTGATTCATGTATTTTTGAAAATAATTTGGATTTAATAGTGATAATATCCATTCATATTTTTTTACTTTAGCCAAAACATGCAATTTGACATAAAGGGAACATTTTAATTTTAATTTTAATTTTTGAAAAGTATGAATGCATGAAATTCATATGACATACATATTTAGCATGCTAGGAAAGAAATCAAGTGATGAAAGTAATGTAAGTTCATTCACCCTAATTAGTTCCTAAAGATAATCCTATGAAATAATAAAACTTAAAGTAAATCAAATTATTTTTAAGGGAGGTTTGATTTTATTTTGAGTTGATTTAATTTGAAAGTCTGAGGTGAGTTTGCTGGTCCTAACCTATTCCCACATGTGTATGATATTTTAGTTTAATTTTTAAATGATTAGATGATTTTTATATTTTCTTTAGGTTAAGGTGTGAATTAAGTATGTTAATTACTCCTTACCTATACCACCTTAGCATACTTAATCCAGTAATTATGAGCCAATGAGATGACATAAAACCACACAAGGAATTTAAATCAGTAATGCACCTAGGAAAGAAAGGTACCTAATGCAATTGGCTCATGATTAATTATTAATTAAACTAAGGGATTTAACTTAAGTACTTTCATAACCCCTCTCACACATGTGAGTTAGATTTTGATTTTCTTAATTGTACTTAGGCTCTTGAACACCTAAGCATCTACCCAAGATGGATTAATTATGTTATGGAAATTTTCAGAATTTTATGAAATTAATTAAATGGGTAATTAGTGAATTAATCCTTAATTAAGGTTGGATTAAAGAATATCTTAAAGAAAATATCCCAAAATTATTCCCTAAACCTCATATTCACTTTATCAAAACTTAATTGACTCAATCAATGGGTTAGACCACTAATTATACCCTTCATTAACCTTAATTGAGTTAAGGGAGTGATTAAAGAATGAACTAGTAATCCCTCTAATTAAGCCATCAATAAATCCCAAAAAAATTAGGTAGAGTCATCCCACTAATTATACACATGAAGTTTGGGATTAATCAGTAGAGTAATTAGAGGGTAATTAGCAAAATAACATTCTCAATAAAACCCAAATTCAAAGTAAGACACTATTCAAAAATCATTGAAATTATTTTTAGAATATGCTATATTCAATTATCTATCCAATGCAGTTTATTTTGTATTTTTCTGATTTTTCAAGAGTTAGATATGAGTTTAGAAAGTTTTCATGGTTAATTAGAACATTTAATAGCCTAATTAAGTATTTAATCCCGTCGATGCCACGTGGGCCGCTAATGCGGTATGCACTTTCCATGTGGCGTGACGGGATTTGATATTAAAGTTGTCACATCATAGCACTGGGTCAGTGGCGGCACTACGCGCTATCTCCTCACCCGTCTAATCAAGGATCAGCCGGCTGAGGTTAAAGCCATGGATCTAAGGGATTAAATATGAGATCTATGTGTCTTAAATTACGGCTGTCCATCCTTGAAAAGATGCATTTGCATTGATAATAAAAAACTGATTACAATGTAGAAAAAACTGCTAAAGAAAGCAAAAAACTAGCTACTAACAACATATTTCCTATCCTCCTCCAAAAGAGCAAAAAACTGTGGAGGAATAGTGTGATTATCTAGACTATGCCATACAAAATCAAAGCTAGTAGCTATATCAAAAAGTCGCAAGAGTGTTGTTAGATCTATTTGTGTATACAAAAAATAATGGAAGTTCTTGAAGGCGATGTGAGCATCCAAGTCGCTTCATATTTCATTGTTAAGAAAGTTTGAGGTGATCCACCACACCTTTATTATCTCCTTCAATGATAATGCCCTTGTATTCAATCATCCACGGTTCAATAATTTTGCTAGTGTAGCATAGCCTCCAAGAGATGTGTCCCAATGTCGAAAACAATGACCCATGGCTTTGAGGAAGTTGCCATTTTCATCCCTTAGCACCATCGCAAGCCACCCCATTGGGAAGGAGTGAGCCATCCAGTTAGCCTTGATCCGCTGAGGGGAGGACACCACAAATTTAGTTTGATCACCCATAAAGGGTGATGTCCCATTGCTTCGGATAGGATAAGAGGAAGAATGTGTGATAGAGCTTAGAATCGAGGCAAAATAGTCTTGGTACCATGGCTACGACCGTGAGTCTTGGACTTATCCACACGGTACACAATTGCACAATACATTCTAGCCCAACATAAGTTGTCACTGCTGCACCTTAGTGAGAGCTTGGAGTAAATCTTGCAAATTGCTGAAAATTGGGATTGAACAATGTTGCCAAAATGGATAATGTTGTTCGTGAGCATTGGACAGCAATGTGTTCGGTGTCTCATCCTGATTACACCCCCAAGGGCAAAGGGTGGTGAGTTAAACCTCCTCAAGCCGGTGTTGTTTGGCAAGGAGTTGATGAGTCGCCACCGAGCCTTTTCCTGGGTGGGAGTTTCAAATTTGCATGGTGGGGCCAATCTTTCAGCAAAGCATTTTGTATAAAATGGATGTGAGAGTTGTCCCCATAGGTGCCTTGATGAGCTCACGGGATGTCATGTTGATGTTCCTCTTCAATAGAAATGTTGGAGATGAGTTCAAAAGCTCCAATTAAAAGGATGTGCAGATTTTCGTGTTCTGTTTCAGCTCTTCCACCTTCCATTCCTCCATGCACTCCATGTTGAGAAATGTCATTTGGACGTAGGTCGATATCCAAATGGAGTTTAGAAAGTCCACCTCTTTGCCATTGCAAATTCTTCATTTTAAATTACGGTTCAAGGTGGAAGCACCATTCAATAATTTTCCAAGATTGAGTCTCCCGCTTGGGTTCCCTATGCCATGGGTCCAACCCATACTTCTCAATCAAGCACTTGTGGAGCAGCTTGGTGGGTTTAGAGAGGAATTCCCAAGCCATTCTAGCCCTTAAGGATCCATTCCGACTTTCATGTGTAGTCCAAGGCCTCCTTTGTTGGTTGGCATGATTTTGTTCCAAGCAACATAGTGTATGCAATGATGGTTGTTTCCTTGCCAAAGGAAGTTCCTAGCAAGCTTTTCAATCCCTCGTAATTCCCTTGGGAATTTGGTGGGTTGTTTGGTACATAGAGATGCACGAAGGATGTCCTTATGAGTAAGTCGCCCGCCATTGAAGGTGTCTAACTCCCAAGAGCTGATTTTGTCTCTAGCCTTTTGGAGGAGTTGCTGAAAATCTAGCTTTTAACTTCCTCATGGCAAGCTTGATGCCCAAGTAATCAAGCTCCTCCACTCTTCCGCTGAGCTGGTGATTCTGTGGCCTTCCATCTATGTGTGGCTTTCAAAACTATGACGGTTTTGGTTGCATTGATCGTGCCCAGCAGAATTTTTGAAAATGGAGGACACCTTTGCATGAGCCATGGAAGCTTTGGTGGCGAATAAAATGTCATCTCTGATAGAGAAGGTGTGATTGTTGGCAATAGGCACACCAAATTCAGCACCATGTTGCTTGATGGCTAAAGAGAGCGCTCGAGCAAAGGATAAAAAGATAGGGAGATAACGGGCACCCTTGTCGGTAGCGCCACTCGCTTGTATCCACCCGGTTCTTTGCCCATTTAACAAGAGGGAGAAGGAAGGCGAGGAAATGCACTGGAGGAGCCAATTCCGAAACTTCATAGGTAATCCAAATCTCTGTAGGATGATGGCTAAGGTTTCCCAACTCATTTTGTCGTATGCTTGTTCCATGTCAATTTTAATTGCCATAAAACCTTCCTTTGAGGTGGAGTGTTGGAATTTATTCATGATTTCTTGGGCCGCCAAGCAGTGGTGGGAGATAGATCTAGAAGGCACAAATGCACCCTGCTCTTCAAAGATGAGATTTGGTAGAATGTTTTTCAGCCGGTGTACAAGGATCTTTGCTATGACTTTGTAAGCAGTTCTACAAAGGCTTATGGGTCTATATTTTGCGGACAATCGCATTGGAGGACTTAGGTATAAGAACAACCAAGGTTTCCTTCCATTGAGGAATCATAGTGCCACTACAAAAAAACTCCTTGATAGCCGCCAACATCTTGGCCAATAATCCTCCAAAAGTGTTTGTAAAGGATGTTGTGATGCCATCAATACCGTGTGCACGATTAGCTCCCATTTTGACCGCCTCCCATATTTCAACCTCATTAGTATCCTCATCCGTAAGATCACGACTGAGGTGAGATGGTGATTTCGAAAGGAAGGCCAATTGTTGGTGGTAATAGGATGTGCCTCACTGCTGAAAAAAGTTCATAAAAGCTTGGTTGATTAAAATCGGGTCCTCCGTAACCTGGCCATCATCAAGTTTGAGGGTGTTAATTCTATTGGACCTCTTTCAGCTTGCCACAATGAAAGTAATGTGTTGGCATCCCCTCACCCACCTAACTTTAGCTCTTGCCACCAACAAGATAAACGGGCAAGGGTAGAGTTCAGCTCATTTGCTTTGAGGGAGGTCTCTTTCTTGCTGCTCGGTCATCCCTTGAGGAGAGCAAGCCTCTGTTGCAATTTCTTGAGGGTGTCCCTTTGCTTACTCAAATCTTTGCTTGTTTTACTCCAGAATAAGTTCCTTAGTGTACTGCTGCATTTTTGTCCAAGTTTTCAGCCCTAGACCCTTCATAGTTGCTTTGCCAACTTTTCCACACTAATTTCCAAGCCATAGGATAAGAGTGTCTTCAAATTTCACCATTGCCAGGATTTCCTCTCCTTAGAACTGATTTGGAGAAGAATGGGGCAATGATACGATGCAATCCTTGGAAGGTGTTTAGTTTGTGCAAGGGGGAGGAGGTTGGAAGCAATGGAGTTGATAAGGAAGCGATCAAGGCGCACCCATATACGACTATGTTTTATCTTTGTTGTTGGTCCATGTGAATCTAGGGCCTAAAAGTCGCTCATGTAAGTCCCCATTGGTGAGGAACTCCATCATCTCATTGGTCAATGAAGCTTTTAAGCGGCTTTCCCCTTTCTTTCTACTCATAGATGCAAAATAAATCTCCTACAATGGCAAGTTGGTATTCAGAAAGGAGTTAAGGTGTCCCAAAGTCTCCACCGAGTGTGATAGTCTTTGTTAGCATAACAAATGGTCCCTCCATATAGCTTTATCCACAGTATGTCGCCAACAATGCATTGTTCATTTTGCACAATAGAGAAAGTGATTAAGTCACTTCTCCAAAGAGCAAGGATACCGATTTTCCTCCGTTGGTTGGTGTAGAAAATCCCGCCTCTGCAATATTATCAATTTCCTTTCTTGTGACATCCTCCACTTTGGTTTCTATAAGGCCTATGAAGAGAGAATGGTGCTCTCCAAGAATTTACCGGAGATAGTGTGGTCCTTTTTGGACCGGCAATTCCACATAATGATGGAGGTCATGGGTGGACGCGGAGGGAACCTCCCCTTGTCGATGTGGAATTCACTTTTTTTCGTTTCCTTGGGATGACTTTGATTGGTCCAAGTGACCCTTCGCTTGAAAGTGTGCTTTAGACACCCGCTTTGCCCACTCTTAGGTTTTACGTGTTTGAATAGAGTAGGCATCTTCCCCTCCCAGAAAAAGCTTGCATTTGCATTTGGGATGTGGATGCATCCTCTTTTTCCTGGACATGGTGAGTTTGTTTAGCATTTCTGCATTCCTGTCCTGTGGAGTCATTGGAGATGGTATTATCTCTTCCTCCCTTATGCAGATTTCTGCTTTGGTCTGCTGCAGTTTTTGCTTTGGGAGTGCCTTCTTTGGACTGAGTTTCAGCTTTAGGAGGCTTATTTTTCTTCTTTGTGACTAGTGTCCATGGCCCATAAGACTTATCCAAGTCGGTCAGATATAGTGTCCATACTGTGTTCCTTTCCTTTGACCGCTGAAAAGTTGCAAATCTGCAGGTGGTGGGTCAGCTTCACATGCCTGCTTGGAAGGAGGGGTGCTAGTTGCGTGGTGTGTTGCGTGGCTTTGTAAAGTTCTTGAACTTGTTCTAAAGAAGGAGGATCGACTTGCGCACTTGATCCAATGAGGGAAAGACATGTTGAGTTGCTAAACTATTTTCTCGTGATAGTGCTTTTTCGCTTGTACAACCGAATTGGTCCGGTTTTGCAATGGGTTTGTGGAACAAGAGGGAGAGCTGAAAGGATTGATTGGAGCATGCATTTTAGCCTTTTCGGGCAAGCACTTATGGTCAACTATTCCACATTTAAAGCATAATTGTGAAATTCCTTCATACTCCACTTTTTGGAAGAAGCGGTTTGTAGCCATGGATCCATATTCCGTGAGGGAGTCGCTTTGATAGATCGATCTTGACACAAATCCTAGCATATGTGCTTTGCCCCCATTTGCTAGTTTGGTTATCCATCCATAATGGTTCACCGACGAATGAAGCTATCCGAGCGAGGTTGTTGTCATCCCAATAAATGAGTGGTAGTCAGAGTCGCATCCAGAGGTGTGGTTAAGCGGAATGGGAGAGAAAGTGGGGGTCCATTTATCCATAGCGATGACGTTGCAAAATGCACGGATGGACAACCCATGATCTATCCCTATAATTCTCTACCGGAGAGGACATCCATCCATCTTCCATGGGATGATCCAAGCTCGATTGAACTCGGATTGATCCCAAAACTTACCCACACCATCAGCATGCAAAGAAAATAACATCCAATGGCTAAATTTGCATGGGATTAAAATTCACTTCACAAAGCTCAACACTATGGCTAGATTAAGCTCAAAAAAATGGTTTACCTCACCGACACTTGATTCCCTTAGAGAAGCTTCGTCTAGTGGATATAAAGCTTTGTTGAAGTTTGGAGGCTCTAAGATGGGGTAGATCCTCCTATAGGTCAACTCCTCCTTGACTTTAGCTTGGGTTTGGTCAAGAACATTCCTCCCTTTCCTTAGGAACTTGGGAAAGAGCTTAGACAAGTTCGATCGAGTTCCCTGAGGGTGGTTGCAAAAGGAATTGGGATAATTTGAAGTGTGGAGTAAGTTGGATTTTTAGTGGAGCTCCCTTCTTTTCAAGCTATGAAAACCGAGAAGATGAAGATTCAAACTCTCTCTAAGAAGCTTGGGAAGACTCCAATGGCTTGATCTGAGTTCCTATGCTTCAATTGAATTAGGGAGAGTGAAGATTAAATGGAATTAGAGGGATTATATCTCCCCCTTGAAAGATCGGATGACCGCAAGCCTCCTTGCCATTTTGATCCGATTGAGCTCATGTAATGAGTTGTTAGGCTATTAAAGGCTTGCACATGGTTCAGTTTTCACAGAGCATGGTAGAGGAGAAGTTTCCATGTACAAAATAAGGTGTGGGAGTGATTCTCATGTGGCCATTTTGAAGGAGGTGGTCAGTTTTGTATTTAGGCTAGGTTGGGTTGACCTAAATTCATTGGGTTGGGTGCACCACATCCCTTAATGTCCACTTGGTCCACTAAGAGAATGTCAAGTGATCACGGAGAGGATTTGACCAAATTCCATGTGAATTTAGTCAAAATTTAGCCTATGGCCTAGGGGTAAAATGGTTATTTGGCTTAAATTTCAATTTGAATATGTTTGATATGATGAGAAAATAGATTTGGACAAGTTTTATTGAATTTGGAGTTGGTTTGATGTGATTTGGCTCATGTTGACCCATTTAGGTCAAAATGGGTCAACTTAGGTCAAGTTGACCAAATGGTCAAATTGGGTCAAACCAAGGGTTGGGTCATGTTCATATGATCATATGAATTGATTTGGTATCTTTGTTTCCACTCAATTTGGTTTATATTCTGATTTTGTTCATTTGATTTCATTTAGGTCAAATGGGTCAAGTTAACCAATTTGACCCATTTGACCTATTTGGGCTAGGTCATGGGTAGGTTTAGGTTTGGTTGATCATATGAAATGGATTGGTATCTTTATTTCCAATCAATTTTTAGTAAGTTTGAATTTGGCTCAATTTGACCCTTTAGGTTATGTTGAGTTCAAGGTCAATTGGGCGAGGTTAAGTTTAGTTGACCAGTTGAGGCTTTGGTCAGGTTCAACAAGTGATTTGGAATGAACTTGACCCATTGGTTTCAACCAATTTGGCTTAGATCAAGTTTTAACACATTTTGACTTTTTAGGTCAAGTTGGGTCAACTTGGGTCAAGTGGCCAATTAAGCTAGGTTAGGCTCAAATGTTGACTTGGTTAAGTTCAAGCATTGGTCATGAATGAGTTTTGATCAATGGTTTCAAACAATTTGGCCTATGGTGGATTTTGGCTATGTTAGGTTTCATTTTGGCTAAGTTTTGACTTGGTCAACCCTTAGGTTTAACTTAGTTTGACCCAGTTTGAGTGATTGATCATCTTATAATGATTGTTGCTCACAATGCTTTTTGGCTTAGTTCAATCCAATTTGGGTAGGATTAGAATTTGGCTCAAAAGGGGTACTTTAGGTCACTTTGGGTCAAGTGGCCTAAGTGGGTCAAATGGCATGGTCAAAGCTTGATTTGAGTTTGATTGAACTCACATATGGACTTATGATTGAAATATAAATCCATTTATGAGTGGTTTGAAATCAAATGGGTTTAGATTCATTTGACAATTTCAAGTTCAAAGGGATGAACATGAGTTTGATTTGGGTTTGATTTTTGGATTGAGTTTTTATTTGGAGATTGAAGTTTGTATTTATATTTGGATTCATGATTAGAGGATTGATTGAATCATGAAGGAAAATTAAGAGTTTGGCTTGATTTGATATGGATTTTGCTAAGTTCATGATTTTGGATTGAAAGACTTCGGTTTGAATTAGGTTGAATTTGAGTTTGAGTTTTGAATTGAGTTTGGATATTTGAATTTATATTTCACTTATATTTGTGAATATAAATGAGAATATAAATAGGTTGTGAGAAAATTCCTTGAATTTGAAGTGATTTAGGCTAAGTCTATAAGATAGAATCAAAGTGACTTAGGAAGGATTTTGAACTTAGAATTTCAATCATGGGTTTCAATCATAGAATTGATTTGAGTTTGGAGAAAATCAATTGGGATTGATTTGGAGTTTGATAAAATCAATTGGAATTGATTTGGAGCTTGGATTGAAGGAAGGAAGTGAGGAATGGTAGGCAAATTTCCTAACACTCCTAAGGCATGACCTATTCCTATGGCTAACTCTTTTAAGTCTTTAGGGCTAGGTTGAGTGTTCACCTAATCACTAGATGTGTCTTAAGACTAAAGAACAGTTAGTGTCTAAGAGGATTCCTATGTCTAAGAGAGAGGGGTTGAGATCTCATCCCAAAGACGAGGTCACAAAGGATATACAAATATATTAATATGATTGGAAAGAAAGAAATAAAGAAACACAAGCATGTAATTTCATTCAATCAAACTAATTCCTAAGGACAATCATATCAAATAAGTTTATTTAAAATAAACCAAACCTTCTTAATGTCTTTTTTGATTTTATGTTTAGCTTGACTTAAGAGATGTGAGAAAGGATTGCTAATAATAATCTCATTCCCCAAATGTGTGAATTAATTTGATTTAATAAGAAGCAATTAGATGATTTTTATGTATTGATTAAGTTAAGCATAGATTAATATAATTAATTAATCCTTATCTATGTTACCTTAAGATAATTGATTAAAAAATCATGAGCTAATATAATATGCAAATACATTGAAAAGTAAGTGGCAATGCTTCAATGAAATGAAAGGGGCCTAATGCAATTAGCTCATGATCATTTAATTATTAAGCTTATGGAACCATTTTAATTAGTTTCATGATTTTCTCACACATGTGAGTTAATCATAATTTCATTAAGCTGCTTTAGGTTCTTGAACACCTATAACTCTACCCAAGATTAATACAAGAAAATCATATTTAAAAAGGTTTGAGTTTCAGTAATTAAACCATTAATTCATTTCTCTTTTAATTAATTACCAAAGTTAATAATTATCTTTTGAAATGAGATGGGATTAAGGGAAATGGTTGGGAAGGAGGTCCCAATCTAATTCCATAAGCCACCTACTGAACTTAAGCATGCTTTTATGTGTTTTGGATCTTAGTTTAGCTAATTAAGTCATTAATTAGTTGATTTGGATGGATTGGATGATAAATTTTTAAAACCGATTAGTTTAGGATTCTTAAAAATATTGAACCAAAGTAATCAAATAAAATCTAAAATCAAATAAATTGAATAATAATTTGGATCGATTATTTTGGTTTGGTTTTGGATAAATCGAAGTTGGCAACATTTAAAAATTGTTTGCATAATTTTTTATTGCATAATATATAAGCAATAAGCAAAACAATATAAATATAATAAAAAAAATATAATTAACTATTTCATGCACTTAAAAATATTTAAAATTAATTTTTACTTACTACTATTTGAACTTAAAAGTTGAAACTATATTACTATACATGACTAAAATATTTTGGAAATCCTAAAAACTCGACCGGACCGGCCTGCTCAACCATGAAATGTCTGTCCCGTTTACTATAATAACCCCTTTTGCATCAAATTGGTGAAAACCGTTACACCTTTTGGGCCTTTATATATATATATATAAAAGGGAAAAAAGGACATTTAGCTTAGTACCGTTACCCATGGATTCAAAATTGTACTGATCCTCTAGTCGATCTTATTTAAACTTAAAATCAATTATGCTTACAGTTAGTCAGAGCTGATCAAAATTGATGATTGAATTGAAAAATCAAGAGATTGATGATTCTCTTGAAATTTTTGATGAACTGTCCGATTATAATATTAATCAATATATGATTTTTTTATATTTTAATTAAATATTTCAAGTAAAAATTTCAGAGTAAAATAACTACTTAATTCTATATATTGTAATTTTTAAACTCTCAAATTTTTAAAAGATTTGTCTAGCGGATCATCAAAGTTTGCAAATTTGATTGTATGATACATCAATATTAGGGCAACTTTATGAAAGTAATAGCTGTGCTTTGAAGAACATAAATTGCATTCTTCATTGGTGTTTTTTTTTCCTAAAAAATATATAAAAAATAAAATATTTAGATACGTAAATGAATAAAAAATTGTGTCATATGTACATAAAGTTTTCTTTCTTTTTTTTTCTTTTATTATTCTTTTATTATGGGGTCGTGTCATGCTAAGTTTTTAAATAAATAGAATGCTACAAAAATTATAATTTTACGTTCACAAGAAAATATCTTGAATTATCCGTCAACACCCCATTAGTGCATGTCTTTAAAAGAAAAATATACATAAAGAATATGGTCTTGAACGAAGTGGGCAGCATAATGATTGATTATTCACCAACGACTTCAGAGATCAAAGACTTTACTTTGCTTGACTTGGAAATAAAAAAATTTAAAAGAGATAAATCTGAATGAGTATAAGATGATGATAAATTTCCTGTAAGCTCTAAAGGCATCAAAGATATCAGAGCTCCTGTGAAATAATAACAAGAAGATAAATTTTTTAAAATAAGTACGGTTTAAAATATAATTAATAATTTAAGTATTTAAAAAAAAATTTAAAAATAGAGATACTCTGCTTAACTGACGATGCTTTCATGTCAGACGTATTACACTAGTCGATTGTTTAAGTGTCTAATCCAGTCATCTGTTTGACAGGCGACTTATACTGTTACATCGAAGTCGCCCGTTAAATGGGCGACTTACATGTAACTATTTTTTATAGTGTTTTGTCAATTTGGTTGAGTTTAGGTTCTACTATTATCTGTCATTGGAGTCGTTCCAACTTTTCAATGCTTATATAAAGCCTCTCATTCCCCAATCAATATTTTATTAAATTCTTAATATTTTATCTCAAATTGCATAAATATATGAATTTGTTAATTTATTTTATTTTGATAATTTTTTTTTAAATGGGCATATTTTTAATGATTCAAGATATTTTTATGCTATATTTTATAACTATTTGATTAATTAGTAGAAATATAGTTTAAATGACTTTTATTTAATTCCAAATTTGTTTAAGATGAAGATTTTTTTTTGAAAAATAATGATATTGTGAAAAGTGTAAAACTACCAACTATTCTCAATAATTTCTTTAACCTCACACACACACACACACACACACACATATATATATATATATATATATATATATATATAAAATTTTACTTGATAATAATTGTTTGTAAGAGTCACTTATATAATTCCATCTTCTATACCCTCAAACTTCAGAGATGATTATCTATGCAATTTGAAATAAATTTTTGATTTGATTTTTACATATTTATGTGCGTATATAGATCTCTTTATACACTAATAAACAAGATATTATGTCCATCATTTAAGATATTGGACTAAATATTAATATGTATCCTTATTCATGTGGACAAACTTTTGATCTTATTATTATTCATAAGATAAATTCAACATTTATCATTCAAACATAAGGGATTTCAAAATTTAATATATTTAATATATTCAAGGATGGCTGACTCCAGTTTATTTATAAACAAATTTGGAATTAAATAAAATTTATTTAAACTATATTTTCTACTAATTAATCAAATACTTGTAAAATATATAAAATATGTGCAAATCATTAAAAATATCCCTATTTATAAAATTTTCATCAAATTAAATTAAATTAATAAATTCATATATTTATGCAATTTGAGATAAAATATTAAGAATTTAATAAAATATTGATCGAGAGAATGCGAGACTTATATAAGTATCGGAAGGTTGGAGTAGCTCCAATGACAGAAAATAGTGGAACCTAAATTCAACCAAGTTGACAAAATATTTTAAGAAAATAGTTACATGTAAGTAGCCCATTTAACGGGTGATTTTCATGTAATACTATAAGTCTCCCGTCAAACGAACATATATATGTTTATGCGTTTGGAAAACCATGCAGAGAAAAATTTATGCCTAAATTTGATTAAACAAGACACAGTAATTAAAGAACCAACATGAGACACTAAAATTTTAACGTGGAAAACCTCAAAAGAGGGAAAACCACTGCTAATAAAAGATTCCACTATGTATCCTTTCTGAGTACAAAATCTTCCGATAACTGGATTACAATTCTATTTGAGAAAGGGACAATTGTGTAACAACGATCGTTTATAATAACATGTTGAGATGTCAGAAGCTGGGATCTTCAAGCTTTAGAGCTTTCTTCCTCCTCACTTCACTTTTCCTCTTCTTCCTCGATCGGACTCTTCCTCTTCCTTGCCTTCTCTTCCTTCCTTCTTCCTTGCCTTCTTCCTGCTTCCTTCCTTCACTTGTTGACTCTTCTTCTTCTTCCTTGTTTGTTCTTTTTCTTCACTTGCTTTTCCTTCTTCTTCACTTGTTTTCCTTCTTCTTCACTTCAGCCTTCCTTCTTCTTCACTTGCTTCACTTATTTTAGCTTAGCCCCCATGTGAGGAGTGAGGCCTATTTATAGATGGGAGGAGTATTCTAAGAAACTCATGCGTCTGCACCACTCCCTCGACGGACGGCTCAGAATGACTCCTTCGATCATTTGATGTATTTTGAGCATTTGATGCCCAAATGAAGTCGAATTATGAGATCTTAGGCTCATTAGATCCGCTCAGACGCCGATTTGACTATAAACACTCCACATTTGAGAGCTTTTTGGGATTTAATTGATGTCCCAAGATTCTGATATTTTAAGCTTGATCTCGATTTGTTTCGACTCAAAATCATATCGCTTTCAACATCAAGATTTGTGCTTTGAGTGGTATTTTGAGAGTTATATCGTTGCTATTTTGGGTGACATTAGCTTAATCATCCAAAAATATATGTGTCAAATGTTCAAAATAAAATGAAGTTTTAAGCTTGACATGGGCGCCTGGGCTCTATGCTTGGCGCCTAGAGCTGGCCAAGGAAGGGGAAGGCAAGGACGATGGCGTCTGCCGGGTCGAGGCGATTAGCGCTGGTCATGGCGGTCACAAGGGCGCTGGTTAGCACCATGCTCGGGCTATTCCGCGGATCGTTCAGCTATTTCACAGTCGGGCGCCATTTCTGCGAAATATTCCAGAATCTGCTCGTCGCTGGCCATTCCGCCAGAATCTCGGATCACGGCCATCCGGAATACCCCGTCAATGGCTGAGGTCTAACGCTGGCACAGCCATATATACGGCATACATTCATACTGGCTGCTCCTGTCATGGCCAAGCATGGTCATGGCTACCATGTCACTGGCTCATACACGGCCGGCCATATACATATACGTCATTGGCCCACATCTGGCCAGAAATTGGGCGTTTTGAACCGCTTTTGAGGGTTTTACCCTTTTATAGGTTATAAATACCCCTAGGATGAGAGGGAGAGGCACATTTTCCTTCTCCCTTTCTTCTTGAGTGAGTGTTCTTTGGAGGTGATCGAGAGGCGATCAGGGAGGCGATCAAGGCCCACGCACGTGGCGACCTACGCCCGGCATCGCCCCGTGGATCGGGGGAAGGATCCCATACCGTGGGTTCCGGCTTCCGACCCGTTAATCGTCCGCTGATCGCCCGAGGCTCCCACGAGCCGTGGGTTCCGCTTCCGACCCGATCGGCCTGATCGTCCGTTAGAGGCATCAAGGCCCACGACGTCAGGTTCCAGCTCGGCCGCCCAGCATCGTCTGCCCGTTGGGGAGGCGGTCAAGGCCCAGCAGACGTCGTGGTTCCGGCCTACCGTCGGCTCGCCGGATCCCGGGTTGGGGAGGCGATCTCACGATGCCGTGGTTCCAGCTTCCGCTCGTCCGATGCCGTCCCGGATCGCCGTTAGAGGCGATGCCCACGCAGACGTCGCGGTTCCACCGCCATGCCCCGCCGGATCGTCGTTAGAGGCGATCAAGGCCCACGATGTCAGGTTTCCGCCGTCCGGCATCGTCCCGCTGGATCGCCCGTTAGAGGGCGGCGCCCACGACGTCGGGAGTTCCGCCCGCCTCGTCGGCATCGTCCCCGGATCGTCTGGGTTAGAGGGCGGCGCCCACTCTGCAGGTTCCGCTTCGTCCGGCATCGTCCCGCCGGATCGCCCGGGAGGTTATCAAGGCCTACGGACGCCGGTTCCTTCCTCGCCTCCGCCATCCCCGGCCGGATCGTCGTTAGAGGCGCCAAGGCCCACGACGTCCGGTTCCGCGTGCCTCCGGTTTCGCCCCGCCGGATCGTCGGGTTAGAGGCGGCGCCCACCTGCATACTTTTTCTTGTAAGAAACTTCGATGGAAGGCTCAATAGTTGAAAATTGTCAAGACGGCGGGGAAGTATCAGTTAAGAACCATTGTCCTCATAACTCAAAAGTTTGGTGATCGAGAATTT
This sequence comes from Cymbidium sinense, assembly GCA_021442155.1. NCBI lineage: Eukaryota > Viridiplantae > Streptophyta > Magnoliopsida > Asparagales > Orchidaceae > Cymbidium > Cymbidium sinense. The sequence continues at coordinate 218,869,645 of CM038216.1, forward strand.
TACCCAAACCGGCGCTGAGAGTCAAAAGACACGCTCTGCATCGAGGGTGATGGTCAAGAAAACTCAGTATGGCGTGGACGATATATATTGTCACATCAGATAGTTTGATGGTGTTTCGCAGGAAATTTTTCTTCCCCAATGAGTTGGTGGCTATTGTGGCTAAAGTCACTGAGCGCTCCCGCTGGTACTTTACTATTTCCGATGACTCTTCGTTGGATCACGATTCCCTTTGGCTCGATGATTGAGATTTTCAAAAATGTGGCGTGGCTTTGATGCAATTTTCGCTTGAGCTTTAATGGTCATTATTGGTTTGACAACTTTTTAGCATGGGGTTACTTTGAACATTGAATACTTGTCAATGTGTAGATTCACATGTGATGCTCAAGCGCTTTCTTATCGAGCTATAAAGAACTGGATAGAATTTTCAGACGGATCCGCCCAAAACTTGGTCTACCGATTTTTTATGAAGAATGAGTGGGGCCTTCAGAGATGGGGAAGATTGAATGATCTTCCGATCCGCCGCCGATATCGAGGATGATATTCTAGCAACTCTTAATATTCCCGATGTGCTTGCAACATGAGTTGCATTACATCAAGAAATATATAGTTGAAGATAGGATGTTTAAGGTTGGTCTTTCCATCCGTGAAGGTCTCTCATGCTCTGAAGAGAAAGGTGAAGTTTTCCTCATACTCATAGGGTTCTCTCGAAAGCCTATCACGAATCATGCAAGAATGTTCCATCTTTACGTAAAAGAGGAGACTCGTCAAATGGTTGTCGATATGTGGAGATGACGCTCACTTAACATCGAGGGTTTAGCTTCGACTCATGATGGGGAGTGCTAGTCGCAAATTCTGAGGAGGTATTAAATCACATATGTGACGCCAACGCGATGAATTGGTGCGTTATTTTTCCTTCCGCCTATTCTTCCTTATGTAACATTGGCCGATGATGATTTTTTTTTTTTCGTGTAACCGGGCCGTTAGACGATGGCTCATTTGGTGTCGCTTAGATGAATGGAATCAATTTGTGAAGATAAAATATTCATGAGGCGAGTATGAGAAGGATGAATGCTAAAGCTAAAGAAGTGGTGACCTTGGAGGGTCGCTGACCGAGTGTAGAACTGAGGCGAATATGTCGACTTTCTTTCTCCGGTCGAGGTGGAGCGCTCGTGATGAGTGATTGAGGCGAGCAGGACTCATAAAGAGAAGAGGATCGTGGCACTTGCGGGGATAAGAAAGCATTACAAGATCATCTTCAAAGGAGCATAAAATGTCGAAGCAAGCGAGATCGCTTCGTAGTGGAAGACTTCAAGAATTCCGGCTTATCGCGGGCGCTATTGAAGACTTTATCCGTGAGGCTCGAACCATATCTTTGATGTTGAAGTGAAGGACTTGGAGCGTTTAGAGGAGGGCTTCATCCGAGGGTTCCGAAAGGAATTCGGCGGTACATCGCAAGACCGGGCCAAAATTGAGGATATATCTCCCAAGATCCCAAGATCCTTCACCGATTCGAAGAGTTGTGAGTGGGCTCCGTGAGTGTCTCCTAGTGATGATGAGGATATCGATATTATGGATCGATTGTGATGTCATTCTTCATCGCTGGTTCTATGTAATGTCATTATCGTATCGATCTTAATTTCTTATATCATCATATTAATGTCAATGATACCGGATATACCTTCTTCTTTACCTTTTTTTTTTTTTTTTTTTCACCATTCGGATAATTGGTCAAAATATTATTTGACGCTACAAATATGGGTGAGTTGGATCCAGAGATTTTGACCCATCCGGGTTGTTTGTCGAGTGACCCATGACATTAACATGTGAGTGTGGTACAAAGTTTTGACCTTTCCTAGGTTATTGGAATATTATTCGCCGACGCTAACCCGCGGGAAGAGGCCGTGGAAGTCCACCAAGGACCTTTTGACCTTTCCCAGTTGTTTGTCGAGTTTTGCTCGATGACATTAACCCGTATGGAAGAGGCCGGAAGTCCACAAGGACCTTGACCTTTCCGGTTGTTAGTCGAGTTTTTTACCGGCGACGCAACCTGCATGGAAGAGGTCGGAAGCCACCAAGGACGTTTTGACCTATCCTGGGTTGTTAGTCAAAGTTTTTACTCAATGACGTTAACCCGTATGGAAGAGGTCAATCGAATCCGAGGTCGACGGCGCCATAGGCGGCTACACAATGGCGACGATGAGGCTAAGATTGCCGATGGTATGGCAAGTGACCGGCAGTAAGTCGGGCGACATGACCGCTACAAGGGTTGGCGGCCGACGGGGGTGGTTGGCAGCGGTAGTCGACGGCCAACGGACGAAGATCTTTGACCTATCCAAGGTTGTTTGCCGAGTGTGACTCGATGACGCGCTAACCAGATGGAAGAGGTCCCATCAAGTCCCCTCGATTGATCATGTCCCAATTGAGATGTAACATGAGTTGTATATTTCAAGTGGGAGGAAAAGTAAAGAAAAGCAAATCTTGTTAGAACAAAGTCGTGAATTCACTAGTTCAATGATATAATCATAAGACACCTGCAATGGGCTTTAAGAGAAAATGACAACAACAACCGCAACAACAAGCTTTAATCCTAGGTGGGGTCGTTATACAAGGATGAAATGATGACGAGATAAAGTCATAATAATTATGCGAAGAGTTACCGATAATATTTTGAAGATTCTTAGTATTCCAAGTTCGAGGTAGTTTTTCCTTCGGATCCTCGAGCTTGAACGCTCCTCGACCTATGACCACATACGGACCATCCCAGAGGTGAGAGTTTATTGCGGCGAGGGCCTTTGCTCAGCCTCGAGACTTCAGACCAAGTCACCCAGTGATATGGACGAGATTTCACTCTTCGTTGAAGTGGCGAGCTACCCGCTGATAGAAGTCCAAGTGGCCATATCCCGAAGTTTCGGAGTAGGTCTAGTGTGCACGGAGTTTTTCTTCATTACTTCCATGATCAAAACTGGACTCTTGGACTTGGAACCCGATATCCACCATGATAGCTTCGTACCAAAACACAAGTTATACCTGGTGTCTCCCCAGTGCGGACGGTGCGGTAGGCCCAAAGAACATTGGGAGCTCATCAACCCATTGCCCCCTGCCTTCTCAAGACGTGTTTTAGTCCTTTGAGTATGGTCCATTGGTAACTTGGTTTGCCCATTAGTTTGAGGATGTGCTACCAGATGCAAATGAATGTGAAGATCTTTGCAAAAGGACGAAAGACTTCAAGAAATTGAGTTCCATTGTGATGATCTTTGCAGAAGACCGAATCGACATATTATATTTTTTCCACAAATTGTTTGGTATTTGCCTGTGATTTTAGCAGTGGTTCGCCTCTACCCATTTTGTGAAGTAGTCAACGGCTAGAATGATAAATTTTCGCTTGCCGATGCTATTGGAAAAGGTCCCATGATATCAATCCCACTGAGCAAAGGGCCATGGGCTTTGAATGGATGAGAGTTCTCGATGCATGTGAGGGAGGTTAGAATGCAATTGACAAGCATTTCTTTGTGAATTCCAATCTTGTTTCATTGTAGGCCAATAAAACCCTTGCCTCATGATTTTAAGGGCCAATGCTCTTCCTCCAAGGTGTTCCCACATATTCCCTGAGTGAACCTCTTTAACGCAATCGCCTTCTCAAGGTGGAAGGCATTTGAGATATGGACCAGAAAGCTCGCTTGTATAGTTCACCTCCAATAATAGCAAAGTTTGAAGCTTGTCTTCTGAGACGAGTTATGAAGTTGGATCTTCGTGAAGGGTCCCTTCTTGTAGAAAAGATAGAATCGGGTTTATCCACCTAACGCTTCCTTTTCCTCATCAATAGTTTGAATTATCCATGGCCCTTGGATACTAGGAAAATGTATTTCTTCAACATGCTTTCTCTTAAATAGATCTCGTGGTAGAGGTAGCAAGCTTAGCAAGAGCCACCAGTATTCTTCTCTCGTAGTATGTGGATGATTTGATGTGTCTTGAAATGAGTAAGAAGAGATTTTACCAAGTGGAGATATTGCACTGAGGATTATGAGTATTAAAATCTCCTCCAACTTGGGAGGCACAAGTCGGGAGTCGGCAGAATTACTAAGTTTTGGGCCGCACAATGGCGAAGTCTCAACCCCGGAGAGCCTCATATTCGCCATGTTATTAGTTGTGGAATTTTAAGCGAAGTCCATACTCTAGGTATTTTTGGGGAAACAAGTAGATTCCGCACTGACAAGACTTCCTCAAGCTCCATCAACCAGAGAGTCCATCGAGGAGATGAAAGACACGTAGATAGCTCTTCTAGAGTTGGGTTGGTGCATTCCATAAAGTCCGCAAGTATTTGAGACTTTATGGCAGGTAGAAAATTTATATCAAATTCTCCCGCTTGCACCATTTGATCAATCTTCCAGATGCTTCTGGTTTCTGTAAGATGGCCCTTAATGGTAAATCAGTGTAAACGCCGATGGTGTGAGCTTGAAAGTATGGACGCAATTTTCGCACTGAGAAAATTAACGCCAGAGCCACTTTATCTACAAATGGATAACGACTTTCTATATCAGAGAGAATTTTACTGACGTAATAAATTGGTTGTTGTGCCCCATCTTCTTCTCGCACTAAAACTGAGCTTATTGCGTGGGAAGAAACCGCAAGATATAAGTATAACGCTTCCTTGAATAGGTTTGGATAGCGTAGAGATGCTAGATATTCTTTTAGTTGCTCAAAAGCATACGACATTCATCGGTCCATTGAAAATTATTATTTTAGCTCCTTCAATATTTTAAAGAATGGCAAGTATTTGTCCCAACGAGCTAGAAACGATAATGCACTAATTCATTCAAACGTTGAACGCCTTTTGATATTCTTCTGAGGAATCATATCTTGGAGAGCTTTGATTTTTTCGTGGTTAGCCTCATCCCACGGGTGAGTTACCATAAATCCAAGAAATTTTCCGACGTAACCCCAAAAGCACACTTGGTTGTTAAGTTTATGTTATAGCCGAAGGAGGTCAAAGCATGCTTCTAAGTCCAAATATGTTGTGACTTTTCTAAGCTTTTCACTAACATGTCATCCACATATACCTCCATCAGGTGGCAGCAGTCTTTAAAACCTTATTCATGAGGCATTGATAGTAGCACGCTTTTTTAATCCAAATGGCATGACTTGGTAACAATATAAACCTTTATATGTTTGAAACGCCAGAGCCTCTTCATTCAGTTCATCTTTATTTGATTGTACCTTAATAAGCATCCAAAACGAGCATTTGATGTCCCGATGTAGGCCCACCAATTGATCGATTCGAGGAAGAGGAAAACTATCCTTTGGGCAGCCTTATTAAGATCAAGATATAATCAACACACATCCTCCATGTTCCATTTGTTTTTTAACCATGACAATATTTGCTAGCCATTGGGTAATGCACTTCTCATGAATCCCGCTTCTATGAGCTTGTTAACTTCTTGTTCAATATCAAGACGATCGGTGCAAAACTCCGCTTCTTTTGGATGATTGGTTTGAACGTTGGATTAATTTTGAGGGAGTGCGTGATTACATCGACGCATATCTGGACTCCAAGCAAATATGTCTTGATTCAAGAAATTTATATACTTTTCCCTTTGTTCTTCAGTAAAGATCCCACTTGCCTCGTAATGGTTGGTCATCCGATAATATTGAGAGTAAATCTTCTGGGAAGCTTTTGAGGTACTCTTTCATCTCGAAAGTTAAGATCTTCGATGTCAAGGTGATGGAAGGGCGCGTTGAGCTTGTCGAGATAACATGATTGAGCCGCCTGATTTCCACAAACCACCCCAACTCCACGGGGTAGGAAATTTTATCTTCGATGAGGCAATCAAGTGATAGCACCAAAAAATTGATTGGAGGCCTCAAGATTGCATTATATGAATCGACTTCACCACCATGAATTGTATTAAATGAGTCACTTGTCGGGAATTCTCAGGGTAACAGGAAGAGTGATTGTCCCTTCGCCTGCATCGGGTGATTATCAAACCCATATAGTGGTCCAAAATGGTTGGAGCTTTTGCCTAGCTAGCCCATGTTAAGAAAAGTTGAGTAAAATAAGACATCGAATGTAACTCCCATTATCGATCAAAATTCTTTTAACGTTATAACAAGGATCACCGATCCCGCTACCGATGACAAGTGGATCTTGATGAGGATATGGACTCCTTCTAAGTCAGTCATTGAAAGTGATGGAATGATCAATACGACTTCTTCAACTCGGTTCTTTGGAGGCGATGAGAACTTGATTATGTAGTATCGATCCTCCCGCGATTGTTTCAATTTCTCCAATTATTTGATGATTATTTGGTTGTTTTTGTGATGAGTTGCCCCCCAAACGGAGGTGTGTTTGTTTGAGGTGGTCGATTCTTCACAAACGACGTAGTATCCTTGTTGAATGAGTCTCGATTTCTTCCTTGAGTTGTATACATGCTTCAGTATGTCCACGCTTCATGAAAATGACAATATTGCTCCCCGATTTCAATTCGGTTTCAATGGATGCGCCACTTGATATGTTCTTCATTGCGAATAGCCATCAGGAGGTTAACACGAGATGTGTTCACGGTGTGTATGTCTTTTCCGGCGAGGTTCACGCTTGATATGGGGGAGATCATGACTACCTTGTCGCTTCTTTTGATGGGCCTGGTCCACATTTCTGGGTGTTTTATGCTTTTCCGATATTGTTCAAATTGTTTCATGGGCATTAATAGCTTCATCGGGAGATTTGTGCTTCTACGATGAACTAAGTCGGCATATGAGCGACCGTGTCCCGCATTAATGACTAATGTTCCTGACGAGTCCTCCAAGGAAAACTCCTCTTAATAGTTCGTGGTCTACCCTGTGTATTTGGCGAGCTTCTAAGGAGAACCTGGAAGTATTCTTTGAGTGATTCCCCTCGCTCGTCAATGGAAAGATGGGAGGAATCTTTAATGATTCGATTTGAAATGAACTGTTCCACAAAGAACCTGGCGAGTTCGTTAAAGGTATGGATGGATCCCTTTGGAAGAGAGTAGAACCACGCGAGCTTGCCCTTTGAGGGTAACGGAAAGACGACAGCAAAGGTGTCGAGCTCGTGGATATGCATGATAGTCCTGTAATGGTCAATGTGTTCGTGTGGGTCAGTTGCCCCATCATAGGAATCAATGCTCGGAAGCTTGAAACCTACGGGAATTGGGTGTTGAAGAATGGCTTCAGCTAAAGGTGAGGACTCCTCATAACCGCGGTGTGGGTGAAGATGATTTCTGTCTTGAAGGTGAAATTCATCTTGTATTAAGCGTACTTGCACGAATGTCATGATGATTAACAAGATGAGCATTTGAAGCTATCAACAACGATCGGTGGATTAGTAACGCTGAGCCGCCGATGGATGAGTGGAACTAGCGTCAAGGAGATCACGTACGCTCCATGGAGGAACTCCTGTCGGAGGATTAGCGTTTGACCTCCTCCGGGAACGACATCGATCTGGGGAGATATGTTTGCCGTAGTAGCTTGTAATCCTTGCAAAAGTCGGATCATTTTATTTTGAGACTCCTCCATTCGACGGACACCATCTTCCAAAGAGATTCGCCCGCCTCAACTTGCCCTTGGTTCGTGGATGGGTTTTGAGAATGACGGAGTTGGAGCGGAAGCTCCAGACGGTTGCCTATTGCCATAACGAGATGTTCACTGAATTGTGGTTGAAGAGTTTTTCTTCCCACGACACGCCAAACTGCTATGTCGGAAAACTAGCATGAGAGTAAAATTTATGCCTTAGCCTTGTTGATTAGTCCAGCGCACACACAGGTAATTAAAGAACGAACATGAGACACTCCAAAATTTTTAACGTGGAAAACCTCGAAAAGAGGGGAAAAACCACGGGGCCTAGCCCAGTAAAAAGATTCCACTATGTATCCTTTTCAGAGTACAAAATCTTCCCGATAACGGGATTACAGAATTCTATTTGAGAAAGGGACATGGTAACAACGATTTATAATAGTTGATGTTGAGATCTTGGTAGCTGGATCTTCAAGCTTTAGAGCTTTCTCTTCCTCCTCACTTCACTTTTCCTCTTCCTCGATCGACTCTTCCTCTTCTTCCTTGCCTCTTCCTTGCTTCAGCCTTCCTTCTTCCTTGCCTCTTCCTTTTTCAGCTTCTTCTTCTTCCTTGTTTGTCTCTGTTTTCTTCACTTGCTTCTTCCTTCAGCTTCACTTTCCTCTTCTTCTACTTGTTTTAAATTTTCCTCTTCTTCTTCACTTGGTTCCCTTCTCATTTATGGTCCCCATGTGAGGAGGGAGGCCTATTAGATGGGTGATTCTAAGAACTCATGTCTGTCAGACCATCCTCCTCTCGACGGATCCTGGGGAATGACTCCTCATTTGATCATTTTGAGCATTTCGATGCCCAAATGAAGCTCGGAATTATGAGATCTTAGGCTCATTAGATCCGCTCGAGACGCCGATTTGACTATAAACACCCACATTTGAGAGCTTTTTTTTGAGATTTAATTGATGTCCAAGATTCTAATGATATTTTAAGTGCTTGATCTCGATTTGTTTCACTCAAAATCATATCGCTTTCAACATCAAGATTTGTGCTTTGACTGGTGGTATTTTGAGAGCCATATCAATTGCATTCTCCATTAGTGCTTTATTTCTAAAGAATACACAAAAAATAAAATATTAAGATATGTAAATGAATAAAAAACTGTGCAATATGTACATAAAGTTTTCTTTCTTTTTTTTTTCTTTTATTATTCTTTTATTATATGCTAAGTTTTTTAATAAAGGAATGCTACAAAAATTATAATTTTACGTTCAGAAATATACAAAAAGAATATGATGTTGAACGAAGTGGGCAGCATAATGTTGATTATTCACGTCTAAAAATATTCCATCGACGACATGCGCTAAATATGATTGGAGAGTTAGCTTAACTAGGACTTTACTTTGCTTGACTAAGACTTTATTTTGCTTGACTAAGACTTTACTTTGCTTGACTAAGACTTTAATTTGCTTGACTTGGAAATAAAAAAATTTAAAAGAGATAAATCTGAACGAGTACGAGATGGAGATATATTTCTTGTAAGCTCTAAAGGTGCCACAGGTATCAGAGCTCCTGTGAAATAATAACAAGAATCTAAAAATAGATTCATGAAGTTGTGCATGGAAGATTTTTTAATCAGTGTGAGGCTCCTCATAGCTCTCTTCCTCTTGCTTGTATACTCAGATCTTTCATATTCACTCTCCTCCATTGCTGCCAATAACAATGCAACAGATTATAAAACACTTGTTTGTTTCAAGCATCAACTCTTGAAGCAGCACCAGAGCAACTCTTCTTCTTCCGCCACTTTAATTCTGAGCTCATGGGGGAACGACACCAATAAGATTTTTTGCTCATGGGAAGGGGTCACATGCGGCAAGCTCCCTGACAGAGTCACAGCTTTGGATCTCAGGTCAATCGGCTTGATAGGTCCTCTTCCTACTTGTACATCCAATCTCACCTTCCTCAGAAGGCTTGATCTCAGAACAAGTCATGGTGAGATCCTCCCGCCTATGCATCTCAGAATCTCAACTGAGGCCAATTCCCTTCAAGGAGCATTTCCTACCAACCTGAGCTCCGAGCTTATAGCCCTCGACTTGAGCAGAAACAATTTCTCTAGTAAAATTCCCTCTGCCTTCTTCTTGTCGAAGCTCAAATACCTGATCATTAACTACAAAGACACCATCCCAACTTCTTTGGGAAATCTTTCATCCATAGAAGATCTCCACATGTTGGCCAACAATCTCGAGGGTGCATTCTGCACAAATTGAAGCTTCACAAATCTAAGAATTTTAAGTCCGAGTTTGAATAACATCACGCATCATCCCTTCTTGTATCTTCAATCTCTCGCACTTACGCGTGCTTTCTTTGAGCCAAAATAGTCTCTCTGGTGACCTTTCCACCAGCATCGAAAGTACTCTTCCCCACCTAGAAACCCTATATTTAGGTAGTAATATGCTCCGGATCTCTAATTGAGAAGCTCTCATTAATTGTACCGACCTCGTGCATTGATATGGTAGAAAACAAACTCACGAGACTTAGCTAATCTTGGAAATTTGCGAATCTCATTCACCTTAACTTAGAATCAAATGAATTTGAATCTGATGATGCAAAAAGCTGGAATTTTATTGATTCTCTAACCAACTGCACTGGCTTACAAAGCCTTAGTCTTGACTAGAATGAACTTGGGGGTGTTCTGCCAAAATCTATTGCCAACATTACAATCCAGCTCAAATTCCTCGCAATTGGAAGAAACCATATATCAAGAAGCATCCCATCCGAAATATAGAAGCTCATCAACTTGAATACGTTGGGAATGGAGCTCAACAATCTCACTGGAGACATACCACACAACATTGGGAAGCTTAAGATGTTGCAAGAGCTCTCTTTTGGCACTAACAGACTTACGGGAGCCATCCCTCTCTCCATGGAGAACCTCACCAGCCTCAGCGAATTGGATTTTGGCGATAATCAATTAATAGGAGTCATTCCTTCAAATATTGAAAATCTCAGCGGCCTAAATTCCTTGTGTCTCGAACATAACAACCTTGTAGGTACTATTCCTAAAGAAGTTTTAGGCATTTCTACATTATCGCTATCTGAGCTTGGCTGGCAACAATTTTGATAGGGCGATTCCCCAAGAAGTTGGCAAGCTCGTGAGTCTCAATGTGCTAGATCTTTCTCACAATAAATTCAAAGGCATGATACCACAAACACTCGAAAGCTATCTAATGCTAACCGAACTATACCTGGACAATAACTTGTTTTATGGCCCTATTCCTACTGTTGTAGGAAAGCTGCGGAGCTTAAAAAAATTAGACCTTTCTCGAAATAACTTGTCAAGGGCCATTTTAGATTCTCTCCAAAATCTCAACTTGCTCAACTTGTTGAATCTATCATATAACAGTTTTGAAGGTGAAATGCCAACTGTTGGTGTTTTTAAAAATGCAACGGCGATCGATCTCGATGGAAACACTAAGCTATGTGGAGGGATTCATGAACTTCACCTTCCTGCATGTGTCGAGGATTTTGTAAACAATAACAAAATGAAGAGAAGGCTTCATCGTGTTCTCAAGATTTTGTTCCCAATCTTAGGTGCACTCATATTCTTCCTATCATTTGCTGCTATTATGCACTACTACAGGTATAAAATACAACATAAGAGAAGGATAAATGCTTCACGCGGAGCAGTTATAGAAGAACCATTTACAATAATTTCTTATGCGGAGTTAGTTAAAGGAACAGACGAGTTCTCTTCTGCTAATCTTATAGGAGAGGAAGATATGGGTCGGTGTAGAAAGGCGCGCTGCACCAAGGCCAAATAATAGCAGCCATCAAAGTGTTCGACCTCGACATACGAGGAGGCTTGAGGAGTTTCACGGCTGAATGTGATGCTTTAAGAAACATGGGACACCGTAATCTTGTGAGAGTCTTGACATCTTGCTCGACCATTGATTTCAATCGCAAAGATTTCAAAGCTCTCATATTTGAACTCATGCCGAAGGGAAACTTTGACGTGTGGCTGCACCGAGGAGATTCGACTTATGGAAGAGTTTTTCTTCAACTGGAACAGAGGTTGAACATCGCCATTAATGTCACTCAGGCTTCGGAATATCTTCACCATAGTTGTAAGCCACCTATTATTCACTGTGATATGAAGCCAAGCAACATCATACTTGATGAAGACATGATAGCTCATGTAGGAGATTTTGGGCTAGCAAGAATTCTTTTTGAATCTATAAGCATACCTCTCCAAAAGTCAGATAGTAAGGGTTGGATTAAAGGAACTATTAGTTATGTTGCCCTAGGTGAGTACTTTTCTAAGCATTATGATATACCTAAACTGAATTCTTCAACCTCCCTTGAATTGTTAGGAATAGAAAACCAAAAAAGACAGATCAAAACTATGCAAACAAATAAATTTTAAAAACATACAATTACTGAATTTCTCCATCTTATTTTCAGAATATGGAAGAGGAGCCCATCCATCTAGCTCGGGAGATGTTTATAGCTTTGGAATCATACTATTAGAAATGCTCACTGGAAGGAGGCCTATTGATGATATTTTCAAGGATGACTTAAACCTTCATAATCTCGTCGCAACGGCTTACCCCCATCGGTTAACTGATATTGTTGATCCTAAAATATTAGTTGAAGAACAACAAGATGCAGACATGAGCAGTGTGGTAGAAGCAAGAAGAAATTATAGCAAAAGCGTCATAGAGTGCTTGCATTCTATAACAAAGGTTGGCCTTTCATGCTCAGCTACTTCACTTGAGCAAAGACTTTGCATGAGAGTTGTTGTGGCAAAATTGCATGCAATAAGAGCTGCCTATCTTCAATCCAGAGAAGGTATGGGAGGAGGCCTTTGAAGAGATAGGCAAGCTGCAATCGCATCTTATAGTTAAGGAATGTAATATATATAATATAATTTTGTTGTATTGTCCTGTAAGCACTATATAACAAAACATTACAATATCAAATGATGTCATAGTTAACAGCTTGTTTGTTGAAAGTATAATTAATTAGATTAAAGCATATTTTAGAAACTAGTAAATTTGATAAAAATAAAGATTGATTTAAGTTTCTTGTGATATTGGAATCAAGTTCTTGTGAGAAGAAAATGAAACAATTATTGTAGGGATGAAAATAGCTCGAATTGCTCATCAACATCCCTATTTTTTATAGCAAAGAGTGTACATTATCTTATTTTAACCTAAAAATTAAACCAAACTAAATTTTTTGAGCAATTTAATTTGATTTTGAATTTAAAATTTATATTTTGATTTTAATTCAAGAAAAATTTACTTTTTATTTTTGGATTTGCTTATTAAAATTTTTTTGGATGGAAGTAACTAAATCAAATTTATTTAATAACTTGGTAAAATTTTTATAGCCATCATAAAAGTTTGAAATATTTTTAGCGCATTAAAGTATATATATATATATATATATATATATATATATATATATATATATATATATATATATATATATATGAGATATATTATTTAGTTAATTGCAGTTAGAAACTAAAATTGATTTCTAATATTACAAATATTAATAAACAATTAATATATTTTAATATTTAGATAAATAAAAAATGATCATTTTAAAAATACATAAGAAAGCAAATTCATTTAAATATTAAAGTAGCACCTAACTTTTGGAAACATTTTTGTCACATTTAATGGCGAGAATGGTCAACCTAATATATTAACATATTTTCCAATAAATTTATCTTAATGCTGCAAATAAACTATTTTAATAAAAATAAATTAATAATATTTTTTAGAGTCCCTGAGGCGACCATCTAATAAGATATTGTCTATCTTGATTCATTTCCCCATATACCCATTTAATGTGGCAGCCTGTATATTTGTCAAATTATATATATATATATATATATATATATATATATATATATATATATATATATATATATATATATATATATATATATATATATATAAAAATATTTTTGTCTGCCCCATGTGGCCTTATCTCATTAGAATTTTTTTGTTGACGTTTTCTAAATTAAAATAAAAAATAAAAAATTCTGCTGTCGACCATAATATTTCAAGCAAGACAATTGAAAGACCTTGATCACATACATACTTAAATTAAAAAAAGAAACTTAAATTTATTTTTTGAATTAATTTATCTACTTTGAAGACACATAAAGAAGGCTATTGAAATAAATAAAGAAATTGATGCTCTTTAATTGGTTAACCGAGATTAAAATTTGTGGAGGATTGAGCAAATGAGATTTGAAATTTGTCTCTCCTATTTCGGTTTGATGTAAAATCGAGAGAGGGAAAATGGGGAAGCTTAGGAGCTTGGGGAATGGCTATGAGAGACTCTCCTTCACTCTCTCTGGCTCAAATGAAGGTGACTGATGCAATTCTCGTTTGAATTGAGGGGGTATACCCCCTCAAATGCTGAAGTGAATGGATGAGATTCAATCTTATTTTCTTCTTGACTGTGTGGGACCACAACTTGTCTCCATCAGGTCCACATGGCTTGCTGGAGTGAGGGAAGGCTTGGGAGGTGGCTCAATGTCTAATATGGTGTGGATTTCCTTTCTTTTATCCATAGGGTACTCAATTTGTATGGGAGGTGAGTCAACTCACCTCCCATTGGTCCATGGCTGACCTAGCTTGGGTTAGGTGGCCTTGGTGGGTTAGGTGAACCCTCATTTGGGTGAATGAGGGCTGTCAAAGTGATGGGAGAGTGGACTTGGCCATTTATGGGTAGAATCCAATGTGAAGAGTTTTTCCAATGGCCAATACCCTTGGGTGGGGTCCACTTTGCCTTTGGACAGACTTTGGGCTGACCTAGGGTCAATTTGGGTCAAGTTTGGTTAGCCACCAAGGTCCTACAGGTTGGTTTTAGGGGCTTTGGCTTCATTTGGTCAAATGGGTTCATATTGAGTTGGGTTGACCAATTGGTCAAATTAGGTCAAACCAAGACTTGGGTTAGGTTCAAATGATGATTTGAAGACTTTTAGTTCAAGTGGTTTCAATCAATTTGGCTTAGGTTTGATTTTGGCTCACTTAGATTCATATAGGTCAAATGGGCTAAGTTGACCAATTTGAACAATTTGACCAAATTGGGTTGGGTTAGGTGTTGGTTCATGTTCAATTGGTTAATTGAAAATGATTGTAGATTTTGGTTTGGATCAATTTCGATTTAATTTGGATTTTGGCCAATTTGACCTTTTAGGTCAATTTGGGCTAGGTTGGGTCAAGTTGACCAATTGGTTAAATTAGGCTCAATTATGGCTTTGGTCAAGTTCAATAAATTATTTGAAATGAACTTAAGCCATTGGTTGCAATCAATTTGGGTTAAATTGTGATTTGACCCATTTTAGCATTTTAGGCCAATTTGGGTCAACTTGGGTCAAATAGCCAATTGGGTTTGGTTTGGCTCAATTGAGGGTTTGGTCATGTTCAAACATTGATCATGAGTTGGTTTGAATTAATGGTTTCAATCAATTTGGTGTATGGTGGATTTTGGCTTATTTAGGTTTCGTTTGGACTAAAGGTTAACTTGGTCAAAGGACTTAATTGATTTGGTTTGACCCAATTGAGGTGATTGATCATCTTAGGGTGATTGTTGATCATGATATGAGATTTGGATGAGTTTGGTTCAATTCAAATTGGGTTGAATTAGAACTTGGCTCAAAAGGATTTTTTAGGTCACTTTGGGTCAAGTGGATCTGAATGGGTCAATTGATTTGATTTTAGCTTGATCCAAGTTTAGTTGAACTCATATATGAGCCTAGAATTGAAATATAAATTCAACTGTATCAATTTGAGGTCTAAATGATTTTGGTTCATTTAAAATTGTCAAGTCAAAAAGGCTAACTTGGGCTTGACTTGAGTTAGGTTTGATAATTATAGTTTATGCTTATATTTGGATAAGTGATTGAAGGAATGATTGATTCAATAGAAAATCCATTGGTTTTTGATTGATTTAGATAGGATTTAGCCAAGTACAAGGAATTGGCTAAAAAGGCTTGAATTAAGTTTTAGTTTAATTTTGGATTTCGCTTTGGCTATTTGAATTTATATTTCATGTATATTTGGGAATATAAATGAAGATATAAATGATTCATGATAAAATTTCTTGAGTTTGGTGTGATTTAGAAGCAAATTTGACAAAACTCATGGAGGTAGGTCAAAAGGGTTAAGGAGGAAATCAATTTAGTTTGATTTATTCTTGGTCATTGGATGGTGGGTTTCATTTAAATTTTTGAATATAAATGAATAAATAATTGATTTATAAAGAAGTCAATTGATTAGGGATAATTTGGGTTAATATTTGAGTAAACTTATGAAAGTAGGTCTATAAGACTTAAGGGAAGTGGGGAGGGATTTGGACTTGGAATTGATATTTGGGTTTCAATTATTTGGAACTGAGTTTGGATTTGGATTTGCTTTGAGTTGAGTGATTGAATTGATCTTTGTGAAAATCAATTAAATTGGGATTGATTTGCATTTGTCTAAGGCTAAGTCCACAAGATGAAATTAAAGGGCCTAGAAAGGGTTTTATATTCAATCTTTAGGTTTCATGGAGAAATCCTGAGTTCGAACTTGATCATGAGATTGATTATGAGTTTTGAAATTTTGGTTTGGGTTTGGTATGAATTTGAGGTTTGGTTTGAGAAGGAAAACATGGATTGGGTTTTGGCTATAGGGTAGGTAAGTCTTCATAAGTCCCTAAGGCATAACCTATTCTTATGGCTAACTCTTCTAAGTCTCTAGGCTTAGGTTAGTGTTCACCTAATCACTAGAAGTGTCTTAAAACTAAGAAGCTCTTAGTGTAAATAAGAGTCCTAGACTTATGATGAGGAAGTTGAAAACTCACTCCAAAAATGAGGTCAACAAAAAGACTCTCAATAGGTGTGGTGTAACTGACAAGGCACACTGCACTTATTGGCGTTGACCGAGACGATCAACAATGTCTGAAGGATCGCAAGCACTAATAAAAATGATCTACCCCTAAACTAAGATGTAGAAGGAATTAATATCTTAGTGCAATGTAACTTAACTTATGTGAAAGGTATAAGAGAGGAAGAATGGATTCTCTGAGGGATCAAGCATGTGAACCTTCCACTAGGGAAACAAGTTTAGGTTATATGAGTTTGATTTGATGAATGCATCCACCGGGGATATGATTTGGTCAGGTTTGCTAAATTTAGGTTTTGATTTAGGCTCCACAAAGAGGACTAAATGCTTGCACCTCGCTGGGGAGAAATTTGATTTGATCTGATTGGTTGGCATCCACTAGGTATGAGAATTTGATTTGATTTGTTTATGTTTTGGGGCTCCACTAGGGAGAGGATGCTTGATTTGATTTATGGTTTTTCTTTGGTTTAGCATCCACTAGAGATAAGAGTGGATGGATTTAATTTAGATTCCACTTGGGAAGGAAGGTGGATTTGATTAAAATGGTTCTTGTCGGTGTGCGATGGATCCACTAAGAAGGGGCTTCATCAGCCTTGTCTTGTCTCAAATTTACAAATTCAAAGAGAAAGTCTACCAGCCATGAGGTAGGACTAACGATCCTAAGGGTTTTCTTTCATTGTATAATGATCAAGTCAGGAAGAAAGTTTGTAGAATTATATCCTCCTAAATAAGGAACCAATAGGGTGATCGGTTGTTAGCACAATAAATCAAACCCGACCTAGAACAACTATTGAGTGAATGTGGCTGTGGACTCATATCAACTCAAAGATAGTCAGAATTAAATTCATTTTAATTTAACAATGGACCATGTCAGTGTGCGATGGATCCACTAAGGAGCTAATATCAGCCTAATCCTATTTTAGATTTACAAATACAAAGGGATGTTCTACCGATCGCGGGGTAGAGCTAACCAACCTAAGGGGTGCCTTTTGTTGTGCAATGGTCAAGTTAGGAAAAAAGCTTGTAGACTTACATCCTCCTAAACATGGAACCATTGGGGTGATCAATTGATAGCACAATAAATCAAATCAGACCTAGGGCTGCCCGTTGGTGTGCAACAGTCGTGCTGGAGAGAATGCATAATAGGCTTATATCTTCCAAAGCAAGGATGAACACTAGGGGACTCGTTAGTGGCACAACAAATCAAACCCAACTTAAGGTTGACTACAGAGAGTGCTGACCCGTGGACTTATCTTAACTCAAAAGTAGTCAGACGATTCCTATAGAGAGTCTTGTTGTAACTGCCTATAGAGAGTCTTGTTGTAACTGCCCTAAAGATAGGATGCCTGCTTGGAAAAAAGTATCGCTGGGGTGTCCTCCTAATCAATAAGCAAATATATATATATATATATATATATATATATATATATATATATATATATATATATATATATATATATAGACCGCATGACCACATGTGCTAGGGACCACATTGAGTAGGAGCTTATATTAGCTTAATCCTATCTCAGACTTACTCGACCAAGGAAGAATCTTCACACCCGCAAGGTGGAATCTCTAACCACAAGGGTGGTAACTAGGAAAGGGGGGTTGTCCAATCCAAGAGTAACCCAGGTAGTGTCTAACTAGGGTCGCTAAGAATGTGATCCAAATAGAGTACCAATAGGGGAGGTGCCACTTTGGGCTTCATCTAGGACCCTATCAAAGAAAGCTTATATGTATACGGTGGCCAACTCGGGGAGAAAGCTTGTAGACTTACATCTGTCATGGTGGTGTATCCACCGAGTGGGTCACTATCAGCATAGTGATAACCGATCAACCTATGGTGCCCATTGATTTATGATGATCAATCTGAGAAGAAGGCTTGTATACTTACATCTTCATGGATGGAAATGATCATTGGGATAGTTTGTCATCGACAGGACAGGTGCTATCCGACCTAGGGTGACTACTAAGTGGGGAGTTCCGTGTAAGGACTGGACCCAGGCTTGAAGTAGTCAAAAGGAAAGGAGCCACTAGGGGAATTATCCTAAACCTCAAATATACTCGACCCAGTCAATGCACGTTTGCTAGTTCAAGAAGAAAGTGTGCAGGTTTAGATCCTCTTAAACAAAGTCAACATGGGATAGCTTACAAGCTACACAGTAAGGCCTACCAAACTAATAAGGACCTCGTTGGTTTGTAGTGGTCAAGTTAGGAAGAAAGCTTGTAGAATTAAGTCCTCCAGACAAGGAGCCACTAGGGTGACACACTAGCAAGGTAGCATGTCAGCCCGACCTAGAGCAGCTAATGAGTGAGTGTCGTAGGGAGCTTTATCCCACATTAAAGTAGCCTAAGACAAAAGATATGTGCTTATTTTATATGTGGTGGTGTGTCATTTGTGTTGTTTCTGTGTTACTAAAGGATAGGATGATGCTTGGGTTTCTTACTCCTACTCTAAGCACGTCGTGGAGGATTTGCAAGCAAAGATATTTCTCACTAATATGAAGAAATGGAATTTGAGATGAAAAGAAATTTTATTGATAATTATTTTCAAACAATATTTATCGATAGTATTTCTTTAGGTAGAGTCCATTTATTGAAAGCATTAGACGCTCTCCCTTATAATTTATGAGCTAATAAGATCCTCCCTGGTAAGCCTTCTCTATGGAAAAAGGGCCTTCCCGAGTGGGTTCAAACTTGCCTCCCATCTTTTGATAGGCAACAATTAGTCTCCTTAGAACTAAAACAAGCTCTCATATGTAAAAGGTTCTGGGATGGACCAATTTGTTATGAGCATGACTCATTTTGGCTTTGAACAACTCGAGATTTTAGCATGCTCGGAGGTGTCTCCTCTCCAAACCTTCGAGCTCTTCTAACCGTAACTTGGCATTCTTCTCCATGGTAATATTACTACCTACAGCTATCCTTAGTGATGGGAGTTGGATTTCCAAAGGTAGAACTACTTCAGACCCATATACTAAGGAGATAAGGGTAGATTGAGTTGGAGTCTATATGTGGTGCGGTAAGGCCACATGACTTCAACTAACTCCTTATGCTATTGTCTCTTGTTGTCGTCGAGTGTCTTCTTCAATATTTGGATGGGAGTTTTGTTGAAGGCTTATGCCAAGCCATTTTCCCTCGGGTATTAGATGGTGGAATATCTCCAATCTATGTTGTGTCTTCGAGCAAAGTTGTTAATTTTATTGCTCTTGAATGTAATATCATTATCAAAAATAATTCATCGAGGCACCCGAACCTATATACGATATGGTTCCTGAAAAACTGGAGCACATGCTGAGCTGTAACCTCTCTAAGTGGGATTGCCTCCGCCCACTTTAAAAAGTAATCGGTGGTAGCTAGAATGAACCAATGACCCTTGGAAGAAGGAGGATCGATCGGACCCACTATGTTGGTACCCCAACACACAAATGGCCATGAAGCCAAAGTAGGATGTAGAATGTTGGGTGGTTGGTGTAGGACCACATCGTGCACCTGATATTGGTGACATCTCCAAGCTACATCCATGCAATCTATGATCATCGAAGTCCAGTAGTATCCTAGTCTCTTGATCTTGGCTTTCATCTTTAGACTAGATAGATGCATTCCGCACAAACTTGAATGCACCTCAGTCACCATCTTATGAGCTTCGTGTTTGTCCAAATAACATAACCACATATGATCAAAGGACCGCCAGTATAAGGTGTCATCCATTAGAGAGTAAGAAAGGGCTCTCTACTTCACTTGATGGGCTAATGACTTTTCTTGAGGTAGCTTGCCTATATTTAGATAATCCATGAATGGTTTTCTTCAATCTGACTCGTCATCCTTTTTAGTAATGTCAACCTCCCCTTTAATAGAGAGTCTTTCAATGAGTTCAGTGTCAATAAGGGATAAAACTTGTCTATTTGGACCCTTATTAGTATGGACTCATCTTCCAGACATGCCAACTCTTTAGCCAGCTTGGATAATGAATCTACTACTGGGTTCTCTCATCGAAGAATCTTGTAGATGGTAACCTTTAGGATTTGAGCCGATAATTCTATAGTGTATTTATGGTAATGATGGAGCCTAGGCTTTAGAACTTTATAAAACCCAATGATTTGGTTGATAACTAATTAAGAATCTTCGAAGATGTTGATACTCTGAAAGCATAGTGTACTGGTTAACTCTAGACCGGCAATCAGAGCCTCATATTTGGTTTTATTGTTGGTGCATGCATTGGACAGATGATATGAGAATCTCATCATATTGCAGTCTAGAGTTAGGAGAACTATTTCTATCCCTGTCTTTCCTTGAAGAATTGATGGTGGTTCTTCTCCTTTTTGAAAGGAAGTTGCACCATCAAAATACATTTCCCAGCTGTGAATGTTAGTGTCCCCTAAGTTCATGATTTGTTCATTAGGGAGGTCATCACTAAGTGGGGAATTAATAGGATGTGGGTGTGCTGCTAAGAAATCTTCTAGTACTTGTCCTTTCACCACACATGGGGTATGAAAGTGATGTTAAACTATGACAAAATCATGGACCAACGCAACAACCGTTCATATAGCATCGGCCGTGTCTTGAGATATTGCAGTGGATTGATTCTAGAGATCAAGTTCACCTTATGGGAAAGCATGTAATTACATAGCTTTTGGGATGCAAAGATTAAAGCTAGGCAGTGTTTCTCAATAGGTGGATAAATTACATCATTAGTGATTAGATGATGGCTGAGATAGTAGAGTGCATTTTCTTTCCCTTCATCATTGGTTTGGACCAACAAAGCATTAAGAGAGTCATCTAATGCTACGATATATAGTATCAATGGCTTGCCTAGGATATGGGTTACTAGAACTGGTGGCATCATTAGGTAGTGCTTGATATCTTCGAAGGCATGTTAGCACTTGTCATCCCACTTGAACTTGGCATCCTTTTTGATAAGTGATAAGAATGGTTGACATCTTCTTGACACGTTAGAAATGAAGCATCTGAGATATGCCAACTGCCCTTGAAATGATTTAAGTTGAGTTAGACTTTTAGAGGGTGACATTTCTAATATCATCTTGATCTTCTGAATAAATTTCTATTCCACGCCACCGTACAACAAGCACAAGGAATTTCCTGTAGTTACTTCGAATGCACACTTCAGCGGATTCATTTTAAGGTTAAATTGCCTTAACCATTTGAAACTACTCTCAAGGCAAAGTGATGGTCTTCCTTTTCTTTACTTTTGACTACAAGATCAGCGACGTAACATTTTACTTCATGATGAATGATTCGTCAAAGATCCAACTCATGGCATGCTGGTATGTAGCACTAGCATTTTAAGGCCGAAAGGCATGATCCTATAACAAAAGATTTTGATTGGAGTTTGAAACATAGTGTTTCTTCTATCCTTAGGGGCCATCTTTATTTGGTTATAACCATATGAGTCATCAATGAAAGAGAAGATCACATCAGATGAGGTAATGTCCACCAGCAGTTCTGGTATTGGTAGTTGAAATTTGTCATTTGTACATGCCTTATTTTGATCCCTAAATTTGATGCATATGTGAATTTGGCCATTCTTCTTCTTAATTGGGATAACACTGGCCAACCAGGTAGGATATTTTTTTTCTCTAATAAAGCCAGCATCGATTAGGTTCTTGACTTCAGAAATGACCCACTATTTAATGTCTAATCATAAGCATCTAGGAGCTTGCTTGATGGGGTTAGCACTAAGATCTATTACTAGTTTATGGACTACTACACTAGAAGATAAATCAGGCATCTCTTCATAGCTCTATGCGAAGTAGTCCTTAAACTTAGTTAACAGCCTAACTAATCCATTGGTTTTAGTAACATTCAACAAAGAACTAATGTTTGTCAGACGTGGATTATCTATAGTCCCTAAGTTGATTTCCTTGAGCTCATCGATGATTGATCTGACCTCCTCTTCAAACTCTAGTGGTGCATCTTTGACTTCAAACTCATTTGGATTATCTGAAGTTTCTAAACACACCTCCTCATATGAGTTAGCATGAATTGAAAAGAACTTATCAGACTTCAAATGATTGGTGATGACTAGGTAATGGTTGTCATCATCAATTGAACCCACTATACTAAATCCTAGTCTTAGTCTTGATTGAGATGTCTACTTTGGTTGTCCCATCAAAGTAGTTTGACTTATCTTTAGACCTCCCTTCTTTGCTAAATTAAGAACACAAGGTGAATATTAATCAAAAGGTAATTATATTAAATCTTTATATGAATAATCCTCAAGTTCTACATCAGCTTCCTGAGGATGATGCTCCCAAAAAGAACCTCTAAGTTTTCCCATCTGTGGATGACTTAGGGGCTCCTTTAACTACCAAACTCTCAACTTTCTGAGAGAAAGCTAAAGTTCCCAACTTACTCTTGACTATCTCATATGCAAACTTGGATACATTTATGCTTTGCTTTGGAGCCCGGTCTTCATCACTATCATGATCAAATGTCACTTTAAAAGAGATCTGTTGCTGAGAAGAGCTAGCTGGTGTGCTAACCACATAAGACTCATCCTCTGAACTAGATTCTAAGTCTATGTGGATAGCAGGTGTACTCCTGGTGGCTGGGACATACCTCTTATTGGGTGGCCAATATGGAGGCTTTCCACATCGAAGGCTGCCTCTAAACCATCCTCTACCTCTACTTGGTGGAGGTCGAGCCATCCTACCCATATGTTTGAATGGAGTAACAAACTATGGGTGGAATCTAATGTTAGGCTCTATATCTTTCCTAAGTCTATGTCTCGCTCTCTTTTATTTTCTTTTTCTATTTTTTTTCTTTCCTTTTTCTTTTTCTTTTTTTTTTTTCTTTTTGTTCCTCTTGGAGATCTTGACTAGATTCACAAGAATGGACTTGTTGATTTTGGGAAGTAAATAGGCTGCATTATAATATATACTGACCTCATGAATTATGAAGGGTTTGAGATCTTCTTTGATGCAATACTCAATTTCTCCTCTCATGAACTTTGTGCACTGATGTAGAAAGGATGGAACTATGTTGTTTTCATGTATCCATGGTCTCCTAAGCAAAGTATTGAAAGATGTATCCATGTTTAAGTTATGGAACTTGGCTTCAGTCTTCCAATCATCTATCTCTAATGGCAACACCCTCTCACCTTATTCATTGAATTCTCTCAACATCATCCTCTCTTTTTGGAGTTTAGAGATGTCGATCCTCAAGTAGACAAGGGTTCTTAAACTCATAATATTGACTGATGCACCTTGGTCAACTAGAACTCTGGATAACCTCTATCTTCCAACGTCCACTATGATGTAAAGAGGGTGGTTGTGCTTGGTCGTTCCTAGAAGCAAGTCTTCATCATTGAATGTAACTCCTAGGATGTCCTTTGAGCTGTGTGTCTCCTCTTCAGTAGCAGTCAATTGAGCTAAGCATATCTCTAGATCAAGAAGAGCCCTGATTAAAGATTCTCTCATCTCTTTGGATAAGGAAGGGGCATCATATATGCTTAACTTAGCTGGAAACTTTCTAAGATGAGCCAAGGAATTGTAATCAACTCTGACCTAGTCCTCTACAAGCATATCCATAGGTGGAGCATCCTGTGGAGGGGTTATCTACTTACTAGAACCAATGACTTGTTTCATGCAAGCTTATATAAATAACTACTAGAACCAATGACTTGTTTACCCTTATCATGAGATGCTACCCTAGGAGGTAGAACTTTTTCACTGTGCAAGTTGACTTCAGTGACTTCTTGAAATGATCAACTTGTGGAAAGTTCTACCTTCTCATCAGGTATACCTATAACTTCTCCTATGGGATCCTCAAAGTCAGTTGACTCCAAGTCAACCTCAAGAGGTGAAGCTGACTGATTCATAAAGGAAAAATCCATTTCTAAATCAAAAGATAGTGGATCAGAATGACTAGAGCTATTATTATTATTTTCTAGACCTGGAGAGTTTTCAAAAGGAATAAAATCGAAAGTATCAAAAGTGGACAAGATGTAAGTGAAAGCTTTCTTCATTAATTTTTTTTTGGGTGGAGGTACATGAAAGAAATCCAATAAAGTAAGTGGGGTAAGGGATTTAATGCTCTTATCTGCTGACATAATTCTCTTGCTGGTAGAAGAGGAGCTAGTGGAGGAAGAAGTAGTAGTAACTATGGATGGAGTGCTGGACTCAGACGGTGGTTGCGCTACTAAACTATCCCATGCAAGTAAGGTGGACTGCTGCTGCTACTGATGGGCAGTCACCATTTTCAGGTTGTCTTTGGCAACTTGCAAACCTTCCTTGGTGTTAGAGGTTTTAGCTGCCTTAGGCACCTATAAGGAGAGTTTCTTAATTTTTAAAACTACCTTTTTAGAGGTTCAAGATAAGGCAATATCCCAACCTTCTTTTGTCTTAAGAGGATCACAGGTTTCCCCAAGAATTACCCTAATAGAACTGGAAGGTTATTTTAGTAAGTATTCCTTAGGGATGACAATGACACCTGACTTATAGCTATGCTTAAGCCAGTCCTTAAAAGTAATAGAATCCTCTAAGATATGATTAATCATGCGGTGATAAGGGAAATAGTTATGATCATTACTCTTACCCACTTCCTCTGGCCTCTTGGGATCTGATAACTAAAAGTTAGGTTTCTTTAAGAGATTCATAAAGATTTTCTTAACTACCTCCCTCTTGAATGAATATAGTATATTCAATCTATCATCAAGAGTAGGTGGGTAATAGCTACTTGGCGGGGGATAGGTGTACCCCTGCTGGGTAGGCTGTTGATGTGGTGGGAATGGCCATTATGACGGCTAATATAACGACCGAGGTGGTGTCATAGGAGGTTACAAAGGAGGCTGCTGAGCACAAGGTCTCTCATACTGGACTCTGGCTAGCTGCTTTCCTCTATTCATTGGCACAACTATCTTTGACTTCTTCTTGAGCACCTTCTGTGGCTTGGGTCGAGATGATTGGTCTAGAGAGGGCAACTGTTTTGACCTCCTCTTGCAAGTTTGCCGCCTTGTTGATTAGTTTCTCAAATGTTTGGATAAAAAAGCCCTTAAGCATGAGGGAAACTGGGCCATGAATATTCTTTAGAAAAATCTTAATGGAATACTACTCGGATAGCAGCAGTTCACATTTCATGCTCAGGTTGCGTCACCTGAGAATACAATCTACAAGGGACTCATTGGGAACTTGTTTCACAATAACAAGGTCATCTATAGTCACTCTTTGATGAGCTCCATCAAACCTATTGATGAATAGGTGCTCCAACTCAGTAAAAGTCCTACTAAATCATTGGGCAGTTTAGCATACCAATCAAATGTAAGTGTTGACAAAGTCGAACAAAAGGAGGTAGGTACAAAACTCTTGGGTTATTGAACTACATCGAATTCCTCCAAATATGGTCTACCCTTTGGACTAGATGAGCTCCCCCTTGCTTGCGCCATTGCTTCCCTCATATGTTGCTCTACCATGTACTTAATATCCTTTTCATGCATAGACTTGTCATCTGTAACCTTCCTATGCAAGCTACCTGCATCATCATCTGGGTTGCATCTAGGATTATCTATGGTACGTACCAACTATGATATGTCGACTACCATAGGAGAAGGCTATGAAATTATGGCAGGGTTCTATAAGGCAGAGACTGCTGCCATTAACTCCTCAATTTTCTTCTCCATCTTGTCAATGTGATCATCATTCTATCTCAGCTGGTGGAGGAGGTGCTGAGTCGGGTGAGAAGTGTCACCTTCGAGAATAGCACCTTCCTGACTAACTTGATCTCACTGTAAGGATCCCTGAGTGTCAACCATATAGACCTCAGTTGTGTCATCCAACATGTCATCCTCATCAGGATTGAAGCTAACCCTATCCTCATCCTGATTTGAATGGTCACTATCAAGAATTCTCTTCTTCTCGGCAAAGTAGTCCGCTAATATGTCATTTATCGATTGGTCTATTATGCCTGGCTAGACTAGAATGAATACCCACTGATCGCTACTCGTAGGATTGCACTCCTCTTCCTCAATGCAATGGGCATTGCCTATTATTAAGACTTTCTCACTGGGAGGATCAATTACCATGGGGACCATATCTATGTCCACTCCCATCTCTATCTCTGTATGGTGTGATGGTGGTGCGACGACGATGCTCTTGGGTCACCACTCCCTCTTGACCACAGCTAAAGTAAGAGATTAAGTAGGGGAGCTCAATCTCACCTCAAAAGGTGGAATGGATGGAGCGAGATCCTTGGGCTATAGTTGAATCACCAGAGGGGAAGGTCTCTCTCTGGATGGGGGTTTCTGAACCTTGGCGGGAATGGTAGATGATGTAAGCTGAATGGAAGACGATGGATGACGATGGGAGTAGTGTGATGGCAACACCAACTGCTCCTCAAATAGAGATCTCCTCCTACGGCAGACTGCATCAGCATGAACAATAATGTCTGGATGATTGGCCCTGATAGGGCAATGATCAGAAAAATCCATCACAGTAGAGGCTATAGATTGTTTGGCATACCTCCGTCACTCCCTCTTGTCTGCTTTGGCAGATACTCAAGTTTTTGTAGCTCTCTCTCTCTCTCTCTCTCTCTCTCTCTCTGTGTGTGTGTGTGTGTGTGTGTGTGTGTGTGTGTGTGTGTGTGTGTGTGAATCTGACCCCTAATACTCCTAGGGATCATAGATCATAAATCGAACAAGGTACCAGACTCTGAGCATCTGTAAGCTCTACCAACCTGGAATAAAATAGTTCTAAGCATAGGACCTCCTATGCTCCCTAGAGCAGGAATTAGAACCTACCTCAAAAGTGGGGGAGACTATTTCAAAGGCTAAGATAGCCTTCCCCTTTGGGGTGGCTAATAAGGAGGTAGCAGCTCTCACGAAAGCTATGGCAAGGGTAACTAATCTGGCAGGTACTAAAATTGACACTAAATGGGAAGTAGGAACTACTATGGCCTTCCTCTTCAATGAGGGAAACTCAGAATCGGATGGGGTATCCAAGCGGATGAGTGGCGTTTGTCTCGCCACCTCCTCCCTACTGACTATTTTAAGGGCTATCCCCTCACAAATAATCTAGACCTCCTCAATGCCACATCCAAAATAGATTAGCTGTGCAGCATTAGTCATGGTGAGATTGGCTTGATCCAAGGCCAAATCTACACCAGAAGGGAAAGAGAAGATGAACTTGCTAGGAGTCATGATCATTGCACTGATTGGGACCGAAAAGAAAGATTGTACTGGAATCATTGCATTTGTTGAAATATAATTGAGTTAGACCCTTACCTTTGATGCTTTCCTTCAATCATTGATTTCTATATTTAACAAATTTATGTATGCTAAGTGTGGTTCATTGAATTTTGGAGAGAGTTTTGATTTTTGGAGGAGAGAATTTGCCATAAGATTTCGATTTAGAACCCAAACTCAACAAAGTTAAGTAGGTTAGATGGGGGTTGAAATATTTGGTGAGACCTTTGAAGGTATTTTTATTGTGTATCTTGTTTGAAAATTTTGATTTAGAAAACCCTTACCTAACAAATTTAGGTATGCTAGAAAGGTTTTGATTATATGTTTGAAATTTTGTGAAAATATCTTTGCTTGTGATGATTGGTTATGTGTATGATATATGTTGATTTGATTTGAAAGTGAGGCTTCATAGTTAACAAATTTGATATGTTAAGTAGAGGCCAAAATGTGTTTTATTTGTGTTTGTCTGATTTAAAAATGAGGCTCTCACTTAATAAATTTGGCATGTTAAGTAAAAACTAAGTGGTTTTATATTTATTTATTTTTATTTTTATTTTTTGAAAATGAGACTCTCACTTAATAAAATTGGAATGTTAAGTGGAGGTCAAATGTGATTTGATTTGATTTTTGTTTACTTTTGAAAATGAGACTCTCACTTAACAAATTTGGTATGTTAAGTGAAAGTCAAATGTGATTTGATTTGCTTTTTTTTTTAAAAAAAGAGACTCTCACTTAAAAAATTTTGTATGTTAAGTGAAAGTCAAATGATTTGTTTTATTTTCAAAAATGATACTCTCACTTAACAAAATTGGTATGTAAAGTAGAAGTCAAATGATTTATTTTGTGTTTGAAAATGAGACTCTCACTTAACAAATTTGGTATGTTAAGTGGAAGTCAAATGTGATTTGATGATTTTTGAAAGAGGGAAACCTTATTTAACAAATTTGGGTATGTTAGATAGGGTTCAATTTTTTTTGTGATTTTTCAAAATGGGACTTTCATTTGACAAATTTGGTTATGTGAAATGAAGTCCAAATGTGTTTTGATTCTCAAGACTTTGGAAAAGAGGAACCCTATTTGACAAATTTAAGTGTGTCAAATAGAAGATTCTAAATATTTTTTATCTCCTTTCATTAGATAATTTTATTTTTTACCTATTGGGGGATCCAATAGGGGTTCCAAGACCTACAAGGTGTGAGGTCCTAAAACCTAGAGGATGTTGGCTAGCTTTGCTTAAGAATGAAATAAGCTAAGTGCCAATGAAAAGAGATAATATAGGACTACATGAAATGCAAGTCCACTATCAATGCTTGGACAACAATACTAGAGATGGAGAGGAATTGCTGGAGTAGAAAATCTATGGTGTTTGAATTCATGTATGGGGACACCACAGTGAGAGAGTAGAGGTGATTGGGCATCATTAAGGAATGGTGCACTATTTTGAAAGAGAAATCACTATAATGGACAATCACTAATAATGGATCCTAATTTTGAATATAGAGATCTACTTTACATGGAAAAGTAGGGTTTATATTAAACAGTTTAAAGTTTTAAAGTCTAGATAATTACATCGATGAGTTCTTTAAAAATACCATTAAAGGGATAATTATTCTCAAAAGATTTCAAAGATAGGACTTATCAATGTTTACAGGATGAAAGAAGAGAATTATATAAAAAGGAGAAGTAAGAATCCTAATAAAGCTATCATAATATATTATAAGATTTATGTTGAAAGAGAAGAATATTATTAGTTGACTTTAAAGATGGACTATCTAAATAAATATGGTTGATGTTGATTAAAATAACAACTTTAGATCTAAATCTAGAGAGCTAGTGATAGAAAAGTAAGATGGATATATGAAGAGAGGTAAAGATATTTTATAAGTAGTGATAAATTAAAAAATCATATAATGTTTGAAGATGGTTTGTTATTATTTAGAAACTAAAGTCTTGAAACCCACTCATAAGATGAAAGAGTGAGATGAATAATGACTTAAATACAAATCTTTTCAAGACTCTTCATTTGACAAAGGCCATATATGTCTAAATCTGAAGAAATGCATTAGTTAAATAAAAAGAGGGTAAAATCTCTAATCTTGTAAGAATGGATTCATTTTACAAGAGAGTGGTAGAAGATGCTATTATTAGACTACAACATTTAGCTATAATTTTAATTATTTGATTAATACTTGGTCAAGTGAGATTAATGTTATTTAAAAATTTAGTTAAGAGTTATAATTGAGTTATTTTTTTTAAAGAAACTAAGTCTTAAATCACCATATATAAGAAACTAGAGATAGTGATTACACAATGACAAATCTCAATTCTAAAAAAATTTTTTTACTTTCATAACAAAAGAAATGATATATTTTATATACATGAAGAATAATTACAATTATAAACAAATAAATTCATTATGGGCCAAATCAATAAATAAGAGGGTGAAGCTCCATCAGTAGGAGTTGCTCTTATTGGTCAAGCAGTTCCCATGTGTGCAAGAATGGAGGCCTTCATTTTACAAGAGTGGTAGAAGATGCATGTACGATATTAGACATACAACATTTAGCTAAGGGGTTGCTAAATATTTTAATTATTTTGATTTAATACTTAAACTTTAAGTGAGATTATGAGTTATTTAGAAAATTTAGTTAAGAGTTATAATTGGGGTACAAAGTTTAATTTTCTCCAAAAGCCTAATTGGATTCAGGCCACACATTAAATCACCATATATGAAGAAACTAGAAAAAGACATGCCATTCCTATTACACAATTGTAAACAAAATGTCAATCAATTCCTAAACCCAACGTGAATGAATAATAGGCTGGTGCAGTCGGGTACCACCGTACAACCTGAAAAGAGAAATGAGTAGCCGAGTTCTACCCTTATATAACCCGGTATATGAAAGAATAATTACAATTATAAACAAATAAATTCTATAGGGTGTCTTCTTATCTTCATACCTCCTTCATTTCCTCATTTGATTTTCTTGCTTTCAAGGCATCGCGAGGCCTCCTAGATGAAACCTTCTAGCCTCCGCTCATCCAAATCACCCATAACACTAATCCTAATTTCTAATTCCTAACATCCAAGCTACGAAGCATACACCCTAATCTCTAGTCTAGAACAATACATCATAAAATAAAATATACATCACTTTATGCACTGTCCTAACATAAGGCTAAAAGTGATGACTTAATCTTAAGTGTGTGTATTAAGGCTTGTGTGGTATGCCCTAATTAGGCTTTGTTATAATTTTCTAAGTGGAAAATAATTTAATTTGAAGGGTGGTTTCACTTTAAGTGGCTTAATTGATTTGTAAGTTTTGCTTAATATTTTCTTTTGTTTCATTTGATTTACACTTAACAACTAAGTGTTATAAAGAGAAGGAAAGAGAGGATCACTCTTTTATCCCCACCCTAAGTCAAATCTAAAGTAAATTAATTGAATAAATTTTCTTTAGTGAATGACTTATTATTCCTATACTTTAAATAATACTATTCAATAAGAAAGGCATCTTAAGATTAATTGGAGTCAATTACTATCACACAACACAAGTTTGTTCATTTCTTTCCATCATATACAACATGCACATGATTAAACCCTAAGCATACCTATACATGCAATATGCTTTTTTGGCACACTTAAATCTAGGATGCATAAATGATTTTTTTTTCAGAAAAAGAGGACTCTCATTCATTAGCTAAATACACATTCAAATATATGAAAGTTCTAAGTAAGTACTTCACCATTATTTTACCAAGAGAACGAGGTAGGAACCTCCTTGGGGCTACTTGAAGCTATGCATCTCCGGGTGTCCAGACTAGTTATACCCGCTATTCTTAAATATATATATGGATGTATAAACAACTATAAGAATAGAAAATCATGCAAAAAATTGGATTTATTTTAATTGATTTATTTGTTTGAATGAATTAAAGCTCTATCTAAATTCTAATATCAAAATACAAAAGAATGAAATCAAATGCATACATCGCCATTGCAAGGGGAGTGAGGTAAGGACCTCCTTGGGGATACTTAAAGCCTTGCATCCTCAGAATGTCCAGGCCAATATACCAACTAAGATTCATACTTATGCAAATCAATATATGAATGAAAGAAAGAAACTTCACTTCATACACTAAGCTTATATTCACATGCTCCTCCTATGTTTGTATAACTAATGTCACAACATATATTATTATTTAGTAATAAGCTTTTGAAATCATATTTGAGATTTAATAGTGATAATAGCCACACATATTTTTAATTAAATCAACTCATGCAAATTTGATATAAAGGAAACCATTTATTTAACATATTTTTCAAAGAAATGAATGCATGACTATAGGTGGCATATAACATTTTAATATGATTGGAAAGAAATAAAGACACACAAGTATGTAATTTCATTCAATCCAACTAATTCCTAAGGACAATAATATCAAATAAGTTTATTTAAAATAAACCAAAGCTTCTTAATGTCACTTTTGATTTTATGTTTAACTTGACTTAGGAGATGTGAGAAAGGTTTGGTAATCCTAATCCCATTCCCCAAATGTGTGAATTAATTTGATTTAATAAGAAGCAATTAGATGAATTTTATGGATTGATTAATTTAAGCATGGATTAAGTCAATTAATCCTTACCTATGTTAGTAATAAGCGATTAAATAATCATGAGCTAATACAATATGCAAATACATTGAAAAGTAAGTGGCAATGCTACTATAAAATCAAAGGGGCCTACTGTAATTAGCTCAAGATCATTTAATAATTAAGCTTACGGAACTATTTTAATTACTTTCATGATTTTCTTGCACATGTGAACTAATCATAATTTCATTAAGTTACTTTAGGTTCTTGAACACCTAAATCTCTACCCAAGATTATGACAAGAAAATAAGATTTAAATAGGTTTGAGTTTCATTAATTAAACCATTAATTCATCTCTTTTAATTACTTGCCAAAGTTAATAGTTATCTTTTAAAATGAGTGGGCTTATGGGAAAAGGTTGTGAAGGAGGTTCCAATCTAATTCCATAAGCCACCTACTGAACTTAAGCCTACTTTGATGTGTTTTGGATCTTAGTTTAGCTAATTAAGTCATTACTTAGTTAATTAATTAATAATCAGGACTTTAGTTGAAAAGAAAGGGAAGATTATAGAAGGAATTAGGAGGGAGGCTCCAAACCACTTCCATATGTTTCCTTATTGTCCAACAGTGGTTAGTGAGTTCAAATAATTAATTAATTATTGTTCATGTGCTTAATCACCTTTTAATAATTTTAAGGGGGTAATTAGGGCTTAATCAATCAATCCTCCTAATTTAACAAGTAATAAATCCCCAAAAAATTAGAGCAGGTAGAAGTCACCCTCTCAAATATTTTCAAAAATTTTAGGGCAAACACTTGAGAGAGTAGAGAATAAATAAGCTAATTAAGTTTTTAATTATACCATTATTAAGCTCTATTTACTATTCAAAATCTATTGGAAATATTTTTTTAAATTCTTCTCTAAAATACCTTTAAATGAGCCACTATTTGTATTTTTTGGATTTTTCTACAATAGTTATGAATTTTGAAAGTTTTAGCATTAAAAATGGATTAATTAGCCCTAATTAAAACCTACATCCCATCGACATGCTTTTTGCATTGCACGATGGGATTGGTTATTTAACTTATCACATCGCGTGGCGACATACATGTTTTCCGTTCGATCTAAAATTAGATGACCACGATTAATCCTACAGTTTAGTGGGGATAATCAGGGGATCTAAAGTGATTTAATCATAGTCATCCATTCCAATCACGTGAAACAGATGGCCTGTGATCTTTCTTCTTCACGAGCAGCGAATAACGAATGTCATTTGTCTTTCTCCATTCGATCTGAGCTCACCAGAGCTTGGATTGATTCCAAAATGATCTCACACCATCAAAGAAAGGAGAGGAACAGATCTAATGGCTAAGATCACATCCAATGTAAGTTTTCTTTGAAATGGACCAACCAAATTTTACCTAAGCTTCGATTTTGAGGAATTACCTCATCGGAGCTCAAGATGGGATCAATGGAGTGGTAGCTTTGCTAGTTGAGGCAAAGCCCTATTGAGAAGTTTGACCTTGATTTGGGGTGATACAACCAACCCACACACTTGAAGCTTCGATCTTGTTCAAACTCAAGCTTCTGGTGGCTTTGGAGCTTGAGAAAGAATTTGTTCTCACTCATCTAGGTCCAAGGAAGGTGTGTACAAAGTTGATTGAAGTTTGGGGAGGATTGATCAAAGGGAATTTGGAATTGGTCACCCTATTTTAGTTTGATGTAAAATTGAGAGAGGTAATAATGGGGGAGCTTAGGAGCTTAAGGAATAGATGGGAGACTCTCCTTCACTCTCTCTGGTTCAAATGATGAATAATGTAATTCCCATTCGAATTGAGGGAGTATACCCCCTCAATTACTGAGGTGGATGAATGGAATTCAATCCCATTTTCTCATCTGCCAACCCTTATCAGACCGACAAACTTGTCTCCATCATGTCCACGTGGCTCGCCAGGAGTGGGGGAAGGCTTGGGAGGTGACTCAAGGTCAAATATGGGTGGATTTCTTTTCCTTCGTCCATAGGTTACTCGGTTTATATGGGAGGTGAGTCAACTCACCTCCCAATTGTCCATGGCCAACCTAGCTTAGGTTAAGTGGGCCAGGTGGGTTTGGTGAACCCTCATTTGGGTGAGTGAGAGCTGCCAGAGTGATGGTAGAGTGGACTTGTCCATTTATGGGTATAATCCAATGTGAAAATGATTGTCCAATGGCTAATCCCCTTGGGTGGGGTCCACTTTGCTTTTGGGCAGACTTTGCGCTGACCTAGGGTCAATTTGGGTCGAGTTTGGTCAACCACCAAGGTCCCATGGGTTGGTTTTATGGGTTTTGGCTTCATTTGGTCAAATGGGTTCATATTGGTTCATGTTGGGTTGGGTTGACCAATTGGCCAAATTGGGTCAAAACAAGACTTAGGTTATGTTCAAATGATAATTTGAAGACTTTTATTTCAAGTGGTTTCAATTAATTTGGCTTAGGTTTATTTTGGCTCACTTGGATTCATATAGGTTAAATGGGCTAAGTTAACCAATTTGACCCAATTTGGTTGGGTTAGGTGTTGGTTCATGATCAATTGGTTAATTGAAAATGATTGTAGGTTTTGGTTTGGATCAATTTAGGTTTAATTTTAATTTTTCCAATTTGACCTTTTAGATCAATTTGGGCTCAATTATGGCTTTGGTCAAGTTCAATAAATGATTTGGAATGAACTTGAGCCATTAGTTACAATCAATTTGGGTTAAATTATGATTTGACCCATTTTGAATTTTTAGGCCAATTTGGGTCAACTTGGGTCAAATGGCCAACTGAGTTTGGTTTGGCTCAATTGAAGGTTCGGTCATGTTCAAACATTGATCATGAGTTGGTTTGAATCAATGGTTTCAATCAATTTGGTGTATATTAGATTTTGGCTTGTATTGGTTTCATTTGGACTAAAGGTTGACTTGGTCAAAGGACCAAGTTGACTTGCTTTGAGCCAATTGAGGTGATTGATCATCCTAGGGTGACTGTTGATCATGATATGAGGTTTCGATGGGCTTGGTCCAATTCAATTTGGGTTGAATTAGAACTTGGCTCAAAAGGGTTCTTTAGGTCACTTTGAGTCAAGTGGACGTAAATGGGTCAATTGGTTTGGTTTTGGCTTGATTCAAGTTTAGTTGAACTCATATATGAGCTTATGATTGAATTATAAATCCAATTGTAATCTATTTGGGGTCTAATGGATTTTAGCTCATTTGAAGTTTTCAAGTAAAAAAATGCCAACTTGGGCTTGACGTGGGTTTGCTTGAGTTTGGTTTGATAATTGTACTTTATGTTTATATTTGGATAAGTGATTGAAGGAATCATTTATTCAAGAGAAAATCCATTGATTTTAGCTTGATTTAGATAAGATTTAGCCAAGTCCACGAATTGGCTAAAAAGGCTTGAATTTAGTTTTGGTTTAATTTTGGATTTGGTTTTGGCTATTTGAATTTATATTTCATTTATATTTGGGAAAATAAATGTAGATATAAATAATTTATGAGAAAATCACTTGAGTTTGGAGTGATCTAGAAGCAAATTTGACCAAACTCGTGGAGGTAGGTCAAAAGGGCTAAGGAGAAAATCAATTTAGTTTGATTTTATTTTTGTCATTGGATGACGGGTTTCATTTATATTTGTGAATATAAATGAATAAATAATTGGTTTATAAAGAAACCAATTGATTTGGAATAATTTGGGTTATGATTTGATTAAGCTTATGGAGGTAGGTCCATGAGACTTAAGGGGGGAAATTTGAACTTGGAATTGATTTGGGTTTCAATTATTTGGAACTAAGTTTGGATTTTGATTTCATTTGATTTGAGTGATTTAATTGATATTTGAAAAAATCAATTGAATTGGAATCGATTTGAATTTGGCTAAGGCTAAGTCCACAAGATGAAATCAAAGGGCTTAGAAATGGTTTTAGATTCAATCATGAGGTTTCATGGAGAAATCTTGAGTTTGAATTTGATCATGAGATTGATTATGAGTTTTAGAATTTAGGTTTGGGTTTGGTATGAATGTTTGCTATAAGAAGGAAAAGTCTGAAAGTCTTTCAAGTCCCAAGCAATAACCTATTCCTATGGCTAACCCTTCTAAGTCTCTAAGTTAGGTTAGTGTTCAATCAGATGTGTCTTAAGAATGAGCTCTAATATCTATGAGAAAAAACTCAAAAAAGTGAACTAACCAAAGGCATAACATATATTGCTTGACCGAAGATCAACAATGTCAAGGATCGCAAAATGAAATGACCTACCCTTAAACCCACATGAATATGGAATCAAGATCTTAGCAATAATGTAACTCAACATGTATGCATAAGAGAGGAAGAAAGGATCCATTGAGGATCAAGCATGAACCTTTACTAGGGAAGCAGTTCAAAGTTATTTGGGTTTGATTTCAATGTATCCACGGGGATATGATTTGGTCGGTTTGTAGAATTTAAGTTTTTATTTAAACTCCATAAAGAGGACTAAAGCCTCATTGGGAGAAATTTGATTTCATTTGATTGGTGGGCATCCATTAGGGATGAGAATTTGATTTGATTTGTTTATGTTTTGGGGATCCACTGGGGAGAGGATGGTGGATTTGATTTATGGGTTTTCTATGGTTTAACATCTGCTAGGGATAATAGTGGATGGATTTAATTTAGATTCCACTAGGGAAGGATGGTGGTTTTGATTAAAATAGAATTTGTCAGTGTGTGGTGGATCCACTAAGAAGGGGCTATATCAGCCTTGTCCTATCTTAGATTTACAAATCCAAAGAGAAAATCTACCAACCATGAGGTAGGATTTGTTGCCTTTCGGTGTGCAATGGTCAAGTCAGGAAGAAAGCTTGTAGACTTATATCCTCCTAAATAAGGAACCACTAGGATGAACGATTAAGAGCACAACAAATCAAACCTGACCTTGGGCGACTATTGAGTGAATGCCACTATGGACTCATAGCAACTCAAAGATAGTAAGAATTAAATTCATTTTAATTTAATAATGGACCCTGTCAGTCTGTGATGGATCAACTAAGAAAGGGATAATATCATCCTAGTCCTATCTTAAATTTACAAATCCAGAGGGATAGTCTACCGGCCGCATGGTAAAGCTAACTAACCTAAGGGGTGTCTTTCGATGTGCAATGGTCCAGTCAGGAAGAATGCTTATAGACTTACATCCTCCTAAAAAAGGAACCACTATGGTGATCGATTCATAGCACAATAAATATAACCTAACCTAGGGATGCCTGTCGTGCTGGAGAGAATGCATAATAGGCCTATATCTTCCAAAGCAAGGATGACCGCTGGGGTGCTCATTGGTGGAACAACAAGTTGAACCCACCAAAGGGAGACTACTGAGAGAGTTCTGACCTGGGGACTTATCTCAACTCAAAAGTAGTTAGGCGACTGAGATTTCCCTAAAGATAGGATGTCTACTTCAAAAAAGGTACCGCTAGGGGTGTCCTCCTAAGCCACAAGCTAATATATATATATATATATATATATATATATATATATATATATATATATATATATATGTTATATGTAAGACCGGTGTAAGGGATAAAGAGCTTATTAAGCCTAGTCCTGTCTCAGACTTATTGGACCAAGGGAGAATCTGCACATCCGCAAGATGGTTCTCCAACCACAGGGGTGGCTACTAGGAAAGGGGGATAGTCCAATCAAAGAGTAACCCGGGTAGTGTCCAAATGGTATCGCTAAAGATGTGACCCAAATAGAGGGGCTTTATCCAGGACCCTGTAAAAGAAAGCCTACAGGTATATGGTGGCCAACTCCAAGAAAATGCTTATAGACTTACATCTGCCATGAGTGGTGTATCCACTAGGTGGGTCACTATCAGCATAGCGATAATCGACCAACCTAAGGTGCTGTCAGTTTGAGATGTTCAATCGAAGAAGAAGGTTTGTAGACTTACATCTTTACAGATGGAAATGATCATCAGGATAATCCATCATCAGCAGGATAGGTGATATACAATCTAGGGTGACTAGCAAGTAAGGAGTCATGTGTAAGGACTAGGCCCAAGCTTGAAGTAGTTAGGAGTAAAGGAGCCACTAGGGGACTTATTCTAAACCTCAAATATACTTGACCCAGTTAGTGCTCATTGGCTAGTTCAAGAAGAAAGCATGTAGGCTTACATCCTCTTAAACAAAGTCAACATGGAGTAGCTTACTGGCTACATAGTAAGGCCTACCAAACTAACAAGGTACCTATTGGTTTGTAATGGTCAAGTTAGGAAGAAATATTGTAGACTTAAATCCTCCAGATAAAGAACCACTGGGGTGACACACTAGTAAGGTAGCATGTCAGCCCAACTTAGAGTAGCTAACGAATGAGTGCCACAAGGGGCTTTATCCCTCATTAAAGTAGCCTGTGACCATGATATGTGCTTATTTTATATGTGGTGGTGTGTAGTTTGTGTTGGTACTGTGTTACTAAAGGATAGGACACCACTTAGGTTCTTACACCTACCCTAAACACGTCGTGATATATTCGCAAGCAAATATATTTCTCACCGATATGAAGAAATGGAATTTAAGATGAAAAGAAGTTTAATTGATAATTGTTTTCAAACCAGATTTATAGATAGTATTTCCTTAGGTAGAGCCCGTTGATTGGAAGCATTGGGCGCTCTCCCTTATAATTTATGAGTTGACAAGATCCTCCCTGGTAGGCCTTCCTTATGGAAAAAGGGCCTTCCTAAGTGGGTTTAAACTTGCCTCCCATCTTTCGATGGGCAACAATTGGTCTACTTAGAACTAAAATAAGCTCTCATACTTGAAAAGTTCTAGAATGGACCAACTTGTTATGATCTTGAATCATTTTAGCTTTATACAACTTGAGGTTCTGGCATGCCCGGAGGTGTCTCTCCTCTAAAACTTCCAGCTCTTCTAATCATAACTTGGTGTTCTTCTCTGTGGTAATCTTGATATCCAAAACTATCCTTAGTGATGGGTGTTGGACTTCTAAAGGTAGAACTGCTTCAGGCCCATATACTAAAGAGAAAGAGTTAGATTGAGTTGGAGTTCTACATGTGGTGTGGTATGCCCACAATACTTCAACTAACTGCTTATGCCATTGCCGCTTATTGTCGTCGAGTGTCTTCTTCAATATTTGGATGAGAGTTTTGTTGAAGGCCTCTGCCTAGCCATTTTCCCTCGGGTAGTAGATGGTGGAATATCTACAATCTATGCTATGTCTTTGGGAAAAGTTGTTGATTTTAGTGCTCTTAAATGCATTATTGGATATAATTCATAGAGGCATCCCGAACCTATAAATGATATGGTCCTTGAAACATTGGAGCACATGTTGAGTTGTAACCTCTCTGAATGGGATTACCTTTGCCCACTTTAAAAAGTAGTCGGTGGCAGCTAGAATGAACCAATGACCCCTGGAAGAAGGAGGATCGATTGGACCCACTATGTTGATGCCCCAACACTCAAATGACCATGAAGCTAATGTAGGATGTAGAATGTTGGGTGGTTGGTGTAAAATCACATCATACACCTGACATTGGTGGCATCTCCTAGCTACATCCATGTAGTTTGTGATCATCAAAGGCAATAGTATCCTAGTCTCTTGATCTTGGATTTCATCTTCGAATAAAATTGATGTGCTCTGCACAAACCTGAATGCACCTCGGTCATGATCTTATGGGCTTCATGTTTGTTAAAATAATGTAACCACATATGATCGAAAGACCGCCGATACAAGGTGACATCCACGAGAGCATATGAAAGGGCTCTCTACTTCACCTAATGGCTAATGACTTCCCTTGAGGTAGTTTGCCTATATTTAGCTAATCCATAAATGGTTGCCTCCAATCTAACTCATCATCCTTTTTGGCAATGGAAACCTCCCCTTTAAGAGAGAGTCTCTCGATGAGTTCAACATCAATAAGAAATAAGACTTGTCTATTTTAGACTATTATTGGTATGAACTCATCGTCTGGACATGCCAACTCTTTGGCCAACTTGGCTAATGCATCTGCTACTGCATTCTCTCCTCAATAAATCTTGTAGATGGTAACCTCTGGGATTTGAGCTAATAACTCCATAGTGTACTTATGATAATGATGGAGCTTAGGCTTTAGAACTTTGTAAGACCTAGTGATTTGATTGATAACTAATTGAGAATCCCAGAAGATGTTGATACTCTAGATGCATAGTGTAATGGCTAACTCTAAATTGGCAATCAGAGCCTCATATTCAGCTTCATTTTTGGTGCATGGATTGGATAGATGATATGAGAATCTCATCATCGTCTAGAGTTAGGTGAACTATTCTTACCCTTGCCTTTCTTAGAAGTGTAGATCATGGTTCTTCTCCTTTTTGAAAAGAAGCTGCACCATCAAAATACATTTCTGAGTGAGAATACTAATGTCCTCTAAGTTAATGATTTTTCATCAGGGAGGTCATCACTAAGCGGCAAAACAATTGGAAGAGGTGGCGGGACAGATGCGACTCATCCACCTGGATATCCCATCTAACTCTGAGTTTCCTCCACTGAAGAGGAACGCATCAGTAGTTCCCATGCCCTATTTAGTGATAAGACCCACCCGTCCCGCTTTCCCCGCCATAGCTCTAACAAGAGTCGCTACCTCTTGGTCACCCCAAAGGGGAAGGATATCTTATCCTCTAAGATAGTCTCCTCCACTTTCAATGTAGGTACTAGTTCTTGCTTTGCCCTACTTACTCGTACTCAACACCATAATAAAAATCAAAAGATTAAGCGAGAGCATGAGTGAGCAGCTAGAGAGCTTGACACTGCTTCATATGTAGATGAGGAGGGTTCTCCCCATGAGACCTCTCCACTTCTGAGTGGTAGTAGGTTCTACCCCCTCTCGGCCTTAGACAAAGAGGAATATTACTTGAGGATTGCTGCTTATCCTCCACCACCAGCATACCATGAGACACTGGTTAGGGAGCATAGGAGGCCCTCCACCAGACTTAGGACTATTCTACGATAGGTCAATAGAGCATATGGATGCTCGGAGTGTGGTACCTTATTTGATTTACAATTAGTGATCCCTAGGGGTCATATCCATAGAGAGAGAGAGAGAGAGAGAGAGAGAGATGTGGAGGCTCGATTATTTGCTCAGGTAGGGAGGAGAGAGCGATGGAGGTATGTCAGGCAGTCAGCAAACTTTGCTTTAATGGATTTTCCCAATCATTGCCCAATCAGAGCCGATCATTCAGATAGGATTGTTTTTATCGACATAACTTGCCGCATGTAGAGATATCCCATTGAGAGGTAGTTACTGTTTTCATCACACCGCTCTCCTTGTCATCCACCATCACCAGTTCAACTCAAAGAATCCCTCTGGTGATCTAGCTATAGCCCAAGGATCTCGTTCCATCCATTCCACCCACTGAGGTGAGATTGACCTCCCCTACTCGATCCCTACCTCAATTGTGGTCAAGCAGGAGTGGCGACCCAAGAGCGTCATTATCGTACCACCACCACCTCAGCATACAGAGATAGAGAGATGGACATACATAGACACGGTCCCCATGAAATTTGATCCTCCAGGTGAGGAAGTATTGATAGTAGGAAGTGTCCATTGCATAGAGGCAGAGAAGTATAGTCCTACAGCTAGCAGTCGGTGGGTATTTTCCCCAGCCCATCCAGGCATAATAGGTAAGTCATTAGATGACATATTAGCTTATTACTTTGTCAAGAAGAGATAGATATTTGAGAGTGACTGCTTCAATCAAGATGAGGGTAGGGTCAGCTTCAATCCTGATGAGGATAACATGTTGGATGATACAGCTGAGGTCCACATGGTTGAGACTCAAGCATCCTTATAGCGGGATCAGACCAGCTAGGAAGGTGTTGTGCTCAAGGAGGGTGACACTTTTCACTCAACTCAGGACCTCCTTCACTAGCTTAGACAGAGAGATGATCACATTGACCAGATGAGGAAGAAGATTGAGGGGTTGTGAGTGAAAACATTGCGTAACTAATTTTATAGACCTCTCCCATGATAGCCAACTGTCCATAATTGGTACATACCATTGAGCATCCTAACTACACTCCCACAGAGGATGACATTGGTAGTTTGCATAGGAAGGTTATAGATGCACCTCAATGTATTAAAAGGATATCAAGTATATGGTAGAGTAGCTGAAGGAAGCGATCGCAAGCCCGGGGGAGCTCATCTATTTTAAAGGGTTTACCATACCAAAAGGAATTTGATGCAGTTCAATACCCCAAGGGTTTTGTGCTACTTTCCTTCAAAATATTTGATGGCAGTGGGAACCTGCATCAGCATATTGCACATTTGAGAGCTGGTTGTTGCAACGATGGTGGTAGTGATGCATTATTGTTCAGACTTTTTGTCAATAGCCTAGTAGGGATTGTATTTGATTGGTATGTCGAGTTTTCCAATGACTCAGTAAGGACTTTTGTTGAGTTGGAGCACCTCTTCATCAAGAGGTTTGCTGAAGATCATCAAAGAGTAATTGTAGGTAATCTTATTATAGCGACATAACCTCTCAATGAGTCCCTTTTTGATTATATTCTCAGGTGGTGCAACCTCTGCATGAAATGCAAGCCCCATCTATCCAAATAGTAGGCCATTGAGATTCTTCTCAAGAATATTAATGGCCCGGTCACCTTCATGCTTAAGTGCTTTACCATCCGAACATTTAAGAAACTAATTAACAAAGCTGCTAGCCTATAAGAAGAGGCCAAATAATTACCCTTTCCCAACCAATCATCTCGGCCCAAGCCGAAGATGTTTGAGAAGAACTCAAGGATAGTTGTGTCAGTGGATAGAGGGAGGCAGCCAACCAGAGTCTAGTATAAAAGACCCTGAGCTCAGCAGCCTCCTTTTCCACCTCTTATGCTACCACCACAATCGTATCACCATCCCCACACAACGCCATTCCACCACCCAAGAGGTATTCTTACCCCTCGCCAGGTAGCTATTACCCACATACTCTTATTGATAAATTGAATAAGGCATATTCATTCAAGAGGGAGGTAGTTAGGAAAATCTTTAAGAATCTCTTAAAGAAACCTAAGTTTCAATTATGAGAGCCCAGGAGGTTGAAGGAAGTGGGCAAGAGTGATGATTCTAACTATTGCCGCTACCACCACATGATTAGTCATGTCTTAGAGGATTGTATTACATTTAAGAACTCGCTTGAGCATAGCTACCGGTTAGGCACCATAATTATCCCTAAAGAGTACTTATTAAAACAACATTCTAGTTCTATTAGGGTAATTCTTGGGGAAACCTCTGATCCTCTTAAGATAAAAGAAGGTTGGGATATTGCTTTATCCCAACCTAAAAAAAAGTAGTTTCTAAAATCAAGAAACTCTCTCTATAGGTGTCTGAAGCAACTCAAACCTTTAACATCAAGGATGGTTTGTAAGTTTTCAAAGACAACTTGAAGAAGGTGACAACCCAACAACAATAAATATCCACCATACTGCCCTGATAGCCTAGAAGCAAACCACCGTCAGTCCAAAGACTCCATCCATTAGCTACTTCTTTCTCCAGTAGCTCCTCTTCTACTAGCAGAAGCATTGTATCAGTGGATAAGGGCATTAAATCCCTTACTGCTTACTTTATTAGATTTCTATCTTATACCTCCACCTAAAAATAAATCAATGAAGGAAGCTTTCACTTACATCTTGTCCATTTCTGATACTTTATATTTTATTCCTCTTAAAAACTCTCCATGTCTAGAAAATAATAATGATAGCTCTAATCATTTTGATCCACTCTCTTCTGATTCAAAATCAGACTTTCCCTTTCTGAATCAATCGGGTTCACCTCTTGAGATTGACTTGGAGTCAACTGACTCCAAGGATCCCATAGGAGAAGCTATAGGTATGCTTGATGAGAAGCTAAAACTTTTCACAAGTTCATCATTCCAAGAAGTCTCTAAAGTCAACCTACGTAGTGGCAAAGTTTTACCTCCTAGGGTAGCACCTCAGGATAAGGATAAATAAGTCATTGATTCTAGTGAGCAGATAACCCTACCACAAGATGCTCCACCTATGGATATGCTTGTGGAGGACCATGTCAAAGTTGATTACAATGTTCTAGCACATCTTAGATAGTTGCTA
This sequence comes from Cymbidium sinense, assembly GCA_021442155.1. Classification (NCBI taxonomy): domain Eukaryota; kingdom Viridiplantae; phylum Streptophyta; class Magnoliopsida; order Asparagales; family Orchidaceae; genus Cymbidium; species Cymbidium sinense. The sequence continues at coordinate 218,913,973 of CM038216.1, forward strand.
GTTAAGTTGAACATATATGACACCCTTATCTTATCCAAAGAGATGAAGGAATCTCTAGTCAAGGCTCTTCTTGATCCAAAGATATACTTAGCTCATTTGACTACTACTAAAGAAGAGGCACATAGCTCAAATAACATCTTAGGGGTTACATTTAGTGATGAAGAATTGCTTCTAAGAATGACCAAGCACAACTGCCCTCTTTACATTATAGTGGATGTTGGCAGATACAAGATATCAAGAGTTCTTGTTGACCAAGGTGCATCATTCAACATTATGATATTAAGAACCCTTACTTACTTGAGGATTGACATCTCCAAACTCCAAAAAGAGATGATGATGTTGAGAGGATTTATTGAACAATGCAAGAGGCCTTAGGTTCCATAGTGTTGCCATTAGAGATATATGATTGGAATACTAAAACTAAGTTTCATATAATAGTCAGGCAGTTGATGTAGAACTTGAGGATGATTCATATAAAGATTTAATATAATTACCTTTTGATTGGTATTCACCTTATGTTCTTAATTTAGAAAATAAGATATTAATCCCACATACTTGGTCTAAACACAGGTCAAACTACTTTGAAAGGTTATTGGATAACCAAAGCAGACATCCTCAATCAAGCTCAGGACTAGGATTCGATATAGTGGGTCCAATTGAAGATGACAATCATTGCCTAATCATCACCACTCATTTAGAATCTGATAGGTTCTTTTCAAATCATGCTAACTCATATGTGGAGGTGTGTTTAAAAACTTTAGATGATCCAAATGATCTTGAAGTTAGAGATGCACCACCAAAGTTTGAAGAGGAGATCAGGTCAACCATCGATGAGCTCAAAGAAATCAACTTTGGAACTGAAGACAATCCACGTCTGACATACATTAGCTGTTTGATGAATAATACTAAAATTAAAGACTTAGTTAGGTTATCGACTGATTTTAAAGACTGTTTTGCATGGAGTTACAAAGAGATATCCGATTTATCTCCTGACATGGTAGTGCACAAACTAGCAATAGAGCTCAGTGCTAATACTATCAAGCAAGCTCCTAGACACATGCAATTTGACATTGAATAACAAGTCATTCTTGAAGTCAAGAAACTAATCGATGTTGGCTTCATCAGGAAAGAAAAATATCCTACCTGGTTATTCAGTGTCATCCCAATTAAGAAAAAGATGGCTAAATTTGCATATGCATCGATTTTAGGGATATGAATAAGGCATGTCCAAAAGATAAATTTCCACTACTAATACTAGAAATGATGGTGGACATTGCCTCATCTCATGTAGCCTTCTCTTTCATGGATGGCTCATCTAGATATAACCAAATAAAGATGGCCCTAGAGGATGAAAGGAACACTGCATTTTGAACCCCGATAAGAATCTTTTGCTATAGGGTCATGCCTTTCCTCTAAAATGCCAATACTACATACCAGTGGGCCATGAATCAGATCTTTGATGAACTCATTCATCATCAAGTAGAATACTACATTGATGATCTTGTAGTCAAAAGAAAAAAAAGAAGACTATCTCTTTGACCTGAGAGTAGTTTTCAAATGGTTAAGATAATTTAACCTCAAAATGAATCCCCTGAAGTGTGCATTCGGACTAGCTTCGGGGAATTTCCTTGGCTTTGTTGCCCAACACTGTAGAATAGAAATTGATCTAGAGAAGATCAAAGTGATATTAAAAATGCCACCCTCTATAGTATAACTCAACTCAGATCATTTCAAGGGTGGTTGGCATATTTAAGATGATTCATTTTCAACCTGTCAAGAAGATGCCATTCATTTTCACCACTTGTTAAAAAGGTGGCCAATTTCAAGTGGGATGATAAGTATCAGCATACTTTTGAAGACATCAAGCACAACTTGATGATGCTACCAGTTCTAGCATCCCTTATCCCAGGCTAGCCACTGATACTATATACTGCTGCAATTGACGACTCCCTTGGCAGTTTGTTGGCCTAAACTAATGACAAAGAGAAAGATAATGGACTCTACTATCTCAGTCACCATCTAATCCCTGTTGAGGTAAATTACCCATTCATTAAAAAGCACTGCCTATCTTTAATCTTTGCATCCTAAAAGCTATGACACTACATGCTTTCTCATAAGGTGAATTTAATCTCCAACATCAATCCATTGCAATATCTCATGACACAGCCGACACTATCATGAATGTTGGCACATTGGTCCATGATTTTATTATAGTTTGACATCACATTTGTACTCCTCCATACGATGGACAAGCTCTACCAGATTTCTTAGCAGTACACCCACTTTCTGCTGATTTCCCACTTAGTGATGACCTCCCCAATGAATAAATCATGAACTTAGAAGACACTTGCATTCACTACTGGGAGATGTATTTTGATGGCGTGGCTTCCTTTCAAAAGGGAGAAGAACCACCTCACCTCACCCACTGTTGGTCTGATTCAATTTGGTTGCGGATTTGAGACTGTGTGAGTTATTTGTGAGGGAACAGTCCTCACGATAGTTAGTAAGGAGGAGGTGGCAGGATAGACTCCACTTGTTTATTTTGACATGCCTTCTAACTTTGAGTTCCCTCCACTAAAGAGGAAGGCATTAAAGGTCCCCACAATGAGAGCAAAAGCTTTAGCATGATCAGTTCTAGTGGCACCGAAGGTGTCAATAATTCCCCTCTGCTCCATTAGTTGTTCATCCTATTACCCCGGTGAGGGCTGACACCTCCTCATTGGTCCCCTCAAAGGGGAAGGCTATATTGGCCTCCGAGATAGTCTCCCCTACCTTTGAGGTAGGTTCTAGCTCCTGCCCCACTTGACTCACCTATACTCAGCACTGCAATAAGAGCTAGAAGGTTAAGCGACATCATGAGCGAGCTGCTATGGAGGCATAGGTAGCATCCCATGTTGTAGAGGAGAGTTCACCCCGAGAGGTCACCCCCTTACTTTGTGGTAGTTGATTCCATCCCCTCTCAGGCTCAGATTGAGAGGAGAATTATAAGAGGATTTCAGCATCACCTCCACCAGCATATTATGAGGAATCGCTTAGGGAGAGGAGGAGGCCATATGCTAGATTACGTTCAATTATTCACCAAATAAGTATAGCTCACAGATGCTCAAAGTCCGTGCATTGTTTAACTTGAGGTATTTAATCCATAGGAACATCAGGGATCAGATTCATAGAGCAAGATACATGAAGGCCGACCAAGAAGGTGGTACATAAGAGAGAGAGAGGAGGGATAGGTAGCCTCCCTAGAAGATCACTCAAAACTACTTCCTCTAACTTTCTAACACTCAATCAATAATGAGCAAGCTGAATTCAAGTGAAATTAGGAGGAGTATATCTCCCCCTATGAAAATCGGACAGCTGAAGAATTGTTTGTCATTTTGATCCAATTGTCAAGATTGAAGGGACTGTTTGAGCTATTGGAAGATGGCACATGGTTGATTTGGGCTAAGAAGTGGGGTGGTAACCTTCCATGTGCTTCAAATTGAGTAGAGGGAGGTTTTCTATTTGGCCACCTGAGCCAGAATGCTAAAACATGCACTGGTGAAGGTGGACGATGAGCAATGCAGTGTGGTGGAGACATCAGCTACCGCTCAGCAGGAGCTCTCCTTCTATGACTGACTGCTCTCGTGAGTACTATATTATTTGTATGGTTGACTCTGACAGCCTGCTGACCTGAGAATCCACAAGAGCAGAGGCTGCTGACTATTGAGCATACCTCCTCTATCCAATCCGATAGTAACTTGGGTAGTGTCTAAATGGGGTCGCAAAGGATGTGATCCAAATAGAGTGCCCATAGGGGGGTACCGTTAGGGGCGTTATCTTGAACCTTAAAAAATAAAGCCTATAGGTGTACAATGGCCAACTCAAAGAGAAAGCAGAGTAGGCTTACATTTACCATGAGTGTTATATCCACCAGGTGTGTCTCTATTTGCATAGCAAAAACCAACCAATCTAAGGTGTCCATTTTATGATGATCAACTGGAAAGAAAGCATGTAGACTTACAACTTTCCAAGTGGAACATATCTGGGATAGATGTTAAGAGAGAGGAGGTATGCCAGCCTCTCCTTGGGATTTCTTAGTCCAGGTCACATAGTCAACCATACAAATAGTATAGTACTCACGAGAGTAGTAAGTCACAAGAGGAGAGCTCCTATTGAGCGGTAGCTGATGTCTCCACCACACCGCATTGCTTATCTTCCACCTTCACCAGTGTATGTTTCAACATTCTATGTGCCAACTAAGGTGCAGAAGATAGCATCGGAGGAGAAGAAAGCCTCGTTGGTGATTCGATTATGGCCTTAAGGTCCTATTCCATTTACTCCACCCATTAAGGTGAGGTCGAGGTCTCCTTCTTGACCTTCTACTTCAACTGTGATAAAGAAGGAATGACGACCCAAGAGCGCTATAGTCATTCCACCTCCTCCACCGCAGTTGACAATATCAACAATACTAGAGGGGGAGGGAGATAGTTCCGCAGTCCCTATGGCAGTAGATCCCCCCAGAGACAATATTCTATTGATAGTCGATCATGAGCAAGTATCTTCTAGCGAGCATAGTCCTCCTAGAGATAGCACTCTAGTGGAAAGCAGTGTTAGATGCATTTCTGTTAGTGAGCATCACCATACTACCAGTCAGTCGTGAGTGATCATACCAGCACAATTAGACTGTTCCTTAGATGACATTCTAGCATAGTTAGACTATTCCTTAGATGACATTCTAGCACAGTATTTTGCAGATAAGAGACATATCTTCGAGAGTGATCACCTTGATCAGGATGAGGGCAAGGTCAGTTTTGACCTCGATGAAGATGATTTGTTGGAGGACTTGGCCGATGTCCACATGGTCGATACTAGGAGCTCCCTCCATAGAGATCAACATAGTCAAGAAGATATTGTGATTGAAGAGGATGACGCTGTCTATTCGACTCAACACCTCCTCCTCTAGCTTAAATAGAGAGATGATCACATTGAGAAGATGGGGAAGAAAATTGAGGAGTTGATGGCAGTAGTTTCAACATTGTAGAACTCAATCCCAGTTTCACAGCTTTCTCCCGTAGTAGTCGACAGAGCAGAGTTAGCACATACCTTAGATCATCTTAGATGCATTCCCACAGAGGAAGATAGTAGTAGCTTGCATATGAAGGTGGTGAATAACACCTCCATGCATGAGAAAGATATCAAAAACATGGTGGAACAACACCTGAGGGAAGCACTGGCGCAAGCCCGAGGTGGCTCATCTGTTCTAAAAGGTAGACCATACCCGAATGAATTTGATGCAGTCCAATATCCTAAGGGTTTTGTGCCTCCTTCTTTCAAAATCTTTGATGGTATTGGGATCCCTCACCAACATATTGCACATTTCAGGACCGGTTGCTACAACATCGGTGGAGGTGACACCCTTCTTTTCAGATTGTTTATTAGTAGTTTAATGGGTGTTGCAGTTGACTGGTATGCCAAATTGCCTAACGGTTCGGTAAAGACATTTGCTGAGTTGTAGCACCTCTTCATCAAGAGGTTTGTTGTAGCTCATCAAAGGGTTACTGTAGGTGATATTGTCGTAGAGACACAAGTCTCTAATGTTTCCCTTATTGATTGAATTCTCAGGTCGTAAAACTTGAGTTTGAAATGTGACAAACATCTGAATGACACATTATAGAGATTCTTCTGAAGAACATCCATGCCTCATTGCTTTCATGCTCAAGGATTTTATAATCAAAACCTTCAAGAAATTAATTAATAAGGCAGCTAGTCTATAAGAGGAAGCCAAATAGTTGCCTTTCTAGGACTGATCAGCCAAGCCCAAACCTCAGAGAGCATTTGAGAAGAAGCCAAGGGTAGTCACAATAGTTGATAAGGGGAAGCAGCTAGCTAGGGTTCAATCAGATAAGTCTCAAGCTCAGATCCGCCACCGCCACTACCCCATCATACCGCCACCACTGCCACAAGGCCACCACCACTCCCTCATCAATATCATCAACAATAGTATCCTTACCCGCCTCCAGGTAGCTATTACTTACCTGCTCTTGCTGATAGAATGAATAAGACTTATTCATTCAAGAGGGAGGCAGTCAGGAAAATCTTTAAGAATCTCTTAAAGAAGCCTAATTTCTAGCGACCAAAGCCTAAGAGGCTGGAGCAAGTGGGCAAGAGTCATGATCCAAACTATTACCCCAACCACGACATGTTAGGCCATATTTTAGAAGATTGTATTATCTTTAAGGACTGCCTTAAGCATAGCTACAAGTTGGGTGCCATCGTCATCCCCAAGGAGTGTATATTAAAACAACCTTCTAGTTTTGTTAGAGTAATCCTTGGGCATACATGCGATTCTCTTAAGATAAAGGAAGGTTGGGATATCTCTTTATTCCAAACCTCCAAGAAAATCATTTCTAAGATTAGGAAACTACCCATGCAGATGCCTAAGGCAGCTCAAACCTCCAATTCCAAGGAAGGTTTGCAAGTTGATAAGGACAACTCGAGAGAGGTAGAAGCCCAGCAACAACATCAATAGCCTCCACTTGCCCGGAATAGTATAGTAACGTAACCACCGACCAATTCTAACACTCTTGCCACTATTTAAGCTACAGTTTTTCCAGTCAGATCTTCTTCTAGCAGTCGTATTGTATCGACAGAGGGGGGTGCCAAATCCCTCACTCCCCATACTTTACTTAATTTCCACTTTATACCTCCATCCAAATCTAAGAAATCAATGAAGTGAGCTGATTCCACTTACATTTGTGTCACTTCTGATGATCTGCCTGATTTCATTCCTATAGAAAACTCTCCAAGCATAATTAATAATAATATTTCTAGTTCCGTTCATTCCTCTTCTAATTTAGAAATGGATTTTTCATTCCTGAATCATTCCAGTTCTCCCATTGAGATTGATTTGGAGTCATCTGACTTCAATGATCCTATATGAGAAGTTGTAGGTTAACCTTATGAGCAAGTAGAACTTTTCACTAAACCATATCATGAAGTCACTGAAGTCAACCTCCATAGTGGCAAAGTTCTGCCTCCTAGGATAGCACTTCAGGATAAAGGTAAGCAAGTCATTAGTTCTAACAATCAAGTAGCCCCTCCATAGAATATTTCGCCTATGTATATCCTTTTTGAGGACCAGCCCAAAGTTGACTACAATGTCCTCGCTCACTTGAGAAATTTGTGAGCTAAACTAAGCATTTATGATGCCCTTATCTTATCCAAAGAGATGAGGGAGTCATTGATCAAGGCCCTTCTTGATCCAGAAATATGCTTAACTTAGCTGACCGCTATTGGAGAGGAGGCATGTTATTCAAGAGAATATTATGGAGTTACATTCATCGATGAAGACCTTCTTTTGGGGGAAATCGATCACAATCGTCCCCTCTACTTCACAGTGGATATGGGAAAATTCAAACTCTCCAGGGTATTAGTTGATCCAAGTGAATCAGTGAACATTATGAGCTAAAGATCCTTGTCTACTTGAGGATTGACATCTTTGAACTTCTAGGAGATCGGATAATGTTGAGAGGATTCAATGAGCAAGGTGAGAGGGCTTTAGGCTCCATAGAGTTTCCATTAGAGATAGATGACTGGAAGATAGAAGCCAAGTTCTACATAATTAATTTGGATACATATTTCACTGCTTTGCTCGGTAGGCCTTGGGTACATAAGAATAATATAGTTCCATCCTGTCTATATCAGTGCATCAAGTTTTGAAGAGGTGGTGGTTGAAGGAGACTTGAAACCCTTTCCAATTAGGTTGAGATATATGAGGATGTGATCTACTATCTTCCTCAAAATTAGAAAGTTTTTTCTCGTGAACTTGGTCAATATTCAAAAATTAAAGAAAAAGAAAAAGAAGAAGAAAAAGAAAAGAAAAAATAAAAAGAAAATGAAAATACAAGTGAGAGAGAATCAAATAATGAGAAGAAGTAGAACCTAAAGTCAGACTCTACCCATAGTTCATTCCTCTAGACGAACACATGGGTAGGATGACTTGACCCGTATCAGGTAGAGGAAGAGGTAGATCTAGAGGAAGTTCCTGAGGTGGAAGACCTCCTTGTTGGTGGCTAGCCAGTGGGAGTTATGTTCCAGCTCATAAAAGTATCCCTGCTATCCATATAGATTTGGAATCTAGTTCGTATGATAAATCTCATGTGGTTAGCACGCCAATCAACCCCTCTCAGTGGGTCCCATTAGACTGATGACAAAGATGCTCTAAAAAGAATGAATGTATTCAAGTGAAACAATCAAAAGAATTGGGAACCTTAGCTCTAACACCACTTTCCTCTCTAAAAGTTGAGGGTTTGGTAGTTAAGGAGGCCCTCGAAGTCATCTACAGATGTCAAGCCAAAGAATTTTTTGTTGGGAGCATTATCCTCAAGTCAAGAAACTGATGTAAAACTTAAGGATGATTCATATAAACATCTAATATAATTTTGATTAGTACTCATTTTTTTAACATAGCAAAGAAGGGATTAATCCCACATACTTGGTCTAAACAAGTCGACTACTTTGAAAGGCTATGGGACAACCAAAGCAAACATCCTCAATCAAGACCGTGAGGATTGATTGGATCCAGAGATGATGACAACCATTGCAGTCATCACCAATCATTTGGTATCTAATAGGTTCTTTTCAAATCATGCTAACTCATATGAGGAGGTGTGTTTAGAAACTTCAGATGATCCAAATAATTTTGAAGTCAAAGATGCACCATTAAAGTTCAAAGAAGAGATCAGATCATCCATTGATGAACTTAAGGAGATCAATTTAGGAACCGAAGACAATCCACGTCTAACATACATTAGTTCTTTTGTTGAATGAAGAAGAAATCAATGACATAGTTAGACTATTAGCTGAGTTTAAGACTACTTCACATGGATTTATGATGAAATGCAATTTATCTCGTCCACAAAAGCCTAATGTTAACCCTATCAAGCAAGCTCCTAGACACATGTGATTAGACATTGAACAATAGATCATTTCTGAAGTCAAGAAACTAATTGATGTTGGTTTTATCAGAAAAGAAAAATATCCTATCTAGTTAGCCAGTGTCGTGCTAATTAAGAAAAAGAATGGCCAAATTCACATATGCATCGATTTTTGGGATCTAAATAAGGCATGTCTTAAAGATGAATTTCCACTACTAATCCCAGAACTGATGGTGGACATTGCCTCATCTCATGCAATATTCTCTTTCATGGATGAGTCATTTGGCTACAACCAAATTAAGATGGCCCTAGATGATGAGAAAAATATTACTTTTCGAACCCCGATCAGAATTATTATGCGCCTTAAAAATGTTGGTGTTATATACCAGTGAGCTATGACTCGGATCTTTGATGAACTCATTCATCATCAAGTTGAATGTTACATTGATGATCTTGTAGTCAAAAGTGAAGAAATGGAAGACCATCTCTTTGACTTGAGTGTATTTTTCAAATGGTTTAGACAATTTAACCTTAAAATGAACCCCATGAAGTGTGCATTCAGAGTAGCTTCAGGGAAATTCTTCGGGTTTGTTGTTCGACACCATGGAATAGAAATCATTCTAGAGAAGATCAAAGTGATATTAAAAATGCCACCCCGTGAAATTCTAACTCAACTCAGATCATTTCAAGGGCGGTTGGCATATCTAAGAAGCTTCATTTCCAACCTATCAGAAAGATGCCAACTATTTTCAGCACTTATGAAAAAGGATTCCAAGTTTAAATGGGATGACAAGTGTCAGTATGCTTTTGAAGACATCATGCACTACCTAATGATGCCACCAGTTCTAGCAGGCCCTATCCCGTGCAAGCTAGTGATACTATATACTGTTGCATTATACGACTCTCTTGGTACTTTGTTGGTACAACCCAATGACTAAGAGAAATAAAATGCACTATACTATTTCAATCATCATCTAATCCTTGCTAAGGAAAATTGCCCATCCATTGAAAAGCACTGCCTAGCTTTAATCTTTGCATCCCAAAAGCTACGACACTACATGCTTGCTCATAAGGTGAATCTGATCTCCAGGATCAATCCATTACATTATCTTATGACACAACCGATGCTATTTAGATGGTTGGCATGTTGGTCCATGATTTTGTCATAGTTTGACATCACATTTGTACCCCTCCGTGCGGTGAAAGGACAAGATCTAGCATATTTCTTAACATCACACCCATTTCCTGCTGATTCCCAACTTAGTGATGACCTCCCCGATGAACAAATCATGAACTTATGAGACACTAGCATTCGCCATTGGGATATGTATTTTGTTGATGTAGCTTCCTTTCAAAAGGGAGAAGAACCACAATCTACTCTTCCAAAAAAGGCAGGAGTAGGGATAGTTCTCCTAAATCTGGACTACGATGTGATGAGATTTTTATATCATCTGTCCAATCCATGCACCAACAATGAAGCTGTAAATGAGGCTCTGATTGCCAGTTTAGAGTTAGTCATTATACTATGCATCTAGAGTATCAACATCTATTTCGTTAGTCATCAACCAAATCATTGGGTCCTAAAAATTCTAAAGCTTAAGCTCTATCATTACCACAAATGCACTATGGAGCTATTGGCTCAAATCTAGAGGTTACCATCTACAAAATTTCTTGAGGAGAGAATAGCAGTGATGCATTGTCCAAGCTTGCCAAGGAGTTGGCATGTCCAGAAGATGAGTCCATACCAATAAGGGTCCAAAATAAATAAGTTTTATCCCTTGTTGATGCTAAACTCATTAAGAGACTCTCTCTTGAAGGGGAGGTTGTTGTTGCAAAAAAGGATAAGGAGTTGGATTGGAGGCATCCATTCATGGATTATTTAAATATAGGCAAACTACCTCAAGAGAAGTAACTAGCATATCAGGTGAAGCAGAGAGCCCTTTCATACGCTCTCATGGATGGCACTTTGTACCAGTGGTCCTTCGATCATATGTGGTTACGTTGTTTGGACAAACACAAATCCCATAAGATCGTGATTGAGGTACACTCAAGTTTATGTGAAGCACATCATTCTGGCCTGAAGATGAAAGCCAAGATCAAGAGACTCAGATACATCTAGCCGCCAATTTTCACAAACTGCATGGACATAGCTAGGAAATGCCACCGATGTCAAATACATAGTGTGGTCCAACACCAACCACCCAACATTGGCCTCATGGCCATTCAAGTGTTGGGGTACAGATCTAGTGGGTTGGATTGATCCCTCTTATTCCAAGGGTCATTAGTTCATTCTAGCTGCCATCGACTACTTTTCTAAGTGGGTGGAGGCGATCTCATTTAAAGAGGTCATAGCTCAGCATGTGCTTCAGTTTTATAGGAACCAAATCATATATAGGTTTGGGGTGCCTCAACAAATTATATTCGATAATGATAATGCATTCAAGTGCACTAAAATTAATAGCTTTGCATGGAGACACATCATAGATTGGAGATATTCTACCAAATACTACCCAAGGGAAGATGGCTTAGCAGAAGTCTTCAACAAAACTTTCATCCAAATATTAAAGAAGATACTTGACGACAACTAATGACAGTGGCATGAGCAATTGGTTGAAGCCTTGTGGGCTTACTACACCACATACAAGACTCCAACTTAATCTACCCCATTCACCTTAGTATATGGGTCTAAAGTAGTTCAACCCTTAGAAGTCTAACTCCCATCATTAAGGATAGTTGTGGGTAGTAGGAACACAAAGGAGCAAAACACCAAGTTATAGTTATAAGAGCTCGAAGTTTTGGAGGAGAGATGCCTACGGGCATGCTAGAACCTTAAGTTATACAAAGCCAAAATGATTCAAGCCCACAATAAGTTGGTCCGTCGTAGAGCTTTTCAAGTAGGAGAGCTTATTTTAGTTCTGAGGAGACCAATTTTTGTCTGTCTAAAGATGGGAAGCAAGTTTGAACCCACTTGGGAAGGCCCTTTTTCCATAGAGAAGGCCTACCAGGGAGGATCTTATTAGCTCATAAATTGTAAGGGGAGCACCACATGCTTCCAATCAATGGGCTATACCTAAAAAAATGTTATCCACAAATCTTATTTCAAATCAATCATCAATAAAATTTCTTTCATCTCAAATTCCATCTCTTCTGTGTTGAGAAATACCTTTTGCTTGTAATCCCATGATGTGTTTAGAGATGTAAGGAACCCAAGCGTGTCCTACCATCATCACAACATAAACATAAACTACACACAATCACATAAAAAATAAACTCATATATTTTGTCTTGGGCAATTTTGTTGTGGGAGCAAGCCCCTTATGGCACTCACTCATTAACTGCTCTAGGTTGGGCTGACATGCTACCTTGTTAGTGTGCACGCTAGTGGTCCCTTGTTTAGGAAGATGTAAGTCTACAATGCTTTATTTCCTGATTTGACTGCTGCGCACTAACGAGTACCTTGTTAGCATGGTAGATCTTACTATGCGATTGGTAAGTTATCCTCATGTTGGCTTCATTTAAGAAGATGTAAGTCTGCTATGCCTTTTTCTTAAACTAGCCATCGTGAATTGACTTGGTCAAGTAGGGGACTAGGGTACGTCACCCAGCAGCTTATTTCCTCTTGACTACTTCAAGTCTGGGTCTAGTTCTTCTTTGTGACTCCCTACTTAGTAGTCTCCCTTGGGTCAGGTTGATCTGTTGTGTCATCAATGGGTCACCCCAACAGTTGATCCCTACTTTTGAGGATGTAAGTCTGCTATGCTTTCTTCATAAGTACAGTCATTGCACACTGATGGGTAGCCCTAGGTTGGATAGCCCTTATCAAATGGATGATGACTATTTCGATAATCAGTTCTGCTTTAGGGACCTGTAAGTCTACATGCCTTCTCTTTAAATTGATTGTCGCACACCAATGGGCACCTTAGGTTGGTTGGTGTTCGCTATGCAGACAGTGACCCACCTAGTGGATACACCACTCTTGGAAGATGTAAGATTGACGCGCTTTCTTCTTGAGTTGGCCACTATATATTTATAGGCTTTCTTTTATAGGATCCGAGATAATACCCTTAGCAGCACCTCTCTTGTGGGCACCCTATTTGGATAACGTCATTTGAAACCCTATTTATACACTACCTTAGTTACTCTTGGATTGGATAGTCCTCCTATAATAGTAGCCACCCCTGTGGTTGGAGATTTTCTCTCACGGATATGCAAATTCTCCCTTGGTCTAGTAAGTCTGAGATGAGATTAGGCTAGTATGAGCTCCTTCTCAGTGTGGTCCCTTGCACACCAATAGGGTCCACACAAACATATAAATAAAAAATATATTTTTTTGCTTGTGGATTAGGAGGACACCCCGGTACCTTCCTAAGCAGGCATCTTATCTTCATGGCAGTGTTAGTAAAACTCCTTATTAGAATTATTGAGAACTTCTGAGTTAAGATAAGTCCCCAAGTTAACACTCTCTCAATAGTCTCCCTTATGTCGGGTTTAACTTGTTGTTCCACCAACAGGTCACCTCGGCGGTCTTCCTTGCTTTGGGAGATATAAGTCTATCATGCATTCTCTCCAGTATGATCATTACAAATCAATGGGCAGCCTTAGGTCGAATTTGATTTGTTATGCTATCAACCGATCACCCCAGTTGTTCCTTATTTAGGAAGTTGTAAGTGTACAAGCTTTCTTCCTAACTTGACCATTGTACACCGAAAGGCACCCCTTAGGTTGGTTAGCTCTACCTCATGGCCGGTAGATTATCCCATTGGATTTGTAAATCTAAGATAGGTCTAGGCTGATATTAGCTTCTTCTTAGTAGATCCATCACACATCGATAGGGTCCATCTAAAATTAAATTAATTATGACTATTCTTGAGTCGATGTGAGCCCATAGCGGCATTCATTCAAATAGTCACCTTAGATCGGGTTCGATTTGTTGTGCTATCAATCGATCACCTAGTTGTTCCTTATTTATGAAGTTGTAAGTCTACAAGCTTTCTTTCTAACTTGACCATTGCACACCGAAAAGCACCCCTAAGGTTGGTTAGCTCTACCCAATGACCGATAGACTATCCCTTTGGATTTGTAAATCTAAGATAGGTCTAAGCTAATATTTTCCCTTTCTTAGTAGATCCATTGCACAGTCCATCCCAAATTTAATTGATCTTGACTATTCTTGAGTCGATATGGGTCCACAATGACATTCACTCAAATAGTCACCTTAGGTTAGGTTCAATTTGTTGTGCTATTAATCGATCACCCTAGTGGTTCCTTGTTCAGGAAGTTATAAGTGTGCTTTCTTCTTGACCATTGCACACCGAAAGGCATCCCTTAGGTTGGTTAGTCCTACTTGATGGCTGGTAGACTATCCATTTGTATTTGTAAATCTAGGATAGGTCTAGGCTGATATTAGCTCTTTCTTAGTAGATCCATCTCACATCGACAAGGTCCATCCCAAATTAAAATTAAATTGAACTTGTCTATTCTTGAGTTGATATGAGTCCACAGCGGCATTTGCTCAAATAGTCACCTTAGGTCAGGTTTGATCCGTTGTGCTATCAATCGATCACCCCATTGGTTCCTTGTTTAAGAAGTTGTAAATTTACAAGATTTCTTCCTAACTTGACTATTGCATACTAAAAGGAACCCCTTAGGTTGGTTAGCTCTACCCTGCAATAAATAGTCTATCCCTTTAGATTTGTAAATCTAAGATAATTATAAGCTGATATTAGCTCCTCCTTAGTAGATCCATCGCACACTGACAGAGTTCATTTCATAAAATCCATCATCCTCCCTCCAAGGGAGTTTAAATTTAAATCCACCTTATCCCTTGTGGATTCGAGCTCATATCTCCAGTAGATGTGTCCTCAAAATCAAAATCATATCCTCTCCCCAGTGAAGCCTCAAATCATGATCAAATCAAATTCACATCCCAAGTGGATGCCCACCAATTAACTTAAATCAAAATTTTCCCCAATGAGATGTAAATCAAATCCCAATCCCTAGTGGATAACCTGAACCTGCTTCCCTAGTGGAAGGTTCATGCACTCATCCCCAGGGGATCTTTTCTCCCCAAATCATATCAAACCAACTTAAACTCTTATCCTTTATGGATAATCTAAACCTACTTCCTTAGTGGAAGGTTCACATACTAGATCCCTCAGTGGATCCTTTCTTCTTCTCTTATGCCCTTGGCATAAGTTGAGTTGCATTGCACTGAGATCTTAGTTTTTTCTACCTTTTAGGTTTAGGTATAGATCATTTCTATAAGTGTTTGCAATCTTCTGGATGTTGTTGATTATTTCGGTCAACACCAATACGTGCAGTGTGCCTTGTTAGTTCCACCACACCTATTGGGGGTCCTTTTCACTTTTAGAGTGAGCTCTCCACCTCCTCTCCTTAGACTTAGGACTCTTGTAGACACTAAGAGCTCCTTAGCCATAAGACACTTCTAGTGGTTAGGTGAACACTTAACCCAAGCCTAGAGACTTAGAAGGTTTAGCCATAGGAATAGGTTATGCCTTAGGGACTTAGAAAAACTTTCCAACCCTATGGCCTAAACCCAATACATGCTTTCCTTTTCAAACCAAACCTCAAATTCAAATATCAATTCAAACACCAAATCATAAATCAAATTCCAAGTCAAATGATTCAATCCCATGATCAAATCCAAATGCCAAAACCCTTCCTATGCTCTTTGATTTTGTCTTATGGACTTACCCTTAACCAAATTCAAATCAACCCCAATTCAATTGATTTTTTCAAATATAAATTTAATCTCAAATCAAATATCAAATCTTAAATCAATTCTAAAGCAAACAAATCAATCTCAAATTAAATCCAAGACCAAATTTTCCTCCTAAGTCTTATGAACCACTCTCATAAGCTTAGTTAAATATCAAACCAAAATATCCCAAACTCAATTGATTTATTTATAAATCAATTTTTTCCTTCATTTATATTCACAAATAAATGAAAACTACCTCCAATGACCAAAATAAATTAAACTAAATCAATTTTCCCTTTTGACATACATCCTCAGGTTTGGTCAAATTTGCTCCCAACTCACTCCAAACTCGAGTGATTTTCTCATAACTCATTTATATCTTCATTTATATTTCCAAATATAAATGAAATATAAATCCAAATAGCCCAAAATAAACCCAAACCAAATAAAAAAAATCCAATTCAAGCCTTTTTTAGCCAATTTCTTGAACTTTGCTAAATGATACCCAAATCAATTCAAAACCCATAGATTTCTTTATGATTCAATCATTCCTTCAATCATTATTCCAAATATAAACATAAACAATAATTATCAAACCAAATCCAAGCTAATTCAAGTCAAAACCATGTTAGCCCTTTGACATGAAATTATCATATGAACCAAAATCCATATGGCTTCAAACAATTTGCAATTGGATTTATATTTCCATCTCAAAACCATTTATCAATACAACTAAACTTGAATCAAGCCATGATCAGGCCAATTGACCCATTTAGGTCCACTTGACCTAAAGTGACCTGAAAGACCTTTTTAAGCCAAGTTCTACTCCAACCCAAATTGGATTGAACTGAGCCCATCCAAACTGGAT
This sequence comes from Cymbidium sinense, assembly GCA_021442155.1. Lineage (NCBI taxonomy): Eukaryota > Viridiplantae > Streptophyta > Magnoliopsida > Asparagales > Orchidaceae > Cymbidium > Cymbidium sinense. The sequence goes on from CM038216.1 coordinate 218,930,477, forward strand.
GTTAGGGTGATTTCCTTAAATTTTCTTTATAAATCAATTAAAACATCAAATCATGCTAGCTCATTGAGAGATTCTCTCTTGAAGGGGAGGTTGCCATTGCCAAAAAGGATGAGTTAGATTGGAGGCAACCATTCATGGATTATCTAAATATTGGCAAACCACCCCAAGAGAAGTCACTAGCACATTAGGTGAAGTAGAGAGCCCTTTCCTACGCTCCCGTGGATGACACCTTGTACTAGTGGTCCTTCAATTATATGTGGTTACATTGTTTATACAAACATGAAGCCCGTAAGATCGTGATCGAGGTACACTCAGGTTTATGTGGAGCCCATCAATCTGGTCTGAAGATGAAAGCCAAGATCAAGAGACTAGAATACTACTAGCCAATGATCACAAACTAGATGGACAAAGATAGGAGATGCCACCAATGTCAGATACACGGTGTGGGCATACACCAACCACCCAATATTCTACATCGTACATTGGTCTCATGGTCATTTGAGTGCTGGGGTACTAAAATAGTGAGTCTAATTGATCCTTCTTCTTCCAAGGGTTATCAGTTCATTCTAGCTACCACCGACTACTTTTCCAAGTGGGTGGAGGTGATCCCACTTAGAGAAGTCATAGTAGCTCAGCATGTGCTCCAATTTTTTAAGAACCATATTATATATAGGTTCAGGGTGCCTTGATGAATTATATCCGATAAGGGTAATGTATTCATGAGTACTAAAATCAACAACATAGATTAGAGATATTCTACCATCTACTACCCAAGGGAAAATGGCTTAGCAGAAGCCTTCAACAAAACTCTCATCCAAATATTAAAGAAGACACTAGACGACAATAAATGATAATAACATGAGTAATTAGCTGAAGCCATGTGGGCTTACCACACCACATATAGGACTCCAAGTCAATTTACCCCATTCTCCTTAGTGTGTGGGTCTAAAGAAATTCTACCGTTAGAAGTCCAACTCCCATCATTAAGGATAGCTGTGGGTAGTAATATCACAATAGACAAGAACGCCAAGTTATGGTTAGAAGAGCTCGAGGGTTTGGAGGAGAGATGCATACGGGCATGCTAGAAGCTCGAGCTATACAAAGCCAAAATGATTCAAGCCCACAACAAGTTGGTCCGTCCTAGAGCTTTTCAATTTGGAGAGCTTATTTTAGTTCTAAGGAGCCATCAAAAGATGCAAGGCAAGTTTGAACCCACTTGCGAAGGCCCTTTTTCTATAGAGAAGGCCTACCAAGGAGGATCTTATCAGCTCATAAATTGTAAGGGAGAGTGCCCCATGCTTCTAATCAACGGGCTCTACCTAAAGAAGTATTATCCATAAATCTTGTTCCAAATCAATCATCAATAAAATTTCTTTCATCTCAAATTTCATCTCTTCTGTGTTGAGAAATATCTTTTGCTTGCAAATCCACCATGACGTGTTTAAGGTAGATGTAAGGAACCCAAGAGGTGTTTATCCTGCATCATCACAACACAAACACAAACTACACACAATCACATATAAAATAAACACATATCTTTTATCTCAGACTATTTGATGTGGGACAAAGCCCCCTATGGCCCACACTCATTAGCTGCTCTAGGCTGGGCTAACATGCTACCTTGCTAGTGTGTCACCCCAATGGTCACTTGTTCAAGAAGATGTAAGTATGCTACTCTTTATTTTCTAATTTGACTGTTGCACACCAACGAGGGACTTATTAGCATGGTAGATCTTATTGTGCAGTCGGAAAGCTACCCTCATGTTGGCTTCATTTAAGAGGATGTAAGTCGGTTATGCCTTCGTATTAAACTAGACATCGTGAACTAACTTGGTCAAGTAGAGGACTAGGGTAAGTCCCCAGCGCTCTTTCCTCGACTACTTCAAGTCCAGTCCTTCTTTGTGACTACTCCTTAGTCGTTAATCTATTGCACTATCAATGGGTCGCCCCATCAGTTGATCCATACTTTGGAAGATGTAAGATTGCTACGCTTTCTTCTTAGGTATAGTTGTTATGCACTAACGCACAAGTGATAGCCCCTATTGAGTCGACAGACTATCCTGTAATCGTCAGATTAGGGAGATGTAAGTCTACACGCCTTCTCTCTAGACTGATTGTTGCACACCAACAAGTACCTTAGGTTGGTTGGTGTTCTCTATGCAAACAACGACCCACCAAGTGGATACACCACTCTTGACAAATGTAAGGCTGCTACGCTTTCTCTTTGAGTTGTCCACTGTAAGGGGAATGACATTGGGACCTCTTTCTCATTCTTTTTCCTAAGTTCATTTCACTTGACTTGAAATTAATTAATTTGTGATTACTTAATGGTTTAATTCAGTAATTAAATTGAAATCATAATTATTCCAGAACTTATCTAATTAACTTTTGGGTAGTTCTTTGGGTGTTCAATAACCTAAAGAGAGAGCTAATGAAATTATGGTTATATGACATGTGTGAGAAACCATAAGAGTAAGTAAGTGAGCTCCTTAAGCTTAATTAATTAATAATTATGAGCTAATTGCATTAGGCCCCTTTCATTTCATAGGAGCATTACTATTTACTTTTCTATGTGGTTGCATATTATATTAGCTCATAATTATTTAATTAATTACCCTAAGGTGACTTTGTTAATGGTTAATTAATTGATTTAATCCATGCTTGACTTAATCAATCCATAACATCAACCTAATTTCTTTTCATTAAATCATATAAACTTATACACATTGGAATAGGATTAGGACCAGCAAACCTCTTCCACATTACATAAATCAAATCGAACATGAAATCAAAAGTGGCTTTAATAAACTTTGGTTTATTTTAAATAAGCTTATTTAATGTGATTGTCCTTAGAAACTAGTTAGATTGAATGAGATTGTATGCTTATGTTTATTTATTTCTTTCCATTCATATTAAAGTGTTATTTGTCATTTGATTTATACATTCATCTTTTTTAAAATTGATCAAATAAAAAATTATTTTCTTTATGTCAAATTTGTATGTGTTGACTTAATTAAAAACATGTGTGGCTATTATCACTACTAAATGTCAAACATATTTTTAAAAGCTCCTTAATAAATAAGAATATGCATTGTGACTTTAGTTATACATATATAGGAGGTGCATGTGAATATAAACTTAGTGTATGAAGTGAAGTTTCTTTCTTATATTCATATGTTGATTTGCATAAGTAAGAATGTTAGTATATTACATCCCGTGGACACACAACTTTAAGTAGCCCTAAGGAGGTTCCTACCTCATTCCCTTGGTGTAAAATAATGGCGACGTACTTGCTTGATTTCATTCTTATGCATCTTTGGCATTAGAATTTAGATAGAACTTTAATTCATTCATATAAGTAAATTAATTAAATTGAATCCAACTTTTGTATTTGTATAGTTTTCATTTCTATAGTTACTTGCACATTCATACATATTTAAGAATAATGGGTATATTAGTCTGGACATCCTGTGGATCCTTAAGTAGCCCCAAGGGATCCTACCTCACTCTCTTGGTGCAAAATAATGGCATCATACCTACATAAAATTCTTATATATATATATATATATATATATATATATATATATATATATATATATATATATATATATATATATATATATATATATATATATATATATATATATATATATAATTCTACTTTTGCATGATTCTCATTCTTATAGTTGTTTATACATCCTTATGTATCTGAGGATAGCGGGTATATTAGTTTGGACATCCCAAGGATGCACGGCTTTAAGTAGCCCTAAGGAGATTCCTACCTCACTCCCTTGGTGTAGAACAATGGCAATGTACTTGCTTAAAAGTCTTATACATTTGCCTGTACATTTGGCTAATGAATGAAAATATCCTTTTCTATAAAAAAAAAAAGAAACATGCATTCATACTTTGTTCAAGTGGTTGAATTGATTAATTATGTAACTTAAAGCTCTTTGCTTATGCTTTTGCATAAGAATTTGGATAGAGCTTTAAACTAATATGACAAAATAATTCAACCAAATGAAACATCAATTCCAAATGCATTTGCTTACTTTCACCATTTAAGTATGCTAAAATATAAATTGCATGTATAGGTATGTTTAGGGCTTAACCATATGCATGCTACATATGATGGAAAGAAATAAACAAACATGTGTCATATGATGGTAGTTCATTCCAATTAATCTTAAGATGTCTTTCTTATAGAATTAGTTTTTTTTAAAGTAAACCTAAACTTAGGATTAATTAAAATATGTGATAAGCCATTCACTAAAGAGAATTTATTAATTAATTAGCTTTTGATGTGATTTAAGGTAGGGATGAAAGAAAGTGGTACTCTTTTTTCCTCTCTTTATAACACTTAGTTACTTTGTGTATGTTAAATGAAACAAAAGAAAATATTATATAAAAGCTTGCAAATTAACTAAACAACTTAAAGTGAAACCACCCTTTAAATTGAATCTTTCAACACATAGGAAACTATAACTCCAAATACTAGTTAGGACATACCACACAAGCTTTAATATACACACATTAGATTAAGTCACCACTTTTAGCTTTATGTTTGGGTGGTGCATTTTGATGTATTTGATTTTGTATGATTATTTTAGATGATGTTAGGGTGTATATTTAGACTGAAAGTTAGGCCACTATTAGCCTAATCATCTTTTCTATAAGGGATTATGCTTAATGGGCCGCTCAAAAATAAATATAAATGCTATTTTTATAGGTTTCTTAAGCCCCTAAGGAAAATCTAAGTTTGAACATGTGGGCTTGGTTACCCATATATTCTACAGGGGATTATGCTTAAGGGGCCGCTCAAAAATAAATATAAATGCTCATTTTATAGGTTGCTTAAGTCCCTAAGCAAAATCTAAGTTAGGACATGTGGGCTTGGTTACCCATATGCAAATTATAAACATAATTGTTTGGGTGGAATGTATGTTTAGCTAACCTTTTTTTGTGTAGTTAGATTTATCTTTCCATTTCAATGTAATTAGAAATTAGGATTAGTGCTATGGGGGAATTAGGATGAGCATTGGTTAGAAAGACTATGTCTTGTGTGCCATGTGATGCTTTGAAGTAAGCCAAATCAAAGAAGCAAAGAGAAGGAAAAAAGACATAAAGATTTGAAGAAGATGAAGACCCCCATAGCATGTATTCATCCTTAATTGTAATTATTCTTTTGTAATCCAAGTTGTATAAGGGTAGAGCTCAGCTACCTATTTCTTTTTTCGGGTTGTACGGCGGTACCCGACCACACCGGCCTTTTATTCTTTTGCGTTAGCTTTATAAATTGTTTAATTATTTGTTTATATTGTGCACTAAAAATTGCATGCCTCTTATAGTTTCTTTCTCTATTGATGCTTTAATGTGTGGCCTGGATGCGATTAGGCTCTTAAGAAAAAAAATAATTTTTCCATCCCAACTACAACTCATAATTAAATTTTTAAATAACTCATGACCTCACATAAAGCCTAGGACATAATCAAGATAATTAAAATATTTAGTAACCCCTTAGCTAAATGATTGAATGCTTCATAATATGCATATCATATTCTTTCTTCCTTGAAAATAGAGAATTTTTGTCCTTGCACGATAGGGGAATGCTTGACCTGTGAGGGCATCTCTTGTGGTGGAAAACACCCCTTCTTGCTAATTTGGCTCATAACTCATTTTCATCATACATTTATATGTATGAAAATCCCAAAGCCTTTGTTTAAATGAAGTGTCAAATACAAATAAAATTTGAAAAGATTTGCATTAGACTAGGTCATTACTCATACCACTCATGCTTTAGTCTCTTAGGGAGTGGGTTTAAGGACATTAATCTTTTTCTAAATAATAATAACCTAACTATCTTGCAATTCATATGACTTGGCCACATGGATTTAAAATGTAGGAGGAATTAGCTAGCTGCCACTTGTCATAAGTCCAGCAGTCGGGTGGTTTATCCTCTCTTGTGGAGGTAAATCATATACCCATCTTCCCTTAGATTTAGGTCATACTATGATTCTTACCAAAGCTCCCTAGATTTTGGATCTGAGGTAGTTGTTTCCTTCAGACTATAAGCATAAATCCTCACCCCTTAGGAATTCCTACAACCTCGTGTTGTGAGATTATAAGTCGTAGCTTTCTAATAAAATTTCAATTCAAACATATAACTCTCTTCAATTTCAAATATATAAAGCCCTACCATAGGATAGTTTGGGATGCTTACTAGGTTTCCTAATATCATGTGCATCCCCTACTCATCTCCTTTGGCTTTGATAATAAGTCTCTCCTTTTGATCTATCCCACATGATTTTCTAAATATAGCTTATTTATTAGTAATCCTATCATTGAATTCTTTTGAGAAACTAATTGTCTACTTTAATCAAGAGTATTCCTAAGGAACTCACCTGCCATAAGATGTAATTAACTATGGGGGCTTGCCCCCAAAAGAAAGTTTAGAACCCAGTTTAAATAAACCCTACTTTATTCATCCATGTAAAGCAAGGAAAAAAATCTCTGGTACATTCGAGACCCATCATACCTTAGGAGTCCTTATTAGGTGATTAGGCCCATCGTAGGGTAGATATTTCTATCTTTTGAGATAGTGCACTATTCCTTGATGTAGTACCTGATCACCCCAATAAGTATATCCTTAGATCCGCGTGGTGTCTCCGCCATATACACACACATACACATATCCAAAAATAAACACCACTGTTTCCTGGTATCATGAGCATTCCCTAATCATCTTTCTTTAGCTTCGATAAGAAGTCTCTCCATCTATCATGTTTAATTTTTTAAATATAGCCAATTTATTAAAATCTTTGGAGACAACGATCACCTACTTTAATCGAGAGTATTCCTAAGGATCTCACCTTCCTTACGATGTAATTAACTATGCGGGCTTGCCCCTATAGGGAACTTTAAAACCTAATTTAATAAACCCTAGTTTATTCATCCATGTAAAGTAGGGGAAAAATCTTTGGTATATTCGAAGACCCACCATGCCTTAGGAGTCATTATTAAGGTGATTAGGTCCATTATAGGCTAGTGATTTCTATCTTTCGAGATAGTGCACTATTACATGATGTCATACCCGATCACCTCAATAAGTATACCCTCAGATCTGCATGGTGTCTTCCATACACATAATCAAAAACAAACACCACACAAAAAATCAAACACATTTTGGCCTCTACTTAACATACCAAATTTGTTAAGTAAGAAATCCCACTTTCAAATCAAATCAACATATATCACACATAACCAATCATCACAAGCAAAGATATTTTCACAAAATTTTCAAACATATAATCAAAACTGTTCTAGCATACTTAAATTTGCTAGGTAAGGGTTTTCTAAATTAAAATTTTCAAACAAGAAACATAATACAAATACCTTCATAGGTCCCCTAGCCAACCTACTTAACATGGTTGAGTATGGGTTCTAAATCGAAATCTTATGGCAAAGTCTCTCCTCCAAATATAAAAAATCTCTCCAAGATTCAATGAACACTACTTAGCATACCTAAATTTATTAAGTGTGGGTTCAAATTCTGAGTTAAATATATAAATCAATGATTGAAGGAAAGCATCAAAGGCAATGGTCTGACTCAATTACATTTCAACAAATGTAGTGATTTCAAGATCTTTCCCTTGATCAAAGGATCATGGCTCCTAGAAAGTTCAACTTCTCTTTCCCTTTTGGTGTAGATATGGCCTTGGATCAGGACAATCTCACCACGATTGATGTTGCACACCTAATCTATTTTGGTTGTGGCATCGAGGGGGCCCGTATTACTTTTGAGGGGACAACCCTCATAACCGTCAGTAAGGAGGAGGTGGCGGGACAGACACCACTCATCTGCTTGGATATCCCATCCAACTCTGAGTTTCCCTCATTGAAGAGGAAGGTGGTAGTGGTTCCCATGCTCCGTTCAGTGTCAATTTAAATACCTGATCATTTAGTTTCCCTACCATAGCTCTAGTAAGAGCTACTACCTCCTCAATGGCCACCCCAAAGGGGAAGGCTATCTTAGCCTCTGAGATAGTCTCCCCAACTTTTGATGTAGGTTTTAGTTCCTACTCTGCATTTGTCACCTGTACCCAACGCTGTAATAAAAACTAAAAGATTAAGTGGGATCATGAGTGGACAGCCAGAGAGCTCGATGTCACTTCCCATGTTGCTGAGGAGGGTTCTCCCCGTGAGGCCTCTCCACTTTTGAGTGGTAGAAAGTTCCACCCCTCTCATTCTCAGATGGAGAGGAAGACTACTAGAGGATCGCTACTTCTCCTCCACCACTAGCATACTTTATGACACTAGCTAAGGAGCATCTAAGGCCTTATACTGAACTTAAGACTGTTCTATGCTAAGTCTGTAGAGCATATGGATGCTTAGAGTCCAGTAACTTGTTCGATTTGAGATCCATGATCCCTAAGAGTGTTAGGGGTTAGATTCATAGAGAGAGAGAGAGAGAGAGAGAGAGAGAGTCATGGAGGCTCGAGTATCTACCTAGGCAGGTAAGAGGAAGTGACGGAGGTATGCCAGGCTGTCGGCAATCTCTGCCTTGATGTATTTTCTTGATCGTCGCCCTGTCAAGGCTGATTATCAAACATTATTGTTCTTCCTGGTGCAATCCACTAGAGGAGGAGATCTCCAGTTAAGGAGAAATCAATGTTGCCAACACATCACTCCCCTCACCGTCCACCATCACTCATTTAGCTCATAGAATCTACCATTCTTGATAAGGTTCAGAAGCCCCCCATCTGAGGAGAGACCTTCCCATCTAGTGATTCGACTATAGCCCAAAAATCCTGCTTCATCTATTTCACTTGTTAAGATGAGATTGAGCTCCCCTGTTCATTCTCCTACTTCAACTATGGCCAGAGGGAGTGGCGACCCAAGAGCGTCATCATCGCACCACCACGCATACAGAGATAGAGAGGGGACTGGACATAGACACAGTCACCATGGCAGTTGATCCTCCCAGCGAGGAAGTCTTGATAGTAGGCATTGTCCATTACATTGGGGCAGAGGAGTACAATCCTACCACTAACAATTAGCAGGTATTCATCCTAGTCCAGCCAGGCATAGTAGACTGATCGATAAATGACATATTAATGGACTACTTTGCTGAGAAGAGGTGAATTCTCAAGAGTGACCATTCAGATCAAGATGAGGATAGGGTCACCTTCGATCTTGATGAGGATGACATGTTGGATGACACAGCTGAGGTCCATATGGTTGACACTCAGGAATCCTTATAGTGGGATCAAGTTAGCCAGGAAGGTGTTGTGCTCAAGAAAGGTGACACTTCTCACTTGACTCAGCACCTCCTTCACCAGCTTAAACAGAAAAATGATCACATTAACAAGATGAAGAAGAAAATTGAGGAGTTGATGGCAGCAGTCTCAACCTTGTAGAACCCTATCCCAGTTTCACAGCCTTCTTCTATGGTTGCCAACAAACCAGAGTTGGTACATACCCTAGACTATCCTAGATGCATCCCCGCAGATGATGATGATGGTAGTTTGCATAGGAAGGTTACAGATTGCACCTCCATGCATGAAAAAGATATCATGCACATGGTAGAGTAGCATGTGAGGGAAGGAATGGTGCAATCCAGAGGAAGCTCATCCATTCCAATGTGTAGACCAAACCTGAAGAAATTTGATATAGTTCAACACCCCAAAGGTTTTGTACCACCTTCCTTCAAGAACTTTGATGGTAGTGGTAACCCGCTTCAGCACATTGCACATTTCAGAGCCGATTGTTGCAACACCAGTGGTAGTGACCCACTTTTCTTTAGACTTTTTGTCAGCAACCTACCAAGGGTTGCATTTGATAGTTATGCCAAACTGCACAATAGTTCGATAGGGACTTTTGCTAAGTTGGAGCACCTCTTCATCAAGAGGTTTGTTGAAGTTCATCAAAGAGTGACTATATGCGATCTTGTTATAGCAAAATAAGTTCCTAATGAGTCTTCTATTGATTATATTCTTAGTTGGCATAACTTAAGCATGAAATGTGAGTCACAGCTATCCTAACAACATGCCATTGAGATTATTTTCAAGAATATTCATGGCCCAGTCGCCTTCATGCTTAAGGGCTTTACCATCTGGATATTTGAGAAACTAATCAACAAGGCGGCTAACGTACAAGAGTAAAAATAGTTGCCCTCTCCTGACAAATCATCTTATCCCAAGCTGTAGAAGGTGTTCGAGAAAAAGCCAGGGAAAGTTGTGTCAGTGGATAGAGGAAAGAAGCTAGCTAGAGTCCGGTATGAGAGACCTGCAGTAGCCTCCTTTGCCACCTCCTATGACACCACCTAGGAAATTATATCGCCACAATGGCCATTCCCACCACATCAGGAACCTACCCAGCTGGGGTACACCTATCCCTCGTTAAGTAGCTATTACCCACCTACTCTTGCTGATAGATTGAATATACCATATTCATTCAAGAGGGAGACTATTAGGAAATTCTTTAAGAATCTCTTAAAGAAACCTGACTTTCAATTATAAGAGCCCGAGAGGCCGGAGGAAGTGGACAAGAGTAATGATCCTAACTATTTTCCCTACCACCACATGATTAGACATGTCTTAGAGGACTTTTAAGGACTGCAAGCATAGCTACAAGTCGTGATAGTCATCCCTAAGGAATACTTACTAAAATAACCTTCCAGTTTAATTAGGGTAATTCTTGGGGAAACCTGTGATCCTCTTAAGACAAAAGAAGGTTTGGATATTGTCTTATCCTAAACCTCTAAAAAGGTAATTTCTAAAATTAAGAAACTCTCCTTATACTGAGCTCAAACCTCTAACACCAAGGAAGGTTTGCAAGTTTCCAAAGACAACTTGAAGAAGGTGACTGTCTATCAGCGGCATCAGCAGTCCACCTTACTTGCCTGGGATAGTTTAATAGCGCAACCACCATCTAAGTCTAGCACTCCATCCACAGTTGTAGTTACTACTTCTTCCTCCACTAGCTCCTCTTCTACCAGCAGGAGCATTGTATCAGCAGACAAGGGCATTAAATATCTTACCCCACTTACTTTATTGGATTTCTTTCATGTATCTCCACCCAAAAAGAAATCAATCAAGATAGCTTTCACTTACAACTTATCCACTTTGATACTATTTTTATTCTCCTCGAAAACTCTCCAAGTCTAGAAAATAATAATAGCTCTAGTCATTTTGATCCACTATCTTTTGAGAAATGAATTTTCCTTTATGAATGGGTTCACCTCTTGAGGTTGACTTGGAGTCAACTGACTCCAAGGATCCCATAGAGAAGCTATAGGAAGAAATGAATAGGAAACTTTCCACAAGTTCATCATTTCAAGAAGTCACCTAAGTCAACCTCACAGAAGGCAAGTTCTACCTCTGGTAGCACCTCAAGATAAGGGTATACAAGTCATTGGTTCTAATGAGCAAATAACCCCTCCAAAGGATGCTCCACCTATGGATATGCTTGGGGAGGACCAAGTTAGAGTTTATTATAACATCTTGGCACATCTTAGAAACTTTTCAACTAAGTTAAGCATATATGATGCCCTTGTCTTATCCAAAGAGATGAGAGAATCTCTAGTCAAGGCTTTCTGATCTAGAGATATGCTTTTCAGCTCAAGAATCAAGAGGAGGCACATAGCTAAAAGGACATCTTAGGTGTATATTCAAGATGAAGTGCTTCTAGAATGGCTGGCACAACCACCCTATTTATATCAGTGGACGTAAAAGATACATGTTATCAAGAGTTTTCTGACAAAGGATTACTCAACATTATGAGTTTAAGAACCCTTGCTTACTTATGGATCACATCTCAAGCTTCAAAAAAGAGATGAGGAGGAGGATTCAATAAACAAGGTGAGAGGGCCTTAGGCTCCATAGTTTTGCTATTAGAGATAGATGATTAGAAGACCTTTCAAACATAAACTCAAATCTTTCAATGCTTTTCTTGGGAGATCATGGATGACAAACAACTCTTATCCTCTCAGGCATGAAGTTCATGAGAGTGGAATGTATGTCAAAGGAGATCTCAAACCCTTCATCATGAGGTCTATATGGGAGATGCAACCTATTTTTTCACCAAAATCAAAAGTCATTCTCATGAATCTAATCAAGATCCTCAAGAGGGACAAAAAGAAAGAAAAGAAAAATAAAAATAGATAAAAAAAGGAAAAAAAGAAAAAAAATAAAAGAGACATGAACTATGGAAAATATAGAGTCTTTTGATTCCACCCAAATTTCATCTTGGTATAAGCATGATGGCCCATCTCAACCTGCATAGGTGATGGTTCATCTCAAAGCCTTATGGACACCCATTGGGAGGAATGTCAAAGAGTACACCTATTATCCACATAGAATTTGGATATAGTTCAGATGAAATGAGTAAGTACATCACCCAGTTTTGAAAAGTGACATTTGAGCATGATAATGATGAAGACTATAAACAAAGTATAAATGTATCAAGTCCCATAGAGAGTGTGAGTTGAATCAGTTTAAACTTTCCTCTAAAGTTGAGGGTTTAGTAGATGAAGCCCTAAGTCATCAACATATGGGAAAACTCATAGGTTCTTTTAGCATCATCAAGTAAGTATGTACAACTTGAATAATTCTTATAAAGATTTAATGCATATTCCTTTGATTGGTATTTGTCTTGTGTTTTTCAATAAAAATTGATCAATGTTGGCTAAAAAATACATAGGCCAATGCATCCCAATTAAGAATAAAAATGGCCAAATTTGCATATGCATCAATTTTTGGGATCTAAATAAGGCATGTCCAAAATATGAATTTCCACTACCAATACCAGAACTAATAGTGGACATTGCCTCATCTCATGCAATCTTCTCTTTCATGGATGGCTTATCTGGTTATAACCAAATAAAGATGTCCCTAAAGATGAAAGGAACACTACATTTTGAACCCTCATCGAAATCTTTTGCTATAAGGTCATGCCTTTCAAATTTGCTACATACTACAGTAAGCTTATGACTCGTGTCTTTGATGAACTCATTCATCATCAAGTCGAATGTTATGTCGATGATATTATAGTCAAAAATAAGAGTAGTTTTTGAATGGTTAAGGCAATATAACCTTAAAATGAATTCCTTAAAGTGTGCATTCATAGTAGCTATAGGGAAATTCCTTGGGTTTATTGTATGGAATAGAAATTGATCTAGAGAAGATCAAGGCAATATTAGAAATTCCACCCCCTAAAAGTCTAACTCAATTCAGATCATTTCAAAGGCAATTAGCGTATCTGAGATGCTTCATTTCCAACTTGTCAGGAATATGCCAACCATTCTCAACACTTGTCAAAAAAGATTCCAAGTTCAAGTGGGATGATAAGTGCCAACATGCCTTCGAAGATACCAAGCACTACTTGATGATGCTACAAATTCTAGCAGCCCCTACCCCAGGCAAGCCATTGATATTATATACCACTGTTTTAGATGACTCCCTTGACACTTTGTTAGCCCAAACCAATAACGAAGGAAAATAAAATGCCCTCTACTATCTTAGTCATCGTCAAATCCCTGCTGAGGTAAATTATCCACCTATTAAGAAGCACTACCTGGCTTTAATCTTTGCATCACAAAAGTCATGGCATTACATGCTTTCTCATAAGGTGAACCTTATCTCTAGGATTAACCCACTTTAATATCTCAAGACATGGCTGACATTATACGGATGGTTGGTGTGTTGATCCATGATTTTATCACAGTTTTACATCACTTTCGTACCCCTCTGTGTAATGAAAGGATAAGAACTAGTAGATTCTTAGCAGCACACCCACTTCCCATTGATTCCCCTCTTAGTGATGACCTCCCTGATGAAAATTCATTAACTTAGGGGACATTAGCATTCTCCACTGGGAAATATATTTTGATGGTGCAGCTTCTTTTCAGAAAGGAGAAGAACCATAATCTACTCTTCTAAGAATGGCAGGGGTAAGAATAGTTCACCTAACTCTAGACCGTGATGTGATGAGATTCTCATATCATCTATCCAATCCATGCACCAAAAATGAAGCTGAATATGAGGCTCTGATTGCCGATTTAGAGTTAGCCATTACACTATGCATCCAGAGTATCACTTCTGGGATTCTCAATTAGTTATCAATCAAATCACTGGGTCTTACAAAGTTCTAAATCCTAAGCTCCATCATTACCATAAGTACACTATGAAGTTGTTGGCTGAAATCTCAGAGGTTACCATTTACAAGATTTCTCAGGGAGAGAATACGGTAGAAAATGTATTAGCCAAGCTAGCTAAAGAGTTGGCATATATAGAAGATGAGTCCATAGCAATAACAGTCCCAAATAGACAAGTCTTATTTCTTATTAATGTTGAACTCATTGAGAGACTCTCTCTTAAAGGGGAGGTTTCCATTGCCAAAAAGTACGATGAGTCAAATTGGAGGCAACCATTCATGGATTAGCTAAATATAGGCAAACTACCTCAAGGGAAGTCATTAACCATTAGGTGAAGCAGAGAGCCCTTTCATTTGGTCTCATGGATGTCACCTTGTATCGGTGGTCTTTCGATCATATGTGATTACGTTGTTTGAACAAACATGAATCCCATAAGATCATGACCGAGGTGCATTTAGGTTTGTGCGAAGCACATCAATCCGGTCTGAAGATGAAAGCCAAGATCAAAAGACTAGGATACTATTGCCTTCGATGATCACAAATTGCATGGATGTAGCTAGGAGATGCCACCAATGTTAGGTGCACGATGTGGTTTTACACCAACCACCCAACATTCTACATCCTACATTGGCTTCATGGCCATTTGAGTGTTGGGGTATCAACATAGTGGGTCCAATCGATCCTCCTTCTTTCAGGGGTCATTGGTTCATTCTAGTTGCCACCACTACTTTTCAAAGTGGGTGAAGGCAATCCCATTCAGAGAGGTTACAACTCAGCATGTACTCCAATTTTTTAAGGACCATATCATTTATAGGTTCGAGGTGCCTCGATGAATTATATCGAATAATGGTACTGCATTCAAGAGCACTAAAATCAATAACTTTTCCCAAAGACACAACATAGATTGTAGATATTCCACCATCTACTACCCGAGGGCAAATGGCTTGGCAGAAGCCTTCAACAAAACTCTCATCCAAATATTGAAGAAGACACTCAATGATAACAAGCTACAATGGCATAAGCAGTTAGTTGAAGTATTGTGGGCATACCCAACTCCAACTCAATCTAGCTCTTTCTCTTTAGTATATGGGTTTGAAGCAGTTCTACCTTTAGAAGTCCAACTCCCATCACTAAGGATAGTTGTGGGTATCAAGATTACCACAGAGAAGAACACCAAGTTGAGATTAGAAGAGCTGAAAGGTTTGGAGGAGACGCCTCCAGGCATGCCAGAACCTCAAGTTGTATAAAGCTAAAATGATTCAAGATCATAAAAAGTTGGTCCATCCTAGAACTTTTCAAGTAGGAGAGCATATTTTAGTTCTAAGTAGACCAATTGTTGCCCATCGAAAGATGGGAGGCAAGTTTAAACCCACTTAGGAAGGCCCTTTTGCCATAAGGAAGGCCTACCAGGGAGGATCTTGTCAACTCATAAATTATAAGGGAGAGTGCCCAATGCTTCCAATCAACGAGCTCTACCTAAGGAAATACTATCTATAAATATGGTTTAAAAACAATTATCAATTAAACTTCTTTTCATCTTAAATTCCATTTCATCATATCGGTAAGAAATATATTTGCTTGTGAATCTATCACGACGTGTTTATGGTAGGTGTAAGAACCCAAGTGGCATCCTATCCTTTAGTAACACAGTACCAACACAAACTACACACCACCACATATAAAATAAGCACATATCTTTTGTCTCAGGCTACTTTAATTTCCCTTGCGGCACTCATTCATTATCTACTATAGGTCGGGCTGACATGCTACCTTACTAGTGTGTCACCCCAGTGGTTCTTTATCTGGAGGATTTAAGTGTACAAGCTTTCTTCCTAACTTGACCATTACAAACCAATGGGTGCCTTGTTAGTTTGGTAGGCCTTACTATGCAGCAAGTAAGCTACCCTATGTTGACTTTGTTTAAGAGGATGTAAGCCTACATGCTTTCTTCTTGAACTAGCCAACGAGCACTGACTGGGTCGAGTATATTTGAGGTTTAGAATAAGTCCCCTAGTGGCTCCTTTCCTCCTAACTACTTCAAGCTTGGGTCTAGTCCTTACACATGACTCCCTACTTGCTAGTCACCCTAGATCGTATATCGCCTATCCTGCCGATGATGGATTATCCTGATGATCATTTCCATCTATAAAGATGTAAGTCTACAAGCCTTCTTCTTTAATTGTACATCGCAAACTGACGGGCACCTTAGGCTGGTCGATTATCGCTATGCTGACAGTGACCCACCTGGTGGATACACCACTCATGGCAGATGTAAGTCTATAAGATTTTTCTTGGAGTTGGACACCATATACCTGTAGGCTTTCTTTTATAGGGTCCTGGATAAAGCCCCTCTATTTGGGTCACGTCTTTAGTGACCCCATTTAGACACTACCTGGGTTACTCTTTGTTTGGACAGCCCCCCTTTCCTAGTAGCCACCCCTGTGGTTGGAGAACTATCTTGTGGATGTGCAGATTCTCCTTTGGTCCAATAAGTTTGAGATAGGACTATGTTTAATAAGCTCTTTCTTAGTATGGTCCCTTACACACCAACAGGGTCCATGCTAACATATAATTAAAACAAATATATATATATTTTAGCTTGTGGCTTAGGAGGACACCCCTAGCGGTACCTTTTTCGAAGTAGACATCCTATCTTTAGGGCAGTCTCAGCAAGACTCCCTATAAGAATCTCCTAACTACTTTTGAGTTGAGATAAGTCCCCAAGTCAAAACTCTCTCAGTAGTCGCCCATAGGTCGGGTTCGACTTGTTGTTCCACCAATGAGTCACCCCAGCGGTCATCCTTGCTTTGGAAGATATAGGCTTATTACACATTCTCTCCAGCATGACAAGCAGCCCTAGGTTAGGTTATATTTATTGTGCTATCAATCGATCACCATAGTGGTTCCTTTTTTAGGAGGATGTAAGTCTATAAGCATTCTTCCTGACTGGACCATTGCACATCGAAAGACACCCCTTAGGTTAGTTAGCTTTACCAAGCGGCCGGTAGACTGTCCCTCTGGATTTGTAAATTTAAGATAAGACTAGGTTGATATTAGCCCTTTCTTTGTTAATCCATCACAGACTGACAGGGTCCATTATTAAATTAAAATTAATTTAATTCTTACTATCTTTGAGTTGATATGATTCCATAGTGGCATTCACTCAATAGTCGCCCAAGGTCAGGTTTGATTTGTTGTGCTCTTAATCGTTCACCCTACTGGTTCCTTATTTAAGAGGATATAAGTCTACAAGATTTCTTTCTTGACCATTGCACAAAGGAAACCAATCCTATTGGTTGGTAGATTTTCTTTGGATTTGTAAATCTAAGATAGACAAGTGATATAGCCTTCTTAGTGGATCCACCACACACGACAAATTGTTTTAATCAAAACCACCATCCTTCCTAGTGGAATCTAAATTAAATCCATCCACTATTATCCCTAGCAGATGTTAAACCATAGAAAACCCATAAATCAAATCCACCATCCTCTCCCCAGTGGATCCCCAAAACATAAACAAATCAAATCAAATTCTCATCCCTAATGGATGCCCACCAATCAAATGAAATCAAATTTCTCCCCAGCGAGGCGCAAACCAATTTAGTCCTCTTTATGGAGTTTAAATAAAAACTTAAATTCTACAAACCTGACCAAATCATATCCCCGGTGGATACATTCAGGAAATCAAACCCAAATAACCTGAACCTGCTTTCCTAGTAAAAGGTTCACATGCTTGATCCCTCAATGGATCCTTTCTTCCTCTCTTATGCCCTTGGCATAAGTTGAGTTGCATTGCACTAAGATCTTGATTCCTTATTCATGTCGGGTTTAAGGGTAGGTCATTTCTGTTAGTGCTTGCGATCCTTCAGACATTGTTGATCTTCTCGGTCAACGATAATATGTGTGTTATGCCTTACACCACCCCTATAGAGGGTCCTTTTATTGACCATACTTTTGGGGTGAGTTCTCAACTTCCTCATTATAGTTTTAGGACTCTTATAGATATTAAGAGCTCATTCTTAAGACACATCTAGTGATTAGGTGAACACCTAACCTAAGCCTAGAGACTTAGAAGGGTTAGCCATAGGAATAGGTTATTGCTTAAGGACTTAGAAAGACTTGCCTACCCTATAGCCTAAACCCATTCCAAGCTTTCCTTCTCAAAGCAAATGACAAATTCATACCAAACCCAAACCAAAATTCTAAAACTCATAATCAATCTCATGATCAAATTCAAACTCAAGATTTCTCCATGAAACCTCATGATTGAATCTAAAACCATTTCTAAGCCCTTTGATTTAATCTTGTGGACTTAGCCTTAGCCAAATTCAAATCGATCCCAATTCAATTGATTTTTTCAAAGATCATCACTCAAATCAAATGAAATCAAAATCCAAACTTAGTTCCAAATAATTGAAACCCAAATCAATTCCAAGTCCAAATTTCCCCCCTTAAGTCTCATGGACCTACCTCCTTAAGCTTAATCAAATCATAACCCAAATTATCCCAAACCAATTGGTTTCTTTATAAACCAATTATTTATTCATTTATATTCACAAATATAAATGAAACCCACCATCCAATGACCAAAATAAAATCAAACTAAATTGATTTTCTCCTTAGCCCTTTTGACCTACCACCACGAGTTTGGTCAAATTTGCTTCCAGATCACTCCAAACTAAAGTGATTTTCTCATGAAACATTTATATCTACATTTATATTCCCAAATATAAATGAAACATAAATTCAAATAGCCAAAACTAAATCCAAAATTAAACCAAAACTAAATTCAAGCCTTTTTAGCCAATTCCGTGGACTTGGCTAAATCCTATCTAAAACAAGCTAAAATCAATGGATTTTCTCTTGAATCAATGATTCCTTCAATCACTTATCCAAATATAAACATAAACTTCAATTATCAAACCAAACTCAAGCCCAAGTTAGCATTTTTGACTTGAAAACTTCAAATGAGCTAAAATCCATTAGACCCTAAATTGATTACAGTTGGATTTATAATTCAATCATAAGCTCATATATGAGTTCAACTAAACTTGAATCAAGCCAAAACCAAATCAATTGACCCATTTAGGTCCACTTGACTCAAAGTGACCTAAAGAACCCTTTTGAGCCAAGTTCTAATTCAACCCAAATTGAATTGGACCAAGCCCATCAAAACCTCATATCATAATCACCTAGGATGATCAATCACCTCAATTTCAAACCAAGTCAACTTGGTCCTTTGACCAAGTCAACCTTTAGTCCAAATGAAACCTATACAAGCCAAAATTCACTATACACCAAATTGATTGAAACCATTGATTCAAACCAACTCATGATCAATGTTTGAACATGACTAAACCCTCAATTGAGCCAAACCAAACTCAATTGGCCATTTAACCCAAGTTGACCCAAATTGGCCTAAAAAGTCAAAATGGGTCAAATCATAATTTAACCCAAATTGATTGTAACTAATGGCTCAAGTTCATTCCAAATCATTTATTGAACTTGACCAAAGCCATAATTGAGCCCAATTTGACCAATTGGTTAACTTGACCCAACCTAGTCCAAATTGATCTAAAAGGTCAAATTGGCCAAAATCAAAATTAAACCCAAATTGATCCAAACCAAAACCTACAATCATTTTAAATTAACTAATTGAACATGAACCAACACCTAACCCAACCAAATTGGATCAAATTGGTTAACTTAGCCCATTTGACCTATATGAATCCAAGTGAGCCAAAATCAACCCTAAGCCAAATTAATTGAAACCACTTGAAAAAAAAGTCTTCAAATTATCATTTGAACATAACCTAAGTCTTGGTTTGACCCAATTTGACCAATTGGTCAACCCAACCCAACATGAACCCATATGAACCCATTTGACCAAATGAAGCCAAATCTCATAAAACCAACCCATGGGACCTTGGTGGTTGACCAAACCTGACCTAAATTGACCCTAGGTCAGGCCAAAGTCTGCCCAAAAGCCCAAGGGGATTAGCCATTGGACAAACCTCTTCACATTGGATTATACCCATAAATGGACAAGTCCACTCTACCATCACTTTGGCAGCCCTCACTCACCCAAATGAGGGTTCACCTAACCCACCTAGGACACTTAACCTAAGCTAGGTTGGCCATGGACCAATGAGAGGTGAGTTGACTCACCTCCCATACAAACTGAGTACCTTATGGATGAAGGAAAAGAAATCCCCCCATATTTGACCTTGAGTCACCTCCCAAGCCTTCCCCCACTCCTGGCGAGCCACGTGGACATGATGGAGACAAGTTTGTTGTCCGACAGCTGGTCATGAGAAAATGGGACTGAATTCCATTCATCCACCTCAGTAATTGAGGGGGTATACCTCCTCAATTCGAATGGGAATTACATTATTCTCCTTCATTTGAACTAGAGAGAATGAAGGAGAGTCTCCCACATCTATTCCTCAAGCTCCTAAGCTCCCCCATTATTTCCTCTCTCGGTTTTACATCAAACTAAAATAGGGGGACCAATTCCAAATTCCCTTTTCTCAATCCTCCCCAAACTTCAATCAACTTTGCACACACCTTCCTTGGACCTAGACGAGTGAGAACAAATTCTTTCTCAAGCTCCAAAGCCACCAGAAGCTTGAGTTCGATCAAGATCAAAGCTCCAAGTGTGTGGGTTGGTTGTCTGAGGGATCTACCCCAAATCAAGGTCCAAACTTCAAGTGGCTTTGCCTCAACTAGGAAAAGCTACCTCCATTGATCCCACTGCCAGTCTTGAGCTCCGATGAGGTAATTCCTCAAAATTGAAGTCTAGGTAAAATTTGGTTGGTCCATTTCAAAGAAAACTTACATTGGATGTGATCTTAGCCATTGGATGTGTTCCTCTCCTTCCTTTGATGGTGTGAGATCATTTTGGAATCAATCCAAGCTCTGTGAGCTCAAATCAAATGGAGAAAGACAGATGACATTTGTTATTCGCAGCTCGTGAAGAAGAAAGATCACGGGCCATCCATTTCACGTGATTGGAATGGACGACTATGATTAAATCACATTAGATCCCCTGATTATTCCCTCTAAACTGTAGGATTAATAGTAGCCATCTAATTTTAGATCGAACGGTCCATGAGAAAGTGTGTCCGCCACCAACTAACTCAGTCATGCGATGTGATAAGTTAAATAACCAATCCCATGATGCATGCAAAATGGGATTAAATTCGTAGGCTAATTAATCCATTTTTAATGCTAAAACTTTCAAAATTTATAACTATTGTAGAAAAATCCAAAAAATACAAATAGTGGCTCATTTAACGGTATTTTAGAGAAGAATTTAAAAAAATATTTCCAATAGATTTTGAATAGTAAATAGAGCTTAATAATGGTATAATTAAAAACTTAATTAGCTTATTTATTCCCTAATCTCTCAAGTGTTTGACCCTAAAATTTTTGAAAATATTTGAGAGGGTGACTTTGACCTCCTCTAATTTTTTTAGGGATTTATTACTTATTAAATTAGGAGGATTGATTGATTAAGCCCTAATTACCCCTTAAAATCATTAAAAGGTGATTAAGCACATGAACAATGATTAATTATTTATTTGAACTCACTAACCACTGTTGGACAACAAGGAAACTTATGGAAGTGGATTGGAGCCTCCCTCCTAATTCCTTCTATAATCTTTCCTTTCTTTTCAACTAAAGTCCTGATTATTAATTAATTAACTAAGTAATGACTTAATTAGCTAAGATCCAAAACACATCAAAGTAGGCTTAAGTTCAGTAGGTGGCTTATGGAATTAGATTGGAACCTCCTTCCCAACCTTTTCCCTTAAGGACATCTCATTTTAAATGATAATTGTTAACTTTGGCAAGTAATTAAAAGAGAGATGAATTAATGGTTTAATTAATGAAACTCAAACCTATTTAAATCTGATTTTCTTGTCATAATCTTGGGTAGAGCTTTAGGTTCAAGAACCTAAAGTCGCTTAATGAAATTATGATTAGCTCACATGTGCGAGAAAATCATGAAAGTAATTAAAATAGTTCCTTAAGCTTAATTATTAAATGATCTTGAGCTAATTACATTAGGCCCCTTTGATTTCATAGTAGCATTGCCACTTACTTTTCAATGTATTTGCATATTGTATTAGCTCATGATTATTTAATCAATTATTTTAAGGTAACATAGGTAAGGATTAATTAATTGACTTAATCCATGCTTAACTTAATCAATCCATAAAAATCATCTAATTGCTTCTTATTAATTCAAATTAATTCACACATTTGGGGAATGGGATTAGGATTACCAAACCTTTCTCACATCTCTTAAGTCAAGTTAAACATAAAATCAAAAATGACATTAATAAGCTTTGGTTTATTTTAAATAAACTTATTTGATATTATTATCCTTAAGAATTAGTTGGATTGAATGAAATTACATACTTGTGTGTCTTTATTTCTTTCCAATCATATTAAAATGTTATATGCCACCTGTAGCCATGCATTCATTTCTTTGAAAAATATGTTAAATAAATGGTTTCCTTTATGTCAAATTTGTAATGAGTTGATTTTAATTCAAAATATGGCTATTATCACTATTAAATCCTCAA